>OY856412.1:952530280-953130280 GCA_963693085.1 Alisma plantago-aquatica
CTCAGGGTCTCACGCTCATATACTCTAGATAAACAAATGGATTAAAAAGGTTGTTCCCTAAGGATCGAAAGTGCTCAAACCAAAACAAAGAAATTTAAAACAAAGAAGGAAAATAACAACAAGAGAAAACAAGGACAAATAGTGAGGAACAAAGATATGGAAGGGAACTCGGATCGTGTTTCACCTACTAAGGTCTCCCACCAACATGAAAAACTCACCCCCCTTTATATACTCCAATCAAGATCACAAGCAATCATAGAAGTGTATATTCCCTCCTCTCTCGAGATAAGGATAGATCTAGGATCTAAGGTGGCTTCCCTCTCAACATAACAACCTTACAATCACAAAGCAAACCATATGACCATAAGCCTTAGAAATCCAACATTTTCATGCATTCATACTACTCCATAACACTAGATAAAGAAGATACTACTCTTTCGAGGTACCAACGATCAAACATTACAAGATGGTAGCTAATCATGCAAGTGAAGCATTAATAACAAGCATATGGAGATAATCTTGATATGAGCACATATATATATACAAAGGGAAGAAAGAATATACATGTTGGGAGAGCCTTAGTGGCTACTCCCAACCCAAGTTAAGTGTTTAGCCACACATGTTAACGGGAAGCATAATGACATAACAAAATGATAGATACATCATAACCACAAAGAGGTAGGGGGTACAACGTAATGGAGGTGATAGATCTAGAAGAGAGAGAAAATGGAGATACTCTAATATATTCCTTCAGATCTAGATCTGGATGGATGGTGCAGAATCTCTCCATCTTTTCAAAAAGAGGCACATTCAATCTTCTCTCTCCTCAACTTCCGCCTTCAGAGATCTAAGATTGGTCGGATGGATGAGAGTGGACGTGGAATTTTGCAGCACTTTGTGGTCCTTGATGATCTGATCATGTGACAACTCGAGGTGGGTGGCCTATTTATAGGTGTTTCCCACCGACTTAACCACCCACATCATGGTCGAGGCTGGGTATCGGTCGAGGCTTGATTGCGATCGGTCGAGGCCTCTCCTCAGTCGAGGTCACCACAACAGTGGGTTGAGTTAGTACCTTGTTAGAGGTATTGCGCCACCTCAGTCGCGGTCCTTCCTCGGTCGTGACACTCCCTTGCCTTGGTCACAGTAACACATCGGTCGTGGCATGGCATAGCCTCAGTTGCGGTAACATATCAGTTACGGTGTGGCATCACCTCAGTCACAGTAACATATCAGTCACGGTGTGGCATCGCCTTGGTCGAGGTGCTACCTTGGTTGAGGTCGAGGTAGAGATGGATGGGTCATGGGCTGCGACCAAAAGGGGTGCGCTATACCGTTGTCGCAGCATCATCGGTGTGATTGGTGGCATCAACTGCGGTGTGAGGGTCCTCTTTGGTCGATGAGCCATGGTCGAGGTGTTGACCACGACTGTGGCTTGATGTGACCCTACAAGGATGGAAAAAGTGTGCAATTTAGATTCTTGTCATAAAAATGCTAAAATAAGTAGAACAATATATAAAAGTGTTGGTATATATGCCCATAGAGCCATCCCACAAACTTGCATGGAGTCAGATATTAATTAATCAATTAATATGATTATTTGGTTAATTAATTAATTCCAGAATATTGTAATTAATCCATGAGCGTTTTAATTAACACAGTCTTTTTGTATACCAATGGGTTTAGGAAACCCTACCTCTTTTCATCTCCTATTTAAAGGGGTTTGACGACCAATATATATATAAGATATTGAGAGAGACTTTTATGTTTACACTCACGTATGTAAACCTTAGTTGTCACCATCCTTAGGAGAGAAAGGAGAGCACAGTGACACTACCACATCGCCGTATAGAGATTACTCTGTCATGCCAACTTAGGAAGCATGATGTGGAGTTCCAGTTCATGCGCATCGACAAAGTAGAGACACAGACGTTGAGACGCCTACATTTGGAGGACGTCAACAACCATTCATACACGCTACAAGCGGTGTACATCGTTGCACAAAAGGAGCACCACTGGATCTTCCCGCGACGCACTCAGCGAATGGGAGATAAGTATCCTCCATGTAGGTCAGCAGTGTTACACAACATCATGCAACGAAACATCGTCAGACTTACTCCCCAATAAGGTATATTTTGTGAACACTCTTTCCGAATACGTTGTTGTCGATGAGACCCTATTTTGGGTTGTGTGGAATTTATTTTTGTTACTTCTTCCATGCATGTTTTCTCCACAAAACCCAACAGTGGTATCAGAGCAACATCGATCTATGGTGTATTTGTATTTGTTTTGATATGATCAAATTGATGTATATTATTTTCTATGTTGCATATGATGTGAATTAAAACTGCCAATGTGAAAATCTAAACCTAATTCCACATACGCAAGCTTCTATTTTTGACATTTTGGAGAGGGTTAACTATGGAAAATATTAGTTTTCCTAAGTGCACAGAAGTAAAATTACATAGACCTTTCGGGGGCTCTGTCCCTGAGACCCCACGAGGGGCGGCCTCCCCTTGACCCCCCGCATAGGGGTGTTGCCCCTGTGTACCTTGCATTGTCTGTGTGGGAGTTAAAATTTTATTTAATGGGGAATGTCACACATTAAAAGGACTGCAATTTTAATATGTATATATGTATATGTAGTGTCGCCTTAAAAATATGTTTTATGTGGTGAATGCATGCACGGTTATGGCCTAGAATCCCATTTTCTTAGATGTTGCAAATGAATGCGGTTGTGAATCTTGTGGACATGTTTGTTTGAGAATGCTATGGATGTATAATGGTTGAATTTGGATCCTTTGTATAAAGTATTTGGCTTGCATGTCGAGCCTCATCTCTTATTTCAAAGTGTAATTAATTATTTCTCTTTATATTAGTACTCATATGATGTAATACAGATAGGATTAGTTTTAGTCTTTGTAAACTTGATGTAAGGAGGCCACTTGAAGATAAACTCTAAAGAGCGTCCATGGAGAAGCACCATGAAGATCCAATTCCAAGAAGCAAATTGAAGATCCAACTCCAAGGAGGAGAAGAAACATGAATATCCAATTCCAAGAAGCAACTTGAAGTTCCAACTTCATGGATCATCCATGAAGTTGTTCATTGTAATGTTGATCCTTACATGTTGATTAATAGGTGTTGTTGCATGAGATGCATAAGACCTTAGGTGGACTTTAATCCTTTGTTGCTCCAAAGGATTACAATAGTATGGCCATGACTGATGTATTTGTGATTGCATGTCTATCATTTGTGGTTGTACATATAGTAGTATATGATACATACTATAAGTACGTGGTGTTTGGATATGTATATGTATTAGTAAATCCCCTCAATCAATAATATTAAGTTTTAGTTTCCTTCCATAAACCAACACACATGAAAATCTTGATCGACTATGTGTGGGCATGCCTCCGCGTGGTACATTGTCTATCATGTGGAAATGTGATGGTGGGTGTGTGGGTCTGCCTCCGCAAGGTGCACACTCATTGTGTTGGCTTGTGGGTTGGACTTAACTAGGGAACCTGATAGGATCAAGTACCTAGAGACACACATATGCATCATGGCAAGGAGTTGTGCATGATCATCTATCCAAGAGTTGCATATGATGCAATTGGCAAAAGTTGCCAACCTTAGTATTTGGTTATTGACGTCGGCATTGGTTGGGCATTGATCCAATTATTTTGGATCTTAGCTCACTATAAGGTTGTACACTACAATCTTACGAGTTGATAGTGAGAGCTATAAATTTGAATAAAATAGTGGGAGCATAATTAATTGAAGGCCTAATTAATCTCATTTATCAAATCTTTAAAAGTCAAAATGTTTGGACTAAATGCAAACTTTTTCTTTTGTAGCAATCAAATGGCAAACAACACTCACACTTTCTTGTTGTGATCGGTCCTTGAGAAGGACAAACTTACCAGAACCAACTTTAAAAACTAGTTTAGGATGCTAAGAATTGTTATCGCGCATGAGTGTAAGCTCTATGTCCTTGAAACACTAGAGCCAGTGGAACCCGCCTCAAATGCACCCAAGATTGAAAAGGATGCTTACAAGAAGCACCTTGATGATGTCATGGATGTCAAGTGCCTGATGTTGTTCTCAATGAACTATGAGTTGCAAGAGCAGCATGAGAACATGAATGTCATGGAGATGGTAACACATCTCAAGAACATGTATCAACATCAAGAAAGATAGGAGAGATATGATGTCTCCAAGGGTTTGTTCGAGATCAAGATGAAAGACGGAGACTCAATTGATACCCATATACTCACTTTGATTGGGCACATGGAAAGCCTATCCAATATGGGATTTCCCCTAGGTCAAGAGTTGGCCACTGACGTGATTCTGCAATCGTTGCCTGAATCATATAGTCATTTTGTCATGAACTACAACATGAACAATCTTGACAAGCGGTTGTCAGAATTGTTGGGCATGTTGAGGACAATTGAAGAATAGATGAAGAAAGACAAGCCCAAGTCTATGATGATGATTATCAATACAAAGGGAAAGTCAAAAGGCAAGGCTGAGAAAGGTTCTAAAGTTGGGCAGAAGCCAAAGTCATACGTGCTCAAAGCTAAAGGTGGGATCTCCAAAGAAGGCAGTTGTCACCATTGTCACCAGGCTGGACATTGGAAAAGAAACTGTCCTCTCTACCTGGAGGCACTGAGGAAAAAGAAGTAGGGGATAGAGATCTCCACTTTAGGTATATACGTTATTGAGATAAACATAATACTTCTTCATCATGGGTACTAGATACCGGATGTGGATCTCACATATGTTCAAATATGCAGGATCTGATAAGAAGTAAGCCTTTATAAAAGGGCCAAGTCGAGATGGGGGTCGCTAATGGAGCAAGAGTTGTTGCCATCATAGTTTGAGTGATTAGTTTATCTTTGCCTACGGGCCTTGTAATAGAATTAGAGAATTGCTATTATGTACCTACCATTAATAGAAATATTATTTCTGTATCTTGTATGGACAAGAGTGGATTTGAATTTCACATTAAGAATGGAATGATTTCTATTTCAAAAGATGAGATCTTTTATGGAAATGCCCCTATGTCTTATGGAATATACTTGTTAGAACTTGAGACTAGAATATACAACATAAATACTAAAAGGCTAAAACTTGACAACTCAAACAAAACATACATATGGCATTGTCGTCTTGGTCACATAAACAAGAAGCACATATCTAGACTCCGTAAGGATGGTTATCTAGACTCTTTTGATTTTGAATCATTAGAGACATGTGAGGCATGCTTATTAGGGGAGATGACCAAGACTCCTTTCACTGGACACAGTGAGAGAGCCAATGATCTGCTAGGGATCATACATACTGATGTATGTGGACCTTTTAGATCAAATGCTAGAGGAGGCTATCTATACTTCTTTACCTTCATTGATGACATCAGTAGGTATAGCTATGCATATCTTATGAAAAAAAGTCAGAAACTCTAGAAATGTTTAAGACTTCATGAATGAAGTAGAGAAGCAGCTTGGTAAGAGTATTAAAGCACTCTCTTCAGATTGAGGTGGTGAATACTTAAGCCAAGAGTTTGAGGACCTTCTGAGAGACTGTGGTATTATATCACAATGGACTCAACCTTGTTCACCACAACATAATGGTGTGTCAGAAAGAAGGAATCGTACATTATTAGACATGGTACGATCAATGATGAGTTTAGTCAAACCTCCAATATCATTCTGGGGATATGTTCTTGAAACTGTAGCATTTACGCTTAACCGTGTCCTTCCAAATCGGTTCAAAAGACACCATATGAGATATGGAATGGGAATCGTCCCAATTTTTCTATGTTAAAGATTTGGGGATGTGAAGCTTATGTTATGAAACAATTTCTTGAAAAGCTTGGACCCAAATCTGAAAATTGCTATTTTGTTGGATACCCCAAGGAAACTCAGGGATACTACTTCTACACACCAGCTGACAACAAAGTGTTTGTTGCAAGGATTGATGTATTTCTTGAAAAGGAATTTATTTCCAAAGGAATTAGTGGGAGGAATGCAGAGCTTGAATAAGTTTGAGATCAACAAGAAAGTAGAGAACCTGAGGAGGTACATAAGGAACATGAAGACTCAAAAACTGTAGTGGAATTTCAAGTTCCAAATGTAACATAGGAACCTCGTAGGTCTAGTCAACTTGAGCTTGACAGATTTGGATTTCTCGTGACTCAAGACAATAACGAATTGGGCATAGAAGATGAGCCATCTTCCTATCTAGAAGCTACTAAGGGACTAAAATTTGAGAAATGGCTTGAAGACATGAGATCTGAGATAGAATCCATGTACACCAACAAGGTATGGACCTTGGTGGATCCACCTGAAGGGGTAAAACCCATAGGGTGTAAGTGGGTCTTCAAGAAGAAGACTGACATGGATGGAAATGTTCAAACCTATAAAGGTAGATTGGTTGCGAAAGGATTCCGTCAAATTCAAGGTGTTGATTATGACAAGACCTTCTCACCAGTTGCCATGGTTAAATCCATCAAGATCATGCTTGCCATTACAGCTTATCATGACTATGAGATCTGGGAAATGGATGTTAAAACAACATTCCTTCACGGGAATTTACTTGAGGATGTGTACATGACACAACCTGAGGGTTTTATCGATCTAAAGGAAGTCAATAAAGTTTGGAAGCTACAAAGGTCAATCTATGGATTGAAGCAAGCATCTTGGAGCTGAAATCTACATTTTGACAAAGTAGTCAAAAAGTTTGGCTTTAGTCAAAATGAAGATGAACCTTGTGTTTACAAAAAGGTTAGTGGGAGCACAGTCGTATTTCTCATATTGTATGTGGATAACTATTGATAAGAAATGACATCCCTACTCTTCAGACAGTAAAACTTTGAATGGGGAAGACCCTCTCTATGAAGGATTTAGGCAAAGCATCATATATACTAGGCATCAAGATCTATAGAGATAGATCTAGAAGGCTTCTAGGCCTAAGCCAAGGCACATACATTGACAAGGTGTTAAAGAGGTTTAGCATGGAGAGTTCTAAGAGAGGTAAATTGCCCATGTCCCATGGGGTTACGATCTCTAAAGCCCAATGTACTAGTTCATGTGATGAACGGGTGAGCATGAATAAGATTCCATATGCATCATCAATTGGATCTATCATGTATGTGATGTTATGTACTCGTCCTGATGTGTTGTATGCTTTGATCATGATGAGCCGGTATCAGTCAGATCCAGGTGAATGTCACTAGACAGCCGCAAAGAACATCCTAAAGTGCTTGATAAGGACTAAGGATAAATTCTTGGTATACGGTGGTGAGGAAGAGCTCATGTTAAAGGGTTACACTGATGCTAGCTTCCAAACTGACAAAGATGACTATAGATCGCAATTCGGATTTGTGTTTTGCTTGAACAATGGAGCAGTGAGATGGAAGAGTTCCAAGCAAGAGATAGTTGTGGATTCTACAACAGAGGCCAAATATATTGCCGCATCTAATGTTGCAAAGGAAGCTGTGTGGATCAAGAAGTTCATTTATGAAGTTGGAGTGGTTCCAAGCACTAATGATGCATTTGAGTTGTTTTGCGACAACAACAGAGCAATTGTACAGGATAAAGAACCAAGATCACACCAACATTCCAAACATATTCTATGGTGGTCCCATCTCATACGAGAGATCATACAGTGAGGAGATGTGAAGATTTGTAGAGTACCTATAGAAAGCAATGTGGTTGACCCACTCACAAAAGCACTTTCACAACGGAAACATGACGGACATGTTCGATCACTTGGATTGAGATTCATGAGTGATTGGGTATAGGTGCAAGTGGGAATTTGTTGGTATGTATGCCCATAGAGACTATCATTTGATGATTGTAATGGGATACTATGTAAATGATTTGTAATATTATATTGATCATATCAATAAAGGCAAGCTTCCAATCTATATGTTTGTGTTTTATATTGTTAGATGACCATAAAACTTGTAGATGTCTATAGAATAATATATTCAATGACATATGTCTTCAGGCTGATGACCTGAACAATGAGATCATATGTATGCTAAGAGTATGTATTCTTGTTTTGTCCCTAATAGGTTGTTATTGTGGAAATATCCATAGACATCAATAACACATAAAATTAGAATGTATGTTGGTTGATGGAAGAATCTCATTATCCATGACATGGAGGTATCAAACCCAATACATAGATACTTGTTAGAGAACAGTGTATCTGGAAGACCCACCTTGAGAGTGACACATGGATACCATGATTGGTAGTTAGAGTCACATCTCATAATGATGGTGGTGATTGTGGTTATTAGACCTGAAGCCACTACACTTATCACATGTCGTTCGGTGTACTTTGACATCATCCATTGTGGTAGGAATAAGGATTGCCATAAAGATGGTGCTTGGGTGCACTGTGACACATGGGGATGAATGTGAGTGATGTAGATGGAATTTGTCCTTCCTACAGGAGTTTGATATTCCCGCAGAGAGAATACTCCTTCCCTCTGACTTAGGAAGCATAAAGTGAAGTTCCAGACCATCTGCATGGACAAAGTAGAGATGCAGACGCTGAGACACCTACTTTCGGAGGATGTCAACGACCATCCATATGTGCCACGAGCGGCGTACATCACCGCACGAAAGGAGCACCTCTGGATCTTCCCGTGATGCACTCAGCGAATGGGAGAGAAGTACCGTCTATGTTGGCCAGCAGCGATGCACACCATTGTGCAATGGAACATCATCGGACTTTCTCCATGATAAGGTATATCCCGCAAACACTCTTTCTGAATACGTTGTTGTCGACAAGATTTTGTTTTGGGTTGCGTAGAATTTTTTTTATTGCTTCTGCCGCACATGTTTTCTCCACAAAACCCAACAAAAAGATAGGTTTGGAGAAGTATAAAATAAGTGCAAAAATATATAAAATTAGGTATTATCACCCCCCACAATCGATCGCCCTTGTTGAGTCAACAACCGATGGTGTTGCTATGATATTAAATGATTGCCTGATTAGACAGTATGGTGACTCAACTAATGCCACAACTCAATGGTTTCCTAATTTAGTTTGTTTGAGATGGTTTCTTGTGTTACAACCAATGTTTTACATCCTCTCACCCAATGGTTTTGGGTTGATGTTTGTGGTATGTTGGTTTGTTTTAAATGATGTTGAATCTGATGGAGGTTAGCCTTTAATCATGCAATCTTATCTTTGCCCTCGAATGGAGGAAATGGATAGTCACCATAAAGAGTGGATGTGTAATTATAATGTAGCATATCTTGTTACACTTAACCCTAATGCAATAAGTAATGGTTAATCCTTGTGTTATGCATAGAACCAGGTAATGCTTTACCTTATGCATCCATGATCCAACGGGGATGCCATGTGTTAGGGTTTGTGCATGAGTGTTGATTTGTAACTTTAGTGTAACTTATCTTGTTAAACCTATCCCTGATGCAAATAGATGAATATTGTTAATAATTTCTTAGAATATTAAAATGATATGATGAAGGAATACTCTCTCTAGTCTTTGTTGAAACCCTAATCTATTAACTAGTGGATATCATAGTTTTATAATTTATGCTTTCTTACAAACATGTGCACTATAAGTATACATGTGATCAAGCAAATCTAGCCTTCTTGTATGTTGATGAAATTAAATGAATACTTTAATGTTAAGATAATCCTGCTATGATATCATGTGAACATCTTTTAATATCCTTAATGCAATATCATGATGAGCTTGTGTATTACATGTATGGTGATGTTTTGTTAAGCCTTGTTATAAGGCATGGAAAGATAATGATGATCTCATAGGGAATGATGTGATGGTCTTCATGACCTTTAGGCATGGTTGAGCCTTGAATGAGGTGTAATCCTCTTCATGATGTGACAAGGGTTGGAACCCTAGATCAATTCAATAAGGAATTGTGTATTGTGGTGATATGATAACAAGTATGGTCTCATGGGTGGAAACAAAATAGTACCATGTGAGGTTGTGGTAAGAATTATACCACATATGTTTTACATCTTCTAGAGTTATTATACGTACATGCTTTCTAGAGATGAACTAAGATTTGTATGTCTGCTTGTTTGATGTAGCCTTAATTCACCCAATTAGCAATAACTAAATAAGTGAAACCCTAATCATGTAGTGCCCTATGTCATAGATCCATATGAGTGTAAGAACTTATCGGATGGTGAAATGAGTATTCCTAAGGGGAAATTGGAGTGTATACTGTTGAGTATGTGGGGTGCTTGTCATCCTGACTCCAAGTGTTTAGGGAGGATGGTTGTGGTCATACCTAGCCCTTAGTTTGAGGACAACTGTCTTGGTGATTATATATATGGTGAGATTTGAGGACATCTGCGGTTGTACCTTAGATGGTAGGGTTTTCATATCACACCTCCTTTCACAAGTGTCATGACATGTACCAAGGACGGACTAGGTTGTTAGCATCTTCACCCTACATGTCATTGTGGTGAACTTGTATTGACTGAGGGCAAAGAAGATCTTAGGAATCTGGTTCTCCTAGATCTTGTATGGCACTAATTTTGACTTAGCAATGTTCAGTTGGAATTTTGGTGGTATCCTCAAATTACTCAGGATTCAGGGCTTAATAAAAGATGTAATACAGTCGTATAGCATA
Organism: Alisma plantago-aquatica; assembly: GCA_963693085.1. Taxonomy (NCBI): domain Eukaryota; kingdom Viridiplantae; phylum Streptophyta; class Magnoliopsida; order Alismatales; family Alismataceae; genus Alisma; species Alisma plantago-aquatica. The sequence continues at coordinate 952,540,930 of OY856412.1, forward strand.
TTTGTTTAGGGCTATACACAAATCTTCACATTGGATGATAATCCTTGTTTGTTCTCTTTACATAGATATGATGTTTAGTGCACTTAAAGAGAGTAGGTATGCTTATGTTCTGGATATACTCATGTTGTAGATGTGTACATATAGTAGCCATGCTTATGTTGATAGATATACTCCTACAACTGGTTATAATTATGATACTAACTATATCTTGATGTTGGTTATGCTTGTACTGCTAACCATGCCTCTATAGTTAAAACTGCTTATACTACTAGTCATGCTTATGTAAATAGTTGTGCTTATGTTTTTAGTTCCACTTATGAGGTAGATCTACTCAACCCATTAGACATACTAATATAGTCAGCTATGTCTATGTTCCTATACTTATTCATATGATAGAGATGTTATGCTACTAGACTTCTTATACAGCGAGCAATGCATATGATGATAGTTAGGCTGATGATAGTTTTATCAGACCCTTTATACACCTTGTTAATCATGCCTGGTATTATTATTATCTATTTAATTGACTTGATCTACTTTGTTTAATTACATAAATTTTTGTAATCAATAAGTGGTATTGAGAGTTATATCTCTTGTTGGGACATGGGTCTCACCCCGTAGGTCACCACATATTTTTAGGTGATCGGCAGCAACGACAACAGACTAGTGGCAATGAAGTGGAGCTGAGATGAAGGACCTTAGATATGGTTGTTTAGTTGTATGGTGTCTCCTAGAGTCATATTTGTACTCTCAGGTCTGGGTGGAAAAGTTTGTATACGATGTTTTGATCGAATCAAGCTTTTGGTAATATGTTAATGCTTATACATGTGGCATATGTGGTTGATGTTCTTCTATATGTATATGTTGTGACAGATGCCACATATCATTTGTAAGAGATTTTTGACATGATATTGAATATAAGCAAGTTGTTGGGCTCTTATGTAAATGTTTCTGAACATTTTGATGATGTTGGAATCAGTTTTAATTTACCCTATTTTCTGGATTTGTGAGTAATTAGGGATCTATCATGTTATGTGTTTTGAGTAATCTTATTTTGTGTGATGGGTTCTCACAAGTTGGTATTAGAGCTCTAGGTTTAGTGAGTCTACAAGGACACTGACTTAGGGCTAGGATGATGTCTAAGTAAGGACATGACATGAAAACATGGTGCATACTGCCTAATTTCAATACTTGGATGCCCTAGCCAGATATTCAAATATTGAAGAAAGGGTAAGTGTCGAAATTCTTAGATTGTAATCTTTCATATTACTGTGATCAAGTAGTCATTTTTAAATAATATGAATCATGAATCATGGTGCTAATACCTTAATCTTACTCTAAAAGAGATGAGAATTGCATCATAACCTATCAAAACTTGAAATGTTTGGTAACTACAAGAGAAAGCTATGACACCATGAAACTTGAATCTAAATACAAATAAGCAAAAGTGGAGTTCTTGAAGTTGTAATTTTGAAATATAATGAAGTGAAAGAGAGATGAATCACTGCTAACAAAATGATTCAAGGTATAAAATCCACATAAGATGGAGAGAACTCATGTGATAAGTATAATATGAGAATATGAATAAGAACAATGATACATGAATAAAGTGGAACCTGAATTGATCTCAAACCAATCTATGCATGTAAGAAAGTATTAAAGTAAAAACCTTATAACATGTGAAAGAAATTAAGGGAGATTATCCATGTTTAATGAAGAAAATGCAAAATATGATGATCTACCTCTTGATAAGTGGTTAGAAAACATAATAAAACAAGAGGACGTATACAACAATGATGAATAGTTAACGAGAAAAGAGCAATGGGATACATTAATCTTGATAATTCCTATGTTAATGGTAAGGAACCCATATGAAAAAGGTAAAATGATACATAAAAATTTGTAAGTATCAAAATGAAGATGGAATCAGTAACTCTTAGGCAGTGTTGTTGTATTGTGGGAGGTGTGTTTTCCTTTGCATCCTCTCCTTTGAGGTGCAACTTTCAAGTGGATCTTATTCCACTTTGTACACAAGGATTCGTTGTAATACTGGGGGTGGATATCTTGATATAGCATGTGGTTTTTGGGACTATATGTGACACACTTTACAACATAAAATGAGATTACTCAAAACTTAATCATGATCAACGGTTAACAGCGGATTACCAAAAATCACAGGAAATTAAAACAGAGTTGCAGCAAGCACCATGAGATGAGATTTATTATACAAGAGTCAATACTTGCATTTCATAACATATATTCAATGAGCTACATCATGGTTTTCCAATCAACCTATTACATAAGACAAAAGTTCCACATGTATGTATTTACCACCAAAGGCACACAAGTTAAAAATCATGTATCTACCATCATGACATCAAAACATGTCAAGAACACCCCCAAGGACCTGAGTATACAAGGTCAACACATAGGACTCTATTACTAGACGTTATATGTATACCATGATCCACCAAGTGTAGTTCCTATTCATTTTATTTCCTCATCTATCCAATCTTTATTTTGGAATGCACGTCCACCTAAAAGATATTTAACCAATGGGGTGAGACAAAAGTCCCAGCGAGAGATATAAATCTCCACCAACTCTATTATTATAACAGATAACTAAGCAAAAAGAAATATTATTACAAGATAAGTAGAATTAGCAAATTCTCTTAAGCAAGGAAACTATCAAATTTGGGCATCTACACTACACAATAGATTATATTTATGCTTGAATATGAATGCAAAGAACATGTATAACTGTTACAAACTAAACAGTATAAAAGCAAAGCAAGGCCTCATCTAATATTTTCTTATTTGATCCTATACATATATACTACATGGCTACTTACACATTTTATTATGCCCTGAGGATTTCAGTCATACCACCCAAATCCAACTGACCACTGGGAAGTTAAAATCAGTTCCATACAAGGTCTAGTGGAAGAGGCATAATCCATGACCTCGCCCCCTCGGTCAGTATGAGTGAACTTGCAGTGACATCATCAATCAGATTGCTACCAACGACATATAGTCCAGCTGTACAAACCTAGCCTGCCTTGGTACAGGTCACGCCGCTAGTGAAACTGTGCTACGGCCCGTAGACACACTCCTTCACGGTATGGCCCATAGCCAATCATGTATCACACAACACTGAGCAACGGCCCAATGATGCACTCTTACCAGGGTACGAGCAGCAACCAATCATGTATCACATATCACTTATCTCACAAATCTTGAGGCATGATCTGAGGCCCACACATGGCCAAAGTCACCCTTAATTGCTTGATATTAGGGTACCAAGCTGTCCTCACATACTCAATAGTATGTGTTCTAAGTTTCCCATAGGGGATACCCATTTCGCCATCCAGTAAATGTTGACACTGAATGGATCTATGGCATAGGGCAAGCTGCATGATTAGATTCCACTTGATTAATTAGACCAATTAAAGTGTCTTTTAGCATCACTCAAATTATAACATAAAAACCATAGACACATTCATTAAAATAAAGGGCATAGCATTACAATAGAATATATAATTGTTTGCACTATAAACTGATTCCCCTCATCTCATAACATTGTACCACTGCCATTCACAAGGCTATCACCATCAACATTTTATCATGGGATATCAATCCCTCATTCAGTACTAGAGGATATCACCTCAACTAGGCACTAAGTCCTTGCTAGGTCCTAAGACCCATCACATCACACTTGTGATTTATCATGCTTCATTGGGCATATAAGAATTACTTATACCAATCATCATTTGTGCCACGTCACATATGCATACCATAGTAATCGTTAGCTATTACATTCATCTCTGTGGCAAAGTTAATATTATATAATCAAAGAGAGAATACGTTTCAACACATTAAACACCTCTAAATAAATCAAGCAATTCATCATAAGTTCTCTAATATAGAATTTAGCTTCATGCTTTTTCCACATAGGGTTCTCAAGCATCATTCTATCTCAAATCTCTGAATTTCACTACCTCCCCTAAGTTGGAATGTATGATGATAAAAATTAGACAATATAACCAAGTATGCACATTCACATATTGATACTTTCCATGTTCCCTTATCAAGGCTTATAGACAATGCTTGATATTATTTAACCGTCTTCATAGTATTCACTAACTATAACATGCAATTAAGTCACAAGGTTAAAATTGTGTAATTAAAGAGAGAGAGAGTGTATGATATTGTAACATCCCTGACATGGGTTTAGGGCTTACCCTATTTGTTTGGCTTAAATAAGTTGCTTAAAACTTTAATATACTTCTCTAAAGTGTTTTGTTATCAGGTGGCAAACTTATGTTCAAGTTTTGTCCTGTTTGAATGATGTTTGAGCAATGTTATCTTATTTTAGACCAAAATGCAATTTAACCAAGATGAGGGGTTATATTGCAATATGTCACATGTTGAACGTGCCTTAATTGTTTTAGCATCATAAGAGAGAGAATGATGCTAAGTGGTGGCTTGTGGAAATCCTAAAATTCCAAGCTTGAACTCGTTGGAATAATGCTAGTGCCTTGTGTACCAATTTTAGTACAAATTGTAATTTACCCAAAATGTAGGGTTCATATGAAAATTGCCACCTCTAGAGTGTCCCTACTCCCTATATGTATCACTTAAGTGATAGAGAGAGAGAGAAGGATATACCATGTTTGAATCATATTTGAGTAACGGTACTCTTGGTGATGAAAAGACCAAGAAAGGGTTGAATGTGAGACCTTAATTTGAGTTGTGTCGGGTTGTAGAGTTCATATGAGAAGTTCTTATTGGACAAGGAGCCATAGAGGAAGTATCATATCAGTTTGTAAACTCTTGTCCTTATCCATGATGGTCTAAGAACCTCAAGGAGGTGAAGTGTATTGGTTTACAACTTCCTTGAAAAAGTTGTATCAGGTTGTGAATAAAGTGATGGTTGAGTTGAAATATCTTATCCAACAAGATAAGTGATGGCCAAAAATTTCATCTCTAGATTATACTCAAGTGTTTTGCATGTCAATATAAATATGAGTGCATGCATGAACACGTGTCAACCATGCATGGACATGTGGCACCTAGTAGCTTAAAATGATGACACCTCATATATACTCTTTTTCATGAACCTCAACTATATATACCGCTCCTTTCACCTATTAGTGAACATTTTCTAAATTTACCACCCTCTTTCTCTTATATATTGTGCATAGTGTCTTGGTATCGTGCATAGGTAAAGGGGTATCTTGCATAGAGCCCTAGTATCGGCCATAGCAAGGTGATATCGTCCATAGTGAAGTGATATCGGCCAAAAGTGAAGGAATATCGACAACAAGTGAACAGATGTCATGCATGATTGGTAAGGTATCATGCATGGTGCTAAGGAACAAGGAGGAGATCAATACTTAACCCTAAGGTGAATCCATGATCATCTTCAACCTTGGATTAAAGCATGGATCTAGGGTTGTGATCTTCCTTTTTTTCTTCTTCACCAAATACGTATTCATGGTGATTCTTTGCATATAGAGGAGTTGTGAAGCTCATCTTCAACCTTAGGAACGTGAAGCTTTGGAACTTGGAGCTTTGAAGTTATTCTTGAGGTGGGTTCACTACTACAGAAATGGCTTATAAAGTCAGTTTGCAGGGTGTCGGTTGTATACAAAAATCGACACATAAACCCTAATGTGTCGGTTTTTAACAGAAACCGACATCCAACCCATGAAGGTCGACCAGACACGGGTACCGCTTTTATTAAGTGTCGGTTAATTAATAAACAACCGAAACCTAAACTCAACCACCAAACCCAAAATTCCAGCAAAAAAATGGCTCCAAAATTTGACATATATTGTCGGTTCTTTAATAAATAACCGACAACTAAAGGGTATGCGCGAGACAGGAATAGTTGTCGGTTGTCTTTTATTTATAAACCGACGACTATAATCTAGTATAGTTGTCGGTTTTTAGCAAAAAACCGACATTGTTGGTTAAGTTGTCGGTTTTGTAAAATAACCGACACATATTGTCAACTTAATAGCTCACCCTGCCCGAACGATTCTTCCCATTTCCCTATTTCGTTCCCGATTTCCCTAGCTCCGGCGATTTCCTACTCCCTGCCGCCGCCGCTCCCTGCCATTCATGCTCTGTCGCCGTCGTGCTCCCTGCCGTTTGTGCTCGCCGCTCGTCGCCGTCAAGCGAGAAGAAGTCCCGCCCGCTGGCCTCCCTCTCCGCCCGTCGGCCTGCCTCTCCGCCCGCCGGCCTCCTTCTCCGCCGTCGCCGGTAGCAGCTAGCCTCGCCGCCCTCTCCGCCAGGTATGCCCGCCCGCCCGTCCTACCTTGGGCTAGCCTGCCCGCCCACCCGCCCTGCCTTCTGCTAGCCCCCCCACCCTCTCCTCTGCTCCGGTGGCTGCTTGGGCGGTGCCAAGGCACGCCCAAGCAGCTGCTAGGCATTTTTTTTAAGTTATTTACTTATTTGTGTTTAGGGTTTAGGTACTGATTTTGTGCTTCTACTGACTTGAATACATGTACTGCAATATATGCATCTAATGCCTTAAATGGAAGACTCGAATGTTATAAAATCCCATAAAAGTAGGTAGAAACAACTTATATATATTCAGATCTTAATAATTCCATGAAGTGCACATTATCTTACTCAGGAAAAGTATGTGTATAATGTAGAATTAGTTCCATATAATGGTTCTATTTTAGTTCCATATAATGGTTCTATTTTAGTAAGCACCTAGACAAGCAATAAAAGGTTAACTGATGTTATACAACTTTTTCTGAAAATATATAACATCGTTATATGTACTTACACTTTGTTAATACTAATATTGTGCAGTCTCTGTCTTCCCATAATAGTCACTATGAATTGGGCCTCTATGTCAATGTTAACGTTCCCTATTGAAGAACAATTGGACATCATCCTAGATGATCGTTCCTTAAACCAATTGGTCATACCCAAACAGTGGCGTTTTCTAAAAGGAAGACACTACATGCCTGGTAAAGTGACCCTAACTTTTGGCAATTATTCACATGTTATCGAGGTTGAGTATGATTTGGCGGGAAATCTTGTATCAAAATCTGGTTGGCGTGATTGGATTGGAGAGCTGCATGTGGTCCGTTGGAACAAGCTTTTTCTCCGTCCAGTTGGTGATAATTCCATCAAAGTTTGGATAACCAACAACAACTGCGAGACCCCCGATCATCTACTATGGTATGAGCGCACGGCGTCGGATATCATCTATGAGGAATCTGAATCTAAGGCTCCTGTCAGTTCAGATTTGTCTAAATAAAGTGAGGAGCTTTGTGACACAGCTTCTTCATCAAAAAGAAGTTACTAATGCATGTGGGACCATGTTGGTGTAGTATTTAGTTGTCTATCTATCTAGACTTGTCTGTATTAATAGTTTTTTAAATTATGCGCATGTTTAGGGGTACATCAACCCCTTTGTTTAGTTATTGTTATAACTGAAGTTTGTGTTCCCATGAATGGAATTGAAAGTTGCTACATGAATGCTTATAACTGAAGTGTGTATTCCCATGAATGTTCCCATTTGCATGATTACACTACTATTTTCTCATATTGTTTAGTCTGTTTTAATATGACATACTTGCTTATATCTTGCTTAATGATGAACTGTAATGCACACATGTGACATGCTTGGAATGTAAATGATGAACTTTTCCCTAAATTTCCAATCATGCTGTTAAAGACATCAATAATCACCCTAACTTGAAGAACTAGGATTATAGGTATAAGAATGACAATACATTATTTGTTGGCCTAGAAACCCGTCCAAGATTTACTCATTAGGAGTAAATCTTAGATAGTCCCCAGTTTGGGACTGTTCTTGAACACATAATCTCACTTAGGATGTAAGTGTATAATGTGTATTGGGTTTTCAAGAAAATTTTGGCAGCATTTCCCCGTTTGTTCTCTAAGTACATATGTACTTGGAGAACAGCGGGGAAATGCTGCCGAAATTTTCTTGAAAACCCAATACACATTATACACTTACTAGTGAGATTAGGTGTTCAAGAATGGATAGGTGGTACACATTTATTATATATAATAATGACATCACATGTATTTGTTAACCCTAGACCCTAATCTTGTTCTAATATATACTTGTCTTCTCTTTGATCATAGAATGGATAGATCATGGATGTCCATTCGCAATCGCTGCAGCCTAGAGTTTATTTTTGGTCTTCACCAGTTCATTAAATTTGCCGAGGAACATAGGAAACAACCTGGAGATAGGTTCTACTGTCCATGTAGACATTACGGTAACAACTTGAAAGTCAACACTGGTGACGAAATCATGACTCATGTCATGTGCAACGGGATTATACAAGGCTATACAGAATGGCACTGGAATGGAGAGATTTCAAACCCGAAACCAGTGGATGTCGATAGCAGTGCTTGTGTGGAAGAAGAAATCGCCTACGATGACGTAGATGTGAATGAACCAGTTCCAGTAGACATCGTTGATGCGATGTTGGATAGTTGTGGGGTAGAGCACACCGATCCACCTCCCATTTTTAGAAACATTGGGCATGATGCTGAGATGCCGTTATACACAGGTTGTACTAAGTTTACGAAGCTTAACACTGTGTTGAGATTGTATAAGTTGAAAGCTAACAATAGATGGACCGACAAAAACTTCACGTCATTGCTGTCTTTGTTGAAAGAAATGCTTCTTGAAGGGAACGAGCTGCCAATATCAACATACCAGGTAAAGAAATTGTTGTGCCCAATGAGAATGGATGCCAAGAAGATACATGCATGCCCTAATGATTGTGTATTATTTCAAAAGGACTATGCAGATTTGAAAGATTGTCCAAAATGTGGTGCGTCACGGTATAAATTGACGACTTCGGGGGAGTCCAAAACTGGTTCTCCTGCCAAGGTGATGTGGTATCTACCTATAATATCACGGTTTTAACGCTTGTTTGCCAATCCGATAGATGCGAAGAATTTGAGGTGGCATGCAGATGTTAAGAAAAATAATGATGGGATCCTACGACATGCGTCTGATTCCCCACAGTGGAAGAAGATTGATGTATTGTACCCTGAATTTGGTGAAGAAGACATGAATCTAAGACTTGGGCTTTGTACATACGGGATGAATCCATACGGGACATTGAGCAGCCAACATAGAACTTGGCCAGTCATGCTTGTTATATACAATCTTCCTCCCTGGCTGTGTATGAAAAATAAGTACGTAATGTTGTCGTTGTTGATATCGGGCCCTAAACAACCTGGAAATGACATCGATGTTTATCTTGAACCTCTTATTGATGACTTAAAGAAACTCTGGGGTGAAGGTGTGATGACCTATGATGCTTCACGAAGAGAGACATTTCGTTTGCATGCTATGTTGTTTTGCACTATTAATGACTTTCCAGCATATGGGAATTTGTCTGGATATAGTGTCAAAGAAGCTAAAGTGTGTCCTATATGTGAAGAGAACACTGATTCAAAAAGACTAAAACATGGCGGTAAGAATGTATATCTCGCTCATCAAAGGTTTCTTCCAAAATTCCATCTGTATCGTAGGAAGCGCAAAGCATTCAATGGATTGAATGAGGAACGCAGTGCACCTAAACCTATACCAGGGGAGGTTGTTTATCAAAAAATAAAAGACTTTGTCAATGAATTTGGTAAGAGATCACAATGTACTACACGGAGTGACAATTCTTCATTCAAGAAGAAGTCAATATTTTGGGATCTTCCTTATTGGAGTTCTTTGACAGTCAGACATTGTATCGATGTAATGCACGTTGAGAAAAATGTTTGTGATAGCATCATTGATACTCTGTTAAATATACCAGGTAAGACTAAAGATGGGATAAAATCCAGACTGGACCTACGTGAAATGGGAATAAGGTCAGAATTAATAGAAATACGTGAAATGGGCTAGTAAAAGAACATACTTACCTCCCGCATGTTACACATTGTCTAGAAAAGAGAAGAAATCTTTTTGTGAATGCTTGATAAATGTTAAGGTGCCAAATGGTTACTCATCCAACATCCGTAGATTGGTATCAATGAAAGATCTGAAGTTGATAGGACTTAAATCTCATGATTGTCACACTCTAATGCAACAAATATTGCCCGTGGTAATTCGATCTATATTGTCGAAGCATGTAAGGTTTGCAATCACCAGACTTTGTTTCTTTTTCAACAGTCTCTGTAGCAAAGTTATTGACCCTGAGACTCTTGATAATTTGCAAAGAGAAGTGTTTGTTACCCTATGTCAGCTTGAGATGTATTTCCCTCCTTCGTTCTTTGATATCATGGTACATCTTGTTGTCCACTTGACTAGGGAAGTGAAAATCTTGGGCCCGGTTTTCTTGCATTGGATGTATCCCTTTGAACGATACATGAGCATTTTTAAAGGTGATGTTCGAAACCGTTATCGGCCTGAAGGGAGTATTATTGAAGGTTATGTGGCGAGAGAGGTTATGTATTTCTGCAATGACTTTCTCAGTGGTAATGACACTCCTGATAATGACAAGAATATTGACGAGCTATTTGGCAAAGGAATTTTGGGATCACGTGTGAAAGTAATCAGCCGTGAGCAGTTGGAACAAGCTCACTTGTATATTTTATACAACATGGACGAAGTGAACGTTTATATCAAGGAACATACCAATTTCATCATAAGACAATATCCTCAAGCCAATACAATGTGGCTTGCTAGAGAGCATAACAAGACTTTTATTAAGTGGTTTGAAGATAAAGTCTTACATCAACTATATGAAACACCAGATGATATTACTAAAACTATCAAATGCCTCGCCTTTAACCCAAAGTTGACTGTTATGTCTTATGAAGGGTATGACATTAATGGATTCACATATTACACAAAGCGCCAAGATGATAAGAGTGTCGTCCAAAATAGTGGGGTCACCCTTCAAGCATCGACTATGTTTTTTGCAAGTGCAAAGGATAAGAGTCCGCGTGAAGCTAAAATGTCATACTACGGTGTCATTGAAGAGATATGGGAATTTGACTACATAGATTTCAGAATTCCACTCTTCAAATGTAATTGGGTTGATAACACCAAAGGAGTTATAGTGGATGAATTGGGTTTCACTTTGGTGAACTTTGAAAAGATTGGCAAGAAGGCTGAACCATTCATATTGGCATCACAGGCGAAACAAGTATTTTATATCGATGATCCTGCAAATGATAAATGGTCGGTTGTTCTTCATGGTAAAAGACAGTTCATTGAAGATCCTATAGATGAAGAAGAGTACTATGATAAATATGATGACTCCAGTCCATTCTCAGTTGGGTTGCCAACTCCAGAAAATATTGAAGCTAATGATGACTTATATGTGCGCGGAGATCACAATGAAGGATTGTTAATTGATAAAAGATCACAATTTTAGAGGCATGCATGTTTATATTTTTTTATTGAAGCTAAATGTTTACTTTTTTAATATCAATATCATTTTTTGATTTGATGTTTCATTATCTTCTACTTAATACAAATGCTAAACATTGTGGGAGGGTGCTAAAGAACTATATGACCAATCTCACCCGAGATTACATACGCGATGCTGAGAGTAGGTTCTTGATCTATTCCAATTCTAGACATTGATCAGTATTTCACTAACTCTACACTAATAATTTTTGTTTGTATTCTCTTTGAAAAATAAATATAGGAAGAAGGCTATGCAGGATGGACATGACATAGCTATGCAGAATATGTAGGAAGAAGCCCCAATGAAGAGAAGCAGGATACAGATACAATACATAAAGTGCAGCACACACAAGTGGTTTGCATTCATATAACAACATGACAGACTAACATATATATATATATATATATATATATATATATAGTGCATAACAACAACAGCTCCGAATTTACATACAACACTAACTTAGTACATATATATTGGACTAAGGTGACGATACCACCTGCTAAAAGAGGTTACCGACTACATGTTACGACTGGGAGGTCATGATTCAGCAACGTATGCATTAGCAGGAGGAAAAACATATCACCATATGAGGACAAACATATGGTGATCTGTTTGTCCTCCTGCTAATGCATATTGTTGTTGAATCACGACCTCCCAGTCGTAACATGTAGTTGTCGGTAACCTGTTTTACCAGGTGGGATCGTCACCTTATAAGTCCCACTATATATGTACTAAGCTAGTGTTGTATGTAAATTCGACGATGTTGTTGTAATGTACTATATATGTGTTAGTCTGTCATGTTGTATGGACATCGATTGTATTGCTCAGGTATTATATAGTCTCATTAGATAATATGAAATATATCAATCTTATATATATCTCATTAATTATATATATATACATCATTCTCTTTACAGGTGTTTAAAGCTGACCCCACTACAGGAACGGACTTACCAGATGTACATGCTCCCTATACGATGGGAGAATTAAATGAAGTAAGAGAAGAATGGGTAACAACCATACAAATAGTGGGGATTTTGTAAATGAATTTATGAATCATAATGTGTGAATGTTTCTACATGTCTAGATGTTTCTACATGTGTCTGAGTGAAAATGAATGAAAGTTAGGTTACCATATGAATGTTTCTACATGTGTGAATGTGAATGAATGGAACTACAGATTGCTAGCTACATGAATGTTTCTAAATGTGTGAAAATAAAATGGAACTACAGGTTGTATTGCTAAATGCATGTGTGAATATTTTTGTTGTTAAATTTGCAGGTTTGTGGCCTGTTGTTGGCTGACATCAATGGATGTCGTAAAACTTGCAGTTCAGTTAACTAAACTGCATGTTTCTCATCCTACGACCAGCCACAGCAGGTCTACAGGTCTGTAAAAAAAAACAATAGGCGTCGGTTATTTGTAAAAAACCGACACACAATGATGTAATGTCAGTTTTTTAGATATAACCGACGCCTATTTCCTGTGGCGCGAACATATATGGTGTCAGTTTCTTACTAAAAACCGACACTGATAGTGCCCAAGCTGGCGCCAATAACAGGCGTCGGTAATTGTAAACAACCGACACATAACGTTACAGTGTCGGTTAGTTAAATGTAACCGACACATATTCTTTTGGCGCAAAGACATATTTTGTCGGTTTTTGGCTTATAACCGACACTGATAGTGCCCAAGATGGCATCCTTTCTGTGGCGCGAAGGGTTTGGGTGTCGGTTTTTTAACTAATAACCGACGCCTATAGTCCCCTGATGGTGCGTTTTCGGTCGCGCGCGAAGAGTTTGGGTGTCGGTTCTGGAACCGACGCATAATGGGTGACCTTTTAGTGTCGCCCACATAGGCGTCGCTCAGAAACCGACACTAAAGGCCTTAAATAACTGACACTAAAGGTAGGTTCTGTAGTAGTGGTTATATAACTTGAACCCAATTATGTTATTATTGACCTTCATTTATGTTGTATTTGTTGATCTACATTCAATTTTGAATTCTCTTAAATAATCGGTGATCCCGTGAGTTCTAAAAGTTGTTTAGTATTGTTGTCCATGAGCTAGAATAGTAAGAATAAGAGTCTAGAGGTTGATGATGATGACATCATCAAGGTCCAACCCGATATCGGGTTGAAGCACCTCTAACCCGATATGGTGAGTGAACACACCACTAGCATGATATGGTGATAAGTATGTACCTCATGCATGATATGATGATGAAGTGCACACCTTGTGCACGATATGGTGTCAAGCATACACCTTGTGCACAATATGAGGTCAAGCACAAACCCTATGCATGACATGGAGTCAAGTAGACACCTCTGACCCGATATGGTGTTGAAATCCAACATGGTAATATGGAACCCGATATACATTGGAACTCCAAACCACTATTGGTTTGTGCACCTAGTTTAGTTTAGACTAACATGTTATCTAGCCTATCACTCATCACAAGATGAAGGGTATGATGATACCATGAAGGTTTGAAGAATGTGAGCATAATGGTCTAACCCGATATGCAAACCCTAATGATGAAGAAATTCGATATGGAAGCATGATATGGTGATGAGGATATACCTCAAACATGATATGGAAGCACGATATGGTGTCAAGTACCCACCTCTATGCCCGGTATGGTGGAAGCACCTCAATTCAATGTACTTGATGGAGTAACACAGGTAGTGTGTTATGTTAAGTAATGCATTAAGATGCAAAGAGTTTAATGTATTTTGATAAGTAGGCCAATGTACCTTGAAGAAAGGGTTGAGCCAATTTAATAGAGTATGATGCAATCAACATCCTAGTGAGGATGAGAGAGAAACTTACACTTGTGTGATAATCATGTTATGAGCATACATTGATACCCCTAATATGTGTAGAGTATGGATTAGGGTTTGGTTCTTGGTGATATATACTTGAAACCCTAATCGGCTTAAAGGGGAGACCCTAGCCCTAATAATGGATGAAGGTATGAATTGGAAACCCTAATCGGTAAGAAAGGGAAACCCTACCTTAATAATGGGAAGGATGTATTTATCTTGTATCACATAGTGATGATATGAATCCAAAACCATAATCGGTTAGAATGGGAAACCCTAACCCTAATAATGGTAAGGTTGTATTTCTCTTAATGAAGAGTGATGATATGAACTTGAAACCCTAATCGGTAAGAAAGGGAAACCCTACCTTAATAATGGGAAGGATGTATTTCTCTTGTATCTATGATGATATAAATCTGAAACCCTAATCGGTTAGAATGGGAAACCCTAACCCTAATAATGGGAAGGTCGTATTACTCTTGTATGGCATGGCGATGCTATGTACTTGCTATTATTTTTATCATAAAGTGCTAACCATACAGGAATCATGAGATGATGAGCATAGCCATGTATGACCTATGATGTTTCATATAATATAGATCTAAATAGGCCTTTTCAGCCATGTTAAATACATATACAACAAGTATAACACTTATAGGGTCTAATGACCTAAAAAGATAGTTGTTGCCTAGAGAGAACTGACAAGATGTTTAAATGAGCCTTGTGAGCCATGTGAAATACTTGTGCAACAAGTATTATGTATACCTTGGTCTGAGGACCTAGAGGTAATAGTTACCTGATGAGAGGTGACAATGTTCAGTGATGAACTAAGGGTTTGAATACCCATATCTAGTAATCATGATGATGATAATACTAAGGGAGAAGAATCCCTAGTAATGTGATAAGGGACTGAGATCCCGAGTGTATACAATCAATGTGTTCCAAAGATCATGAAAGTACTTGATAAATGAATTACACCTTTCTTTGTAGCATTTGTCATAATTCATGTCTGTAACTTGGTTGATGCTAAAATATACTATAATGACCTAATTAATCAAGTGGAATCTCATCATGTAGTTTCCCTGACCATAGATCCATTCAGTGTCAGAATTTGTTAAATGGTGAAACTAGTTTAACTCAGAGAGCATATTTTTGAATATGTGGGGGGTGAAGGATGACATATATCCATACGTCCTAATGAAGAATTGATGTATCACCTTACTCATTTATTTTATAATAGGATTGATATGTGAATCTCCTGAAAAAATGAGAAATTGATGTATAAATTCTTCTTCATTAACTGGTAACGAGATTGATATGTGAATCTCCCGACCAAATGAGGAATTGATGTACAATCTTCCTTATTATTATAATCTGGGGATGGATAATTGAAATCTCCCTGAAGAGAGTGCATGTTGTGGCTGTAGCTCTATAGTGAAAATACAAGTATACCCTGGTAAGCTAATTGTAGATGACATAAGATATCCATCCAGTAGTCTCTAACTGACCGAGACAGATGAGGTCTTGGCATTCGGCTCTTCCAATGACCTTGTATGGTAGCGATTCTTTGCGTAGCCATGGTCGGTTGGAGCATTAGTGGTATACCTCATCTCCTAAGGGCATAAGTGTGATTGTAAATATGTAATCATCTGTGTAGCATATTTGCTTAAGGATCGAATACGCAGAACATTGGTTGATGTACACTTCTTTTATACAATTTAAATGGATAGATGTTATACATGTTCTTCATATTTATTATAAAGTGAATGGATAATTTATTTCTCTATCATAGATAGCTTCATTACTTTAAAAAATGAGATTAATCTGTTCTACTTATAAACAATGATTAGTCTTTCTTATCAATATAAAAGAACCTCTGCTCAGTTTTGTACTATTTACCTGTGATAATAAAATTGTTGGTGGAGAGTTATATCTCTCGTTGGGACTTGTGTCTCACCCTGTGGGTTCCATAATTTTTAGGTGGACGCGGACGGAGAGGTAGAGGCCTTACTAAGAGGGATAACAACAATAACAGGGGCATCAATAACAATTCAGGTTGAGTGTACTGTCTCTTGTGTCTTATAGATAGAATTCCTACGTGGTGTCTCTGTACTGTCAGGTCCTTGGAGTTAGTAAGAAATAGTTTTATGAACGATCTGAGATTTTGGCTTGTATGCCTTGAGGTTTTATGTATCTTATGTATATATTTGGGCAAAGTAATTGTTATATGTTATCCTCGAGATGAGATGGTACAATGTATGTACAATGTGAACCATGATGTATATAGAGTTTTGGTTCTTTCTTTAAGAATTTCCTAGAAATGGATCTCTTTGTAAAATGGTTTTTAATTTTTAGTGATTTTGTTAATCCACTTCTTATGGTTATTCCACATATTTACTGGTGATGATTTGGTTTGATTTGATGTCGGGTCATCACAGATATCATGCTTTCTATTCATACACATTCAATAATATGACCTTCCCTTAGAATTGGGGTCAGTGCTCTTCGCATATATTTGATTGGGGTTTTACCTCATGGTTACATCACCCACCCTAAACACACCATTTTCCACTTCCTTGGAACCGATTTATGTTTGAATAAAATTAGTCAGATATGAATAAATCATCATGTCATCAACAATAGATATCACCATTTTATAAATGTATATGTGTATCATCTCATTAAGTTATGTGTGAGTTACAACAATGCATTATGCAAAGACATTGACTATTGCACCATCATAATGTTTCATCTTTATGTGACCCGTATGTTATTACCATCCACAAGTCATCAACCACATTATCATACTAAGGAATCTCAAACCTTAGATTACATAACTAGAGGGTTTTACTTCAAATTATACACAAGGAACTTATTAGATTATTAAAATTTTATTCATATGGTTTCTACACAAAAGTTAACACCCCTTGATTCCAACAAGGCTCATCATCACTATCATGTACTCACATGGTTGTCTCAATAACCTCTTTCACAAATTATGATCATGTAGAAAGGAATATAGAAGAGACTTGCCATGGATTACAATCTTTCACTAAGGAGAGCACATAAGTCTTACTATCTTATGATTAGGATTATCGTGTGGTTACTTTACCACTAAACCCTACTTCTGTAACCGCCCACCTTATTGGAGAGTTTTGGAGCTATGCATCATAATTAAGGATTGACCATTCTTAGTCACGACATCTTGGATTGATCTTCACACTATGTATTGACTATATCCATACACAAGAGTATAGGTGTAACGACCCTTCATTACACATTGTATTAACTAATCAATTACATGACAACTTGGTCTATCGCCTAACCCAGTTTCACCCTCAACTTAAGATATCAATTTTACACTCACCATGTGTTATCAGTTTCACCACCTTCTCAAAATGTCGGGTTAGCATTAGCATAGGGTATCAGTTTATCATCAACCCTAGGTATTTGGTTTATCCCTTCCAAGGTGTGTCGACTTGACATCCACATTGGAACATAGTCTTAACACCCACTAGGTGTATCAGTTTACCTCATCAAGGTGTGTCTCAGTTTGTAACATATTGGGTCAGCCTTTGATATATCTGTTTCATATGGCTAGAGGGATCCCGGTTTCATCATCTTCATGTGTCGGCCTGATCACACCAAGGTGTGTCAGGCAAGCTCATATATGGGTATCAGATTAGATCTCCCGGTGTCAGGTTAGCTACACTTGAGGTGTGTCGGGTTAACTACAGTCCAAGCATGTCAGGTTGATACTTGATATTGAGTGTCGACTTGTCACCACCATAACATGTCGATTACCTCTATGCAAAGCACAAGGGGTTAACCTCCCCAAGGTGTGTCAGTTTAACCCTACTTGAAAGTGTGTCGGGTTAGACACATTATCGGCCATACCATCATCTAGTGTGTCAGTTCAAGCATGAGTCATACATGTTGATTTAAGCACCACAAGGCATGTCGGGCTATCACCCCCAACATATCGGTCTAAGGTGTCAGCTAACAAAGCATATCAGTTTAACTCCTCTAGAGCATATCGGGCTTGAACTAGCTTGGATTGTCATCTAGATCAAAGTGTGTCAACTTGTCATCTTCAACCTTAGGATGTCAACCACTAGTTCAACTATTACCATGGAAGGAAGGTACAAGATATGGACAGAAAACTAAATGAGGTTACTTCATCAAATCAGTTCACAAGACCGTCATTAACCACTAACATATATGAGATAAAAGATTTAGAGATCAGAATCAATATAAGCACATGAAAGAGTGAAATAATAAAGAAGTCTAAGAGTTATATAACCCGCCTCAAGAAGGTCTTCATCAAGTGTTAAATCTCCATTATCAAAGCTCCAAAGCCCATATTTTCTCAAAGTTGAAGATGATCCATCAAGAGTCCCAAACTTGACCTCAACCTTATCTCCAAGAAAGAAGAATAAGATGTCAAGGTTATGATAGCTCAAGGATGAAAGAAGGAAAGAGAGAACCAAGACCTATTCATCCTTTATTAAGGTATGATCCATGACCTGGAGGGGAAGAATAAGATGAAGAGGAGAGCTCAAAGAAATTGTCACTAAGAAACATAACTTACCAAGATGGAAGTTAAACCAAGAATCACCATGAGCAAGGAACTCGACCTCCCAAGATCCATGGGGACTTCTTCTAGCTCCTTAAGCTCCCAAGTTTGTCTCTAAGAGGAGAATAGAAAGAATGGATGAAAGGGTTCACTTATGTGAAGAGGAAGGGGGTTATATACTTGAGGGAAGAAAGAGAGATCAAATGAGAGGTGTCATCACCTTAAGAATCTAGGTGACACTTGTCCACATGCAAAGGCCACATGCAACCACTTTAACATGCAAGATTATTATGATACACTCTAGGTAGAGTATCGGCCTCTTGGATTCCTACCAAGGGAGCCACATCTCCAAACTAATACACTACACTACACCAAACCGATACACTACATTCCAAGGTCAATACACACATTGTCCATAGAACATTATCACTACTAAGGATATCGTCTCTTTCCCGGGATCCAAACTAGATTCCCCCCTCTTTATATATCTTCTATATGATGTCAAACAAAAGGAGGAACACTCTAGAGATGGTAAATTGCATGTTAACCCTTTACTTTGGGTAAATTGCAATTTACACCAAAACTCGCACACAAAGCACACGCATCATCCACATAGGCTCAACTTGAAACCTAAGATCTCTACAAGGTGCCCCATAGCATCATCCTCTTTTTTATGATGCTAAATAACTAAGGGAACGATCAACATGTGAAATATTTCAAGATAACCCCTCATCTTGGGTAAATTGCACTTTGGTCCAAAACAAGCAAATATTGCTCAAACATTATCCAAACAGAACCAAACTTGAAACATAAGCATGTCACATGATAACAAAACACCTCAAAGGATTAGATTAAAGTTTTAAACAAATTATTTAGGCAAAAAAAGTAGGATTAGTCCAAACCTGGGTCAGGGTCCTTACAAGTCATAAACCCCAAACAAGGATTTGCCCCCGAAATCCCAGTTGAAAGGAGATGGATATTACTCATGCATTGCACCTTCAAACTTTCACATAGCTCCTTGATGTCAGGGTGATGTCATAAGACTTGACCAACATATTGTTCTTCCATCCAAGGTCAACACATGATATGTTGCACATGACACATACTCAACATATCCTTTCCATTATTGGTTGCAAAGTCAACCCTATGCCAGGTGATACTTTCTTAGCCATAGAAGCACTATACATATTTATCCAACTCTGGTATCAACTTTTTATTATGTATCACCTTCTCAACTTACAACATTGTATGATAAGATTTTCAAACCTAGAAGTTTACCATACCCTTCTCCAACCTCAGCATGTCTCTTCCAAAGAAAGACTAGAGATGCATTCTGTTATTTACTTGGGACTACAAGACCTAACATGCATTCGTTGTGCTACTTTGATCTGCTGACTCAACACAAAGATCACTTATGACTTGTACCAAATGGTGTGCTCCTATGTATACTCCCAGCTACACTTTCTCCTTTCATAAGAAGATGTTATATATCTAGGTAAAAACTATCCTAGGGGTAGATTAAGATGTCATATATCACCTCAACTGATCTAGATAGGGATTGGAAATCTTGCTTATCAATGAACACCCCCTAGGAACCCTTATTACTTGCAAACCTGATAGGTGTAGTCCAAGGGATTGTACTCAACCTGATGAACTTTAAGCAGATCTTGCAACTGTCTCTTCAACCTATGCATCCTTGCTGATGACATCTTATGCAGTGCATAAACCCCTAACATGTGATATATGTATTATAGGTTGAGCACATGTAACCAGATTGATCCCAAAGTCAATCTTTCATGGTAATCAAACACTTAATCATCTTATCAAGAGGCATATTCTTGGGTCCACACACAATTGCACTTCAAGGATACTAGTTCCTCACCTTGGTATCCATCATCACATCCTCCCTCTGCTGCTACTGCCTAACCCAAACATACCAGAAGAATCTTTCCATCATATTATAAGGTTCACAAAACATCATCATTCTCAAATGTCACCATCTTGGAACTGATGCCCATGACTAATTGATACTTATCAGAGTATCCATCTTAAGATCACTTCTAAACCATGCACATCAAGTGACATAAGACTCACTTGACTGCCACATCCTTGAAAGGAAAGAACACAAGGGAACATACTTCTCCTATCACCAAATCACCACCCAAGGATTTCTTATCAAGAAGAAGGAATTATCAACTTCCTTGGTTATTACATGAGTTTTCAATAGTTCATGTATCATTTTAACTTATTTCCACCTTGGTTTCCTTGCCATCAGCATAGGAACTGTAAGGATGATTGCATGCCATTACTCTTTCTTTGATTATTGCTCTTCATGTTCATGAACATTTCCTTGTTTTACCACATTTTTCATCTTTATCATGAAAAGGATCATTATTGTTTACATATTCTTTATTGAGCAGGGATCATCTTCTTTGTTCCCTTTCTCTTATCATGAGAATTACACTTTATACTTTCTTATACTCATATGTTGGTCTGATATTAACTCAGGTTCCATCTTATTTATTCATTATTCATTCTTATTTATCTTCTCACTTCATTCTTATTTCAAGAATTCTCTTCATCTTAGGTGGATTTTACACCTTGACTTACTTTATTAGCACACATTCATTTGTCTTTTTCTTCAGACATTTCTTAAAATTACATCTTCAAGAACGTCTCTTATCATATTCACACTTAGATTTAGGTTTTATGGAGATGTATCCTTCTCTTTTAATAACAAAACATTCAAATTTTAGTAAGTTATGGTGCAATTCTTATCTCTTTTTATAGGATGATGGAGGTATTAGCATCATGATTCCTGATTTGTTATGCTCTTTAAATTGTTCCAAAATGACAACTTGATAAGAGTAATCAAAGAGAAATCAATCTAAGAGTTCCATACTTACATTTTCTTCAACATTTGCCACAGGCAGTATGCATCATGTTTTATATCATGTTCTTATCTTAGACACCATCTGAATCCTAGCCCTAGTGTCCATGTAGACTCAGTGAACCTATAGATTTCATACCACCAAATGTGAGACCCTTTGCCATATAAAATTAGATTACTCAAAATTTAATCACGATCAACCGTTAACAGTGGATTAATGAAAATCACACGAAATTAAAACCGAGTTGCAACAAGCACCATGAGTTGAGATTTACTACACAAGAGTCAATACTTGTATTTCATAACATATATTCAAGGAGCTACATCATGATTTTCCAATCAACCTGTTACATAAGACAACAGTTCCATATGTATGTATATACCACCAAAAGCACACAAGTTAAAAATCATGTATCGATCATCATGACATCAAAACACATTAAGAACACCTCCAAAGACCTGAGTGTACAGGGATGACACATAGGACTCTATTGCTAGACGTTATCTATATACCATGATCTGCCATGTGTAGTTCCTCTTCATTTTATGTCCTCAGCTATCTGATCTTTAGTTTGACATGTATGTCCACCTAAAAGATATTTCACCAACAGGGTGAGACAAATGTCCCATCGAGACATATAACTCTCCACCAACTCTATTATTATCACATATAACTAAGATGAAAGGAATATTATTACAAGAAAGTAGATTCATCAAATTCTCTTAAGCAAGGCAACTATCACTTGTTTAAGAAGTTTAGGTATATACACTACACAGTAGATTATCTTTATGCTTGAAAAGGAATTCAAAGAACATGTATAACTATTATAAACTAAATAGTATAAAAGCAAAGCAAGGCCTCGTCCAATGTTTTTGTATTTGATCCTATACATGTATATTACACAGTTGTTACATTTTTTATTATACACTGAGGATTTGAGTCATACCACCCAAATCCAACTGACCATTGTGAAGTTGAAATCAGTGCCATATAAGGTCTAGTGGAAGAGTTGGAATCCACAACCTCACCCCCTCGGTCAGTACAAGTGAATTTGCAGTGACATCATCAGTCAGATTGTTACCAGCAACATATAGTCCAGCTATACAAAGCTAGCCCGCCTTGGTACAGATACGATGCTAGTGAAACTGAGCTGTGTCCCGTAGCAACACTCCTCTAAGGTATAACCAGCAACCATTCATGTATCACATATCACTGAGCTACAACCTGACGCCGCACTCTTACTAGGGTATGGCCCGCAGCCAATCATGTATCGCATATCACTTATCTCACAAATATTGAGGCATGATCTAAGGCTAACCCATGGACAAAGTCACCCACAATTGCTTTATATTAGGGTACCAAGTTGTCCCCCCATACTCTAACAATATGCGCTCTGAGCTTCCCATAAGAGATACATGTTTCACCATTCAGCAAATGCTGACACTGAATGGATCTATGGCACAAGGAAAGCTACACGATTATATTCCACTTGATTAATTAGACCAATTAAAGGGTTTTTTAGAATTACTCAAGTTATAAGGTACAAACCATATACAAATTCTCAAAATAAAGGGCATAGTATTACAACAGAAGATATAATCGTTTAAATTGTAAATTGATTCCCATCATCTCATAACAATGTATCACTTCCATTTAGAAGGCTATCACCATCAACATTTTATCATGGAATATAAATCCCTCATTCTCGTACCATAGGATATCACCTCAACTAGGCACTAAGTCCTTGACATGTCCTAAGACCCACCACATCACACTTGTGATTCATTGTTATCTCATCATGTTTCATTGGGCATATAAGCATTACTTATACCAATCATTATTTGTGCCACATCACATATACATACCATAGTAATCATTAGTTATTACATTCATCTATGTAGCAAAGTTAACATTATATAATCAGAGAGAGAATACGTTTCAACACATTAAACACCTTTAAATAAAGCAATCAATGCATCATAAGCTCTCTAATTTAGGATTTAGCTTCATGCTTATTACACAGGGTTCTCAAGCATCATTCTATCTCAAATCTCTAACTTTCACTACCTCCCATACATTGGAGTGTATGAGGCTAAGAATTAGACAATATAACCAAGTATTAACATTCACATATTCATACTTTACATGCTGCCTTATCGAGTCTTATACCCAACGCTTGATATTATTTAACCATCTTCATAGTATTCACAAATTATACCACCCAATTAACTCATAAGGTTAAAATAATGTAATTAAAGAGAGAGTATGATACCATGCTTTCTATCCATACACATTCAACAATATGACCTACCCTTAGAATCAGTGTCAGTGCTCTTCACATATAGTCTATTAGGCCTTTACCTCATTGTTACATCACCCACCCTAAACACACCACTTTCCACTTCCTTAGAACTGATTTAGGTTTAAACAATACTAGTTAGATATGAATAAATCATTGTGTCATCGGCACTAGGTATCATCATTTTATATATGAATATGTGCATCATCTCATTAAGTTATGTGTGGGTTACTACAATGAATTATGCAAACACGTTGACTATTGTACCATCATGATGATTCATCTTTATGTGACCCATATGTTATTACCCTCCACGAGTCATCAACCACATCATCATGCTAAGGAATATCAAACCTTAGATTACATAACTAGAGGGTTTAACTTCAAATTATACACAAGGCACTTATTAGATTATTAACTTATTCATATGGTTTCTACACAAAAGTTACACCCCTAGATTCCAATAAGGCTCATCACCACTATCATGTACTCACATAGTTTTCTCAATAACCTGTCTCGCAAATTATGATCATGTAGACATTTGCCATGGAGTACAATCTTTCACTAAAGAGAGAATATAATTCTTACCATCTTATGATTAGGATTATCGTGTGGTTACTTTACCACTAAACCTTACTTATATAACCTTCCACCTTATTGGAGAGATTTAGAGCTACATATCATAATTAAGGATTGGCCATTCTTAGTCGCCGCATCTTAGATAGATGTCCACACTATGTATTGACTATATCTCTACACAAGAGTATAGGTGTAATGACCCTTCATTACACATGTATTAACTAATCAATTACATGACATCTCGATCTATCCCCTAACCCTAAATGTTAGTTTCATCCTCAACTTAAGATATCAGTTTCACACTCATCATGTGATATCGGTTTCACCACCTTCTCAGGGATGTCGGGTTAAAATTAGCATAGGGTATCGGTTTATCATCAACCCTAGGTATTGGGTTCATCCTTTCAAAGGTGTGTCGACTTGACATCCACATTGCAACATGATCTTAACACCCTTTAGGTGTATTAGTTTACCTCATCAAGGTGTGTCTCAGTTTGTAACATCTTGGGTTAGCCTTTGATATATTGATTTCATATGGATAGAGGGATCCCAGATTCATCATCTTCATGTGCCGCCCTGACCACACCAAGGTGTGTCAGGCAATCTCATCTAAGGGTATCAGATTAGATCTCAAGGTGTCGGGTTATCTACACTTGAGGTGTGTCGGGTTAACTCAGTCCAAGCATGTCGGGTTGATACTTGATATTGACTGTTGACTTGTCACCACCATAACATGTCGACTACCTCAATGCAAAGCACTGGGGGTTAACCTCCCCAAGGTGTGTCGGTTTAACCCTACTTCAAAGTGTGCCAGGTTAGACACATGTATCACTCATACCATCATCTAGTGTGTCGGTTTAAGCACCAGTTAGGCATGTCAATTTAAGAACCACAAGGTATGTTGGGCTAGCACCCCCAACATATCAGTCTAAGGTGTCGGCTAACAAAGCATATCAGTTTAACCCCTCTAGAGCATGTCAGTCTTGACCTATCTTGGAGTGTCATCTAGATTAAAGTGTGTTGACTTGTCATGTTCAACCTTAGGATATCATCCACTAGTTCAACTGTTAACATGGAAGGAAGGTACAATATATGGACAACAAACTAAAAGAGGTTCCTTCATCAAATCAATTCACAAGACCATCATTAACCACTAACATATATGAGATAAATGATTTAGAGATGAGAATCAATATAAGCACATGAAAGAGTGAAAATAATAAAGAAGGCTAAGAATTATATATAACTTGCCTCAAGAAGGTCTTCATCAAGGGTTCAAGCTCCATGATCAAAGATTGAAAGCCCACATTTTCTTAAAGTTGAAGATGATCCATCAAGAGTCCCAAACTCGACCTCAACCTTATCTCCAAGGAAGAAGAAGAAGATGCCAAGGTTATGATAGCTAAATGACGAAAGAAGGAAAGAGAGAACCACGACCTATTAATCCTTTATTAAAGGTATGATCCATGTCTGAGAGGGGAAGAAGAATATAAAGAAGAGAGCTCAAAGAAATCGTCACCAAGAAACATAACTTACCAAGATGGAAGTTAAACCAAGAATCACCATGAGCAAGGAACTCGAACTCCCAACCTCCATGGGGACTTCTTCTAGATCCTTAAGCTCCCAAGATCGTCTAGAAAGAGGATAAGAAAAAGAATGGATGAAGGGGTTCACTTGTCTGAAGAAGAAGGGGGTTATAAACTTGAGGTAAGAAAGATAGATCAAAAGAGAGGTGTCATCACCTTAAGAGTCTAGGTGACACTTGTCCACGTGAAAAGGCCACATGCAACCACTTTAACATGAAAGATTATGGTGATACACTCTAGGTAGAGTATCAGCCTCTTGGATTCCTACCAAGTGCTCCACATCTCCAAACCGATACACTACACTAGACCAAACTGATACACTACATTCCAAGGTCAAAACACACATTGCCCATAGATCATTATCACTACTATGGATATCATCTCTTTCCCGAGATCCAAACTAGATGACCACCTCTTTATATATATTATGATTCCAAACAAAATGAGGAACACTTTAGATATGGTAAATTTCATGTTAACCATTTACTTTGGGTAAATTGCAATTTACACCAGAACTCGCACACATAGCACAAGCATCATCCACACGGGCCCAACTTGAAACTTAAGCTCTCTACAAGGCACCCCATTACATCATCCTCTCTCTTATGATTCTAAAGAACTAAGGGAACGCTCAACATGTGACATATTGCAAGATAACCCCTCATCTTGGGTAAATTGCACTCTGGTCCAAAACAAGTAAATATTGCTCAAACATTATCCAAACGGGGCCAAACTTGAAACATAAGCGTGTCACGTGATAAGAAAACATCTCAAATGATTAGATTAAAGTTCTAAACAAATTAATTAGGAAAAACAAATAGGTTTAGTCTAAAACCCGAGTTAGGTTCCTTACACTATAGTTCTAAGATCATGACGATTTGTAGTGAGTATGCTTTTTGATCCTTCCAAAAGTTAACAAGACTCCTCCTATACACTTTGAGTTAGTTATATTGATGGAAATTTGTTGAGACTAATATGTGAGTTCCTCTAGGAACATGAAGTTCATACCATGGTGATGAATCCTAGTATCTGGGGTGCACCTGTAGTACATGAGTTTGAAGGTGTGTATCAGATGAACTTTATAGTGTTCCTCTCCCTTAAGGAGAGAGAGTTGATGTTGAATCCTCTAAATGTTGTTTGTAAAGAATAAGGGTGATTAAATGATATATATATATATATATATGTGTGTGTGTGTGTGTGTGTGTGGACTACTGATAGCTAGATAATACCACTGCTAAGATGGTTATGGATCAGTGGGCATGTGCTACATGTTCCTTTCAATAAAACTGAGATTAGGGTATCAATGGATAAGAAGTAGAGTGGATCACGTATGTTGCATGGTCATGGTGAGTTTAGGGTTATGTCTTTTAAACTAACCAACATATCAAAAACATCTATGGATGGGAGGAACAGAGTGTTTGGGTCATATCTTTATGAATCATGGCAAGATTTGATTGATGACATCTCAATGTACGTCAGAGATGGTCATCATGTTTAGGATCGTTGAAGCAACAATAAAAATCTATGTTGAGTTCAATAAGAGTGAAATTATCTAAAGTGTCTTCTTGGGGTTATGATATATTCACTAGTGTGTGTGAATCCAAGTAAGGCTCATATAGTGATGGAATGGGAGCATCCGTGTACACCGACTGAAAGCCAAAGCTTCTTGAACCTAGCAAGACATTATGAGAATTCCATTCAGAATGTCAATGCAGTTGCTTTACCCCTGATAAGTTTGACTAGGAATAAGGTTCCTCTTTGTATGGAGTGACAATGCAATGTATGATTCTTCAACTAGACATTGGTTCTAGATGTTGATGGTTTTACTGAGATAATACTTGAGGAGACTTATCTTTGACACACACTATGTATCCAATATATACACATGTGTAACATAAGGTGAATAAAATGCAATGACAACCAAATATGGAACATGGTAGGGCATGGGTATGGTCAAGTGTACATATATCAGCAAGTACGTATGACTATTAAGTGATGTGTTGATACATCATACATACTACAGTGAGGAACACGATGACTCAACAACAAATGGAAATAATTCAGGATGACAGCTAGAGTTCCAAGTTGGAATTACTACGAAATTTTCACAATAGTGTCTATGTTCCAAGGGAAGTGTCAACCTGACAGGTTAAGTGATACAAATGGTGGTGATTTCTATATTAACCCAATCTGAGACACGTAAGAGATTGAGGGAGAAGAACGTGATTTTTGTGAGAGGGGTGTGACATCACCATGAGATATAAGTGACCATGTGGAGGTTAAAGTATGAGGTGCATCAAAAGTACCCTTCTTTGTTTTCCTTGGATTTCGGGGGGACATCCCTATTAGGGGTTTATGGTTGTGAGACCCCTAGCCTTTCTTAAATAGTTGAACACACTTAATCATCATAAATAAGTGCTTCAAACCTTAATTAAACCTTTCTAGGTTCTTTTATATCATGTGACAAGCCTAAGTTCCTAGTTTGCTCCAGTTTGGACATTGTTTGTGCAAGTTATGCAATTTTGTGCACATTTTGAACTTTTATGCAATTTACCCACATCTATGGTTTTCTTTCAATTTGTCACATGTAGATGATGTTTGATAACATTTTATATCAAGTTTGATGTTCTTGCATATTGGGTCACCTTTTTGTACCTTGGGATGAGAGGTGAGAACTTAGGTGAGAACTAAGGTTTCTCCCTATGCATGGATGATGGAGTTGCTAAGTGTGTTACCATGGAACCCGATGGTTTGGACTTGTAGGGGTGACACCCTATGGTTCCCCTATATGTAAACAGGTCTGTAGTTCACCCTAGAATTGGCATTGATGGTTTAGGTTGTTGAAGGCCCTCAACCGATGGTGGGGTAGAATGCTCCTTTTTGGCTCTTTGTGGCTAAGTGTAAGAACCTATGGCTCTAGTAAGTGGTGGAGGCTGATGGCTATCCTAGGTTTGAATTTTTATGGTACTTATAGCTCTGAAAAATGATGTTTAAGCATAAGAACAACCGATGGACATGTTGTCTTACATGCAAAACGAACTTTGACACATGGCAACTTAGTAGGACACCTCAAGCTTCTCTTCCTTCTTATCCATGAGCTTTACATACCCCTACTTTTGCACCCAAACAAACTCTTTGTATTCTTATCACTTCTCTTATGTCTAGAGATTCATCTCCCCTATTTAGTGGTGAAGAGGGTGCCCAAAATAGAAGAAGGTGGGCAATCTTCTTGTGTGTATGGCTAGAGCTTGGATTTACTCTCCTTTAGGATTTGTGGAGCTTCCTTTGCTTGTTCTTGACCTTCACAAGTAAGTTACTCCTTCTTCCCTTTTTTATTTATCTTCCCTCTATTCCCCTTCCTTCTTTGTAGATAGAAACATGGCGTTTCATGGTAAAGCTTTCTCTAAAGTTTAAAGAACCCTTCTTTCTTGCTTCCTTGACCTAGGGTTTGCTCTCTTCCTTAGAGAAGAAGCTTGCTTGGGTGTGTGGAGTGATAATATAGGGTTTTCTTCTTTCCTTGATTGAACTTTCTTACTGTTTGGAGCTTTGTCTTCTTCCTAGATGTGATTTTTATAACTTTCTTCACGTTTATTGCTTACTACTAGCTTACATACTCATGACCTTGCTTAAAAATGAATTTCTAAGCATAAAGAAGCTATCTTGGTTTAGGGTTCAAACTTAAGTGTTGTTTCTTGAGTAGTTTATAACCCTAAGTGAACTTAAAATCTGGTTCATGACCTTCTTGAGGTATAGGAATCCCTATACCTTGCACAACCATGAATTGATGGTACCCTTGGGGTCACAAATGATGGTTCCTTCTATATGATAATGAACTATTTTCCTCCTTTTCTTGGTGAATGATGTTTTGGCACCTATGAACAACCAATGGTCTCTACTTTGTTGTTTTTTTAATGAATCTAGTGAACCCTACATCCAAAGGTCATGTTACTTTGGTCACTGATGGTCGATGGTAACCCTAACCCTAACAAATGATGGTCGTTTTCTATGTGTTGAGAGCTGTTTTTTCCCTTTGCTTCATCATCCGATAGTTGGGCCCTTGTGACAACCAATGGTGGGCACTTGGTTCTATTTTGGGCCTTCTTTTAGTACTTATAATTGATGGCCATGTTCCTCCAAGTTGGGTGTTTTTAACACTCACTTCATGTGGTTGTAAATGATGGGTTTACTCAGGGTTTTAATGGTTGTTTTCCATCTTGGTGCTTGACCCGATGGTCTAGTTCACTTGCTATTGTGTTTGGCTTTTGTGTACCAACTGATGGTGGTATCTTTTCTACTATTTTAGATGATATAGCTTGAGAACAACTGATGGGCATGCTTCTCCCCTAAAAATGATGGTTAGGGTTCCCATACTCGTCTTTGGTGTCTCTAAGTGGTGACTCAAATGATGATTTTTTTGGTTTGACAGATGATGGTTTTGCCTTTTTTCAGAGTAGTTTTCTC
Organism: Alisma plantago-aquatica; assembly: GCA_963693085.1. Classification (NCBI taxonomy): domain Eukaryota; kingdom Viridiplantae; phylum Streptophyta; class Magnoliopsida; order Alismatales; family Alismataceae; genus Alisma; species Alisma plantago-aquatica. The sequence goes on from OY856412.1 coordinate 952,571,576, forward strand.
ACATGTTGTTGACAATCAATGACATCTCTGAGCCCCACAACTAATGGTTATCAACCAGTGGTTGTTTGAGTTTCAACCAATGGATCTTGTGACCCATGATCTGATGGTGTCAACCGATGGTGACATTGGACATCACAACTTATGGCTTGCTTTAAGTGAACAATTGATGGTGGGTTATACCCTCCACAATCGATGGCCCTTCTTGAGTCAACAACTGATGGTGTTTCTATGTTATTAAATGATGGCATGATTAGATAGTAATAGTATGGTGACTCAACTAATTCCATAACTCAATGGTTTCCTAATATGGTTTGTTTGAGGTGGTTGCTTGTGTTACAACCAATGGTTTTACCTCCTCTCATCCATTGGTTTTGGGTTGATGCTTGTGGTATGTTGTTTTGGTTTAAATGATGTTGAATTTGATGGAGGTTTTCCCTTAATCGTGTAGTCTTACCTTTTCCCTCATAAGGAGGAAATGGATAGTCACCATAAAGAGTGGATGTATAAACCTAATGTAGCATATCTTGTTACACTTAACCTTAATGCAATACATAATGGTTAAAACTTGTGTTATGTGTAGAACCATAATTGAGAATAATATGGGGTTTGAAGGTAATGCTTTAAACTATGCATCCATGATCCAATGGGGATGCCATGTGTTAGGATTTGTGCATGAGTGATGGTTTGTAACTTTAGTGTAACTTATCTTGTTGAACTTATCCCTGACGCAAATAGATGAGGATGGTTAAACATTGCTTAACTTCTTAGAATGATATCGTGAAGGAATAATCTCTCTAATTTTTTTGAAACAAAAAATATGTTTACCAGTGGATATCATAGTTTTATAATTGATGCTTTCTTACAAACATTTGCACTATAAGTATAAAGGTGATCAAGCATATCTATCCTTCTTGTATGTTGATGCAATTGAAGGAATACTCTAATGCTAAGATAACCCTGCTATGATATCACGTGAACATCTTTTAAGCTCCTTAATGCAATATCTTGTTAAGCCTGTGTATTATGTGTATGGTGATGTTTTGTTAAGCCTTGTTATAACGCATGGAAAGATAATGATAATCTCACAGGGAATGATGTGATGGTCTTAATGAACTTTGGGCATGGTTGAGCCCTAAATGAGGTATATTCCTCTTCATGATGTGACAAGGGTTGGAACCTTGGATCCATGTGTTAAAGAATTGTGTACTGTGGTGATATCATAACAATTATGGTCTCATGGATGGAAATGAAATAGTAACATGTGAGTTTATGATAAGAAATACCTCATACATTTTATATCTTCAGGATTTGTCATACTTACATTCTTGCTAGAAATGAATTAGGGTTTGTATGTCCACTTGTTTGATGCAACTTTAATTCACCCAATTGGAAATAATTGATCAAGTGAAACCCTAATCATGTAGTGCTATAAGCCATAGATCCATCTGAGTGTCAGAACTTGCCGGATGGTGAAACAAGTATTCCTAAAGGAAACTCAGAGCACATATTGTAGAGTGTGTGGGGTGCTTGTCATCCTGACTCCAAGTGTTTAGGGAGGATGGTTGCGGTCATACATAGCCCTTAGTTTGAGAATTAATGTGGGCATGTCTTAGTGATTATATATATGATGAGATTTGAGGATAGTTATGGTTGTACCTCAGATGATAGGGTTTGCATACCCACCTCCTTTCACAAGTCTCATGACATGTACCAAGGACGGACTAGGTTGTTAGAAGCTTGACCGTATATTTCGTTGTGGCAGACTCGTACTGACTGAGGGCAGAGAAGATCTTAGGAATCCGGTTCTCCAAGATCTTGTATGGCACTGATTTTGACTTAGCAGTGGTCAATTGGAATTTGGGTGGTATCCTCAAATTCCATAGGTCTTAGTAAAATATGTAATACATCCATGCAGAATATCTATTTAGGGCTATACACAACGCTTTACATTGACGTCTAGTGCATTAAAAGATAGTAGATATGCTTATGTTGTGGATGTACTCATGTTGTCGATGTGTACATACAGTAGCCATGCTTATGTTGATATATATATTACTAATGCTAGTTATGATTATGATACTAACTATCTCATGATGTTAGCTATGATTATACTGCTATCCAGAACTCTATAGTTAGAACTTCTTATACAATTAGTCATGCTTATGTAGATAGTTGTGATTATGTTGTTAGTTCTACTTATGAGGTAGATCTTCTCAATCCGTTAGACATATTAATACTGACAACTATGCATATGTTTCTAGACTTATTCATGATGATAGAGATGTTATGCTACTAGACTTCATATACAGTTAGCAATGCATATGATGATAGTCAGGATAATGATGATAGTTTTATCAGTCCCTTTATACACCTTCTTAATCATGCCTCATGTTATTCTTATATATTTAATTGGCTTGATCTGCTTAAACTATTTAATTATATAACCTATTGTAATCAATCAGCAGTGTTGATAGTTATATCTCTCTATGGAACATGGGTCTCACCTCGTGGGTCACCACATATTTTTAGGTGATCAACATTAACGACAACAGACTTGTGGAAGCAAGGAGGAGATGAGTCGATGGACCTTAGAGATGGTTGTTTAGTTGTCTAGTGTGTCCTAGAGTCGTCCATGTACTCTCAGGTCTAGAAGAAAAAGTTTATATATGATGTTTCGATCGAATCGAGCTTTTGGTAGCATGTTAATGCTTGTACACGTGGCATATGTGGTTGATGTTCTTCTATATGTATATGTTGTGGAAGAGGCCACAGATCCGTTATAAAATATTTTTGACATAATATATGAATACAAGCAAGTCGCTGGGCTCTTATGTAAATGTTTCTGAGCATGTTGGTGATGTTGGAATCAATTTTAATTTACCATATTTCTAAATTTGTGAGTAATTAGTGATCAATCGTATATTGTGTTTTAAGTAATCTCATTTAGTGTGACAAGTTCTCACATTTAGTATCCCTCATGAAGCTCCTTCCCCGGCCAATTTGACCCAAAGGTAAGAAAACATCTTTTTTCCATTTTCCCGTTGCTCTGGTGTTTTATGAATCAGGGATGCAATCTTGTCTTATTCTCCTCATTTTTCAAGTGTTTCTTATTCTGTGATATGTTCGATCTTTGTGAAGCTTTTGAGACATCGAGATGATAGTTTACTCTTTTTTAGTTTCTAATTTCTAGTGTTACTCCTTGCTCCTTATGTCGATAGTTGAGTGCCCCATTGGTGCTTCTTGATGTCTGACACCTCAACCTAGGGTTTGTCTAGACCGGAAGGTTGAGGAAAAGTTGATGAGTAGTATTGGTGGTTCCATTGATGTCTTACCGAAAAAGATTCTTCCTTACTGACTTTGGTTTATATCCTGGGGATCTCGACCTACTTCTCATAGGATTCTTTCTCACGGAAGAGTGATGGGAAGAACAATATGGTTTTTGTTTAACAGTTTCACCCCTCACTACATGTTTTTTTGTATCATGATGACCATGGAAATATGGTCTTTTCTCGTTGATTTGTTCTTCTTGTTCCATGTTGCATGGTGTGCTGATTTGGTTGTGGGTCTGGCCCAGTTGGGCGACCTTGATAAGGCCAGCTTGGATTAGTGCTTTTCACGGATAATTTTACCCACATGGCTATACCATATTTTCTGATTGGCTGATAATCCAATTATTTGTAACTAATTCACTCTTTATTCAAAAAGGTACTAAAAAATACTCATTGTAATCAGAAAATTATAACCTACCCAATGGTATCGGTTTCATCAACTAAATCCAATAAACTAAATATATGCTTTTACGGATTTATGAAATTGATTAGATCTTGTAAAATTCATAACTAATAATTTACAAGTCATAAAAATAAAGTAAAATATGTTATGCATAAAATTATAATATAAAATATGGCATGGTTTTCACAACCTGATTCATTAATGATAAAAAGACGATTTTAGGGTTTATACAATTAATGTAAACCTAAGCCTAATCTCGTATATGTCTTTAATAGGTTGCTTGTGGACTGCGATGGAATTAGGGTTTGACCCTAGACATATGTCGACTTTATCTTGAGGTATGTTGCATTACCTATTATCTATATTGAGAACTCCCCAATTTTTATACACTCTCTTGGTCCTTGGGACATATACCCTACACATTGTTCTCTCTCTCCTGAGAGATTGTCTCATTTGAGTATTTATATTCTTTATTGATCTTGTGTGCTTGGTTTGATGGATATTCTTTTTGGACTCTTACTCATATCTTGTTCATTTTCTTCTTGTGGTGGCTTTATGATCTAAGTTTCATTTTATTCTTGTGGTGGAATTTATGATCTAAGTTGCACCTTATTTGTGGATAGGATGATATATTTGGTTATGGCTCCTCTGACCACATGATAATTGTTGGTTATTCCCATCTTATTTTTTGTACGACCATACTTTCTCTTGCCTCTACATTTATGCATGCTTTGTTATTTAGGAGCCCTAGAGTAATGTAATACTTTGGTTATATGGGTTTTATTCTCATATATGAAATTATTAGCCACTGAGGTTTTAGTCCTCCTTCCATGCACAAGGTTTTCATCTTCCTGAACTTTTATATATTTGGGATGGAGTGTCGTATGCCCCATACCCCGACTTGTATGTTAAGGGAGTTTGGTTGTGTGTCATTCTCTATCAGGTTATGGGTTGTGTGCATGAACTGCCACTGACTTTATATTACGCTAGTTCTATGTTTATCTCACATGCATGCAGGTTGAATATTATTATGATGGGTTTTGTGCCCAAAACTTATATGAGCTTGTGTGGCACAACTTTTATGTTTGATTTAATGGCAAGTGTTCTTCTTATGTATCATATTTTAAAATTCATATTCTTTTGATACCCACTTGGTTGGTACTTTCCTATTCTATGGAAACAATGTTTATTTGATGTCCTTTATTCCTTATATTGCTCAATCCATATTTAATATGCACATACATGCATTTTGCTGACATCTTCTACCTTTTCTCCTTTTGCTGGGGTATGTTTCCAACCCCAGGCGTAGGACTTGGATGACTGGACTTGGTGACACGTACCTGCTAGGTGGAGCTCTTGAGAGATAGAGTTGATATAGCTGGATATCCCTATACTTTGATCTTATATTGTAAGTTTCATGTAAACCCTTTACTGGAGATGATGATGTACTTTTGTAAAATTGAATATAGTCATGAAATATCATTCCACTATTATACTTTGGTCTCCTTTTATATATCATCATTTTAGGAGCAAAAAAATTATGTCTATTTGAGCATTCTTGTAAGTATGTTTGGATAGATGAGTTTGTTCTGAAATTAAATAAGGAGTGGATCCCCTCTCAGGTTCCACTCCTTACAGTCTCCCCAAGAAGATTATCATCAAGATGCAAATTATTACATCAGGCACTTCATGTATCTTTTGTGAAGGACTTCCTCTCTCCACATTCAAGGTGAATCAAGGGGTCACAAAAGGCAACCCAATAAGCCTCTATATCTTTGTATTATGCATGGAGCTTCTAAGATAAGCTATAAATAACTAATATATAGAAGGCAAGTCGAAATCCATGGTGCTACCTAGGAATGGTCCTCCACTTATGCATGTGTGTTTTGTGAATGATATCCTTCTTGATGTTGAAGCTTCAGAGTCACAAACTACTTCAGTGAAACATGTTCTCAAGGACTTTGTAGTGGTATCTACAAATTAGTGTAGGTGCTATTTCTCTACAAATACTAAATATGATGATAATAGGTTGATTAGAAGTCACATGTGCAATCCATCTACGAATGACCTGGTTCATTATTTGGGCATACCTATCATTCATCATAGGATCAACATTAATATTCATGCAAGAATTCTTGATGTGTGATGACATAAATAGTCATGTAGATAACTTCATTTGGTTTGTTTTCAGATATTAGAATAATTTCTAACTCGTATCCTGGAAAAAATAACCTCCAACAAAGACATTGAAGGTTTAGACATCAAGGTTGCAGAGATCAAAACCACTCTTTTATGGTCCAAATGTATAATTCTTCTCAACAACCTAAAGAAGCTTTGGGTACAAGTTATGAGAGGGAAATATTCCAATCATGCATCCATGAAGAATGGCCCATGCTCCTTAGAGCAGGGCTTTATTAGAAATAACATGTCTAATACCAAGGCCCATATCATACACATCATCAACAATGGTCTAGAAAGTAGTGTCTATAATGAATATTAATTTAGTATTACTAGTATACTTTTGATGCACCCTAACCTCACCTCTTGATAAGGCATTAAAGATGTGCAAGTGTCTTTTGTGATCATTCATGAAGGTGATTGAGATTGGATCTTCATACAGTCTCATTTATGCAGTCCAACATGGAATATAATTTCTAGAATGCCTTCAACTTCCCCAACTCCATAGAGGACAAACAAATCTAGAATTTTGGACAAGATGGAAAAATCACATCAAGCCATCTTATAGATGTTCATGCATATAGGAAAAGATACAATGCCAAGGAGAGTGCATTTGCCTATGGAAGATCAATCTACCAGAAAGAATAAAAAAATTCCAATGGTTACTCTCACACACGACCTTATTAACAAATATATGAAAAAATGAGTATATAGAGAGGTGTAATCTACTTGTCCTAAATGAAATAGTGAAAATGAATCTATTCTACACTACCCTATATATTACACCCGCACTATCGAGTTTTGAAAGGCCCTTGCACATACAAATCAACTCTTAAGCTTGAATGATAATGTCTACATCTCATATGTGGTCAAGAATTCTATTACAAATCTCACTTTTCTATTTCATATTGGCATTCATGTACAACACATAACGACATGGTCCATCGTAGAAGAAGACAACTAGCCTCAAAATTGATCATATTTATATCTAAATATCTAGCACAATTAATGCACTGCCATTCGATGGTCCTACCTACCCCAAGCCAACACCACCATAAACGTGATTCCATTACAAGGAAATGATTTAATTAGTCTTTGTTCATGCGACTTTTGATTACAAATTAGGAGCATTTGCACTTGGGGTCCATATTTTTGACAAGAATGGTGTGTGCACACATGGTTTAATCCATTATGGCCATGATTATGTTGCCCTAGAGGTTGAGCTTCAAGAAATTACCAGAGTGGAATTTACTTGCAAAAAGATGCAAATCTCAAACTTATTAGTCCTCTCTAATTCCATCCAATCCATCTATGTCAGGAGGAAGATATATGCATAATATTCTTGTCCTATAGAAAACATATACATATCACAAACCCTTCCTTCACCCATCTCAATATGTTCCACCCACCTAGAAAGTCTAATGTTATAACTGACACAATTGCTAAACATGCATTAAACACCTTATCCTCCGTTGATTTTATTTATAAACCTTCATGTCTAGCACATGAAGTCAATATATGTATTAACTCTTTTCTAGTCAAAAGCAATATGAATGAATACAAAGGTGTTGAAAACAAGTAAGTAGTGACTACTTGCTAGAAAACCAAATGGATTTGTAAGTCTATATGTATGAACATGAGATGAGTTATTAGATAGATGGCTTGAACATGTAAATTACATTAATGGATAAGTAGTGAATGTTAGTTACTTATCATAAAGCTTCTACTGTAGCATTGATACATATGATTGACATTGTATTGAGTGGACATTTTCCATGCACTGGGGTTCTATGATTATCACGAGTTCATTTTCCATATTTTTAGGTTAATGTCGATAAGTGGAAAAGATGATTTGAACAAAGATGTGGCAAAGTGGAATCTTGATTACTTAGAGTTCCCATGTACTCTCACTTTCCTTAAGAATGTTAAGATTGTAATTAGAGCTGGTGAAAGTTGACCTGACATGAGAAACACAACCCTCCCTACCCACAACCTAACCCAATTAAACCCAAAGAAAATACAAACACGAACCCAACCCGACCAGACCCATTGTTTACCCAAAACTCAATATGACCTAAAATTGTTAGACCCAAACTTGACCCGACACCCAACCTGGTGATATCATGTGACCTGAATCAACCTCAAGAAATCAAAACTGACTTGACCCGACTTGATATCAACCTGACCTGACCGACCTGACATCATGCCCACCCAACACCAACCCAACCCAATGTCAACCCGATACTAACCCAACCCATCTGAACAAATTTATATCAAGTTTGACCCGACCCAAACATGAGTTAACCCAAAATTGCAAAATGAACTGAAAGGACCAAACTGATACTAACCCGACCCAAACATAATTGGACATGAAAGGATAAAATAACCTCAAATATCTTCGACCCATAATGACCTTGTACAAACCCAAACTAACTCGCCTGATTGCCAACTCTAAAACCTAAACAAACTGAGACTCGACCCAAAACAACTAGACCTCAACCAAGTACACAACCCTAGAAGACTCGACCTGAAAACTACCCAACCTGAAACTGACTCGGTCCAAAATTGATGCATGAGGAAATAGTGCAAACTGACTGGCCTGATATTAAGATGACTCAAAGTGATATGACTTGAACCCGACCCAACTTGATAAATTAACCTAAAAAAATCTATACCAAAATTGACCTAACTCAAACCTAAGTTGATCCCAAAATACAAAATGACCTGAAGGGACCCAACCCGATAATAACCTGACCAAACCCGACCCGAACTAAAAGAATAAAATAACCCAGATTATCTCCAATTCGTAAAGAGACGACTTGAAATGACCTAACCAAAACCCGACCCAACCCGACCCGCCCCATTTCCAACTCTAATTGTAATTCTTTTACTTTTCTTCAAACATATGTAAAGAGTTGTAACAAAGTGTTTGACTTTTATATATATATAAACTTTTGTAAGACGAGAAGCATGTGATTCAATAACACAATTTTTGTAGTTTTTTGTTTAAGAGTAAATATGATGCATACTTTTTGTGAGATTGAACAATTGAAATACATGTCTTATTGAGAAGAACAAATTTTTATATTTTATGCTCATGTCATATCATAAGTTCTCATATTGTTAGCCTAAGTTGGGATATTTTAAGTATTTGACTTAGTGATTGAGTAGTAGTGTTTATTCATAAGTAAGGTATTCTCAACCATGCTTCAATATGGTCTCATTTTCTTATTAATAAATTGACGCAGTAATTTGATTCATCCAATTCAATAATCAATACCACAATCAACATGTTGTAACACCAACTTAGATGTCAACATTTTACCAATTTTGAAGGGTTTACATAACCTACATCACTTTTTTCCGTGTCATAGTAATACATGCTAAACTAGAGTTATTAGCTAACATTAAATAAATCTTGCATGTATCTATATTTTTAGAACATTATCGAGATTTAATAGAATACAACACACAACTGTTGATCAAATATGTGGTGATTATACACGAGCTTACAAAATCTTATCTTGAGAAGATAATACATACATAGATGCACACACATAAAAATATGGGCAAAGGAGTAGAATAAGGATGTGGGACCAACCCACCACAAGGACTAATGACTTCCTTCCCTAGGTGGACCAATTTTAGGAGTAGTAGTACACATCAACCGTTTAACCCTGATTTCATACCCTATTTTTTAGGAAGATGGAGTTTCTCCCGATAAAAGTTTCTACGCATGTTTTTATATAATATTGATACTTTTGGGAAAGAGAATCAATGTCTTACAAAAAAGGCACTTCCTGCCAACTGCCAAGAGAGAAAGAACTTCTCATAAATTGAAATGTCTATATAAGTAAATAACTAGTAATTAATTAGAATTATATTTGATTAGGAAAGAGAAAGAGATAATAGTTGAAAATTGTTGTAGCAAAGCTAATTATCTTCAATAAAAGTACTAAAAAATATAGTAGTACTCATAATTAATAAAGCAATGCAATACATGTAACGATACAAAGGTACTGAAAAATAGTAATCATAAATACAAGAACATTACAATTCAAACAGAAGTTAATAGAGTACTCAAAAAATATAATTATGCTTATAAATAAATAAAACAATATGATACACATGAAATAAAAAATAAAAGATATGATACACATAAAATAATAATCATACAAATTATAGTAGTAAAAAAATAAAATATTCATTAAAAATAAAATAATATGATACACATGAAAGTAATAGTAGTACTTAAACATAATATAAAATAGTACCCACAAATAAAACCTTCCTAATTATTGTCAACCAATCATTCTTTTCTCCTTCCTAGTTAGAAGACAGTCGTAATGATTGCCTTTCCCCCTCTCCCTCCCTTCCATCCCTTCTTGTTCTCTCTCCAACTAGGTTTTCAACATCAAAGGTTTTCTCCCATAAGAAGTTGTGCTCAATTTCTCTTCCTAAGACACCAGATATGGTTTTTAGTATTGATGGGGTAAATACCTATCGTGTCCCTAGTTTCAACATTTGGACACAATCTCACATGTGTTAAAATTCATGTATTTGGGGACTGAGGTTGAGGTCATTGGAGTTAAGGTAATTAATATGCCATGGCTGACATTATTGTTCTTGTTTACCTACCTTGCTAGTATTGGCCTTCATAGTTGTAGACCATAGAATGATAATGTGTCTCATTGGATAATACTAGTAGCATCTCGTGCATTGCACATGTTTAGAATATTAGATTTATTTTAACTCATCATCATACACAACATAAGAATAAATATCTAAAATTAAAGTAGCATACAATTATGTTGTGAGTAAGTTAGACTAGAGGGGAAAATGTTTGTTAAAATTTGTATCGACTAATATCATAATAGATACATTTTTGAAGAAGAAAACAATTAAAAAGAGATGCATGGATTACTGAATGATAAATATTTTTTTGTGTTAGAAACATCATTGAGCATATTCTTCTAGGTATCATGTTGGATCACCCACATCCTCTGCCCCTTAATTGTGATACACTCCCAAGCCTCTGCCATAAAAAGACAACATGATGGGATGCATGGATGGATATGAGTCAACTTCCAATATGCGACCTTTCCTACAACCTTTCATCTATAGTCTGATAAGGGTCAATATCTAGTTAAAGATAAAGATAAAAATTACATTTAATTCATGTGATGACCTTTCATATAACCTATTAGAACAAACAAGGACAATTTTTAAATAAAAATAAAGAAAAGAATTGTATATAAGACTTTCTATGATCTCTCATGGTTGTATTTTTAGGATAAAGGACTAATTTCTAACTAAAATATAAGAAGATGACATACATCCATCATGGCACTCTATCCTATATCATATAAACTAAAATGGAAGCTCTACTTTGTAATTTTGAAAATAGAAGAAATAATTGCATCAAAAATCTTCATCATGCAAGAAACTAAAACTACAATGATGGTGTCTTGGTATATGTTTGCAATGTAAAGTGCCAGATGTTTGTAAAATTGAATGTTAAGACAATTAATTAGTTTGTGATGGATGATGTATGTGGTTATGACTGAGACTTTCCAATTAAAAAACTTAGGTTCAAACTCCTAGAAAAGTATCCACAATTCACCCCCTTTGTGCATCTGGCTTATGCATAGCTTATGTGGACAAAAATCAACATTTATGTTAGTTCCATACCATTGCTTTATTGCACAAAGTAGTTCACATCATCTGGTAGAGGTGAAACATTCTAGGCAGAATCTAGTCAGCCCAATTGATGCACCAACTAACACCATTCAAATCCACTGTTAGAATAAGATGTGGTTTTTCTATTATCAAGCATTATAGGGCGTTTGAAACAACACAACTATGACTACATCAATTTGACGCGGTCTAAAGTGGCAACTCTCATCGTATTGCAGGATGATACATATGTGATATGTTGATCAAGAATGGTGCATGACATATGTCTTCACAACCAATGCTTCTAATAAAGAGATCACATTTGAACCCTTAGATAAACCTCTTGATTTTTTTATAAAGTATTTATTTATTAATAGAAAGTACTAAGATCACAAGCACGAAAACAATTACATAGTAGCAAAAGATACCATATGTGTGTTACTACAACTACAAGGGGTAATGGTAACGTGACAATAAAGAAAGAAGCAAGAAGGAAGATAAGAGTTGATAGAAGGGGAAGCATCCCTATAACAAGCCTCTCTCATACCAATAATGTGCAAATGATATAAAGCCATAGAGGAGATAAATTTTCCCGGACATAGAATGTTTCTCATTCAAAAAGCTTTCCATAGAGTAATTGCCACATCATGTGTATGCATCTCTAAAGCTCAATAGATGTCTGGATTTCTCTTCTCTAATAATGGCTCTGATACATGCATCATTTGTAAGATAAGAAAAAGTTATGCCAAGTGTCTTTGACATGATACTACATAAAGGACAAACTATGTTTCTTATTACCGAATGTTCTATACTTTTTTTCTTATCATATAACCCACATCATAATACTAGTTAAAACATTTGCTTTGGCTGTATGGCTAGATTTGTGTTTTGCTATGATGGTCCAAATGATGGTATCCCTATCTATATCATATGTATGGTGTGAGATGTGAACACAGTGTTGCCAAATCTACATTTGAAGAAGATGTGTTCATTACTATATACCTCTCTATATGTATCCCTTTCTACATAATTTGCACATTGTAGGTCCACTGAAACCTCATTTCCACCCATTTTTACCGATGAGGATTTTGTTATGTCCTATTAGCTAAATGATGATGGCGTATTTAGTGGGTCATTTTATTTGCATATTTTTTAGTATTTTCTATTACAGTCAGTGTCATTGAAGAAATTGTATATGTATTTAGGTGTGTATGTATTTGCCCATTTCCAAATCACCTAATGTCGTGTATTATTTTCTAACACGTGGTTAATTTCCTAAATTTCATTAACAATGAATAAATCATTAAGAAATCTTTTGAATTATTTTGGATGATGTGAGTGAAATAGAAGCATGATATTCTCTATCAATATATAAAGGATGTTTTCGAGGATGTGTAGTTCAGTTTTTATGATGCAGGTTATGCAACCTTTCATTCCAAGGGACAAACCAAAAGAATATTTGGTGAGCACAAAAAGGAGGAGTCACAATTTTATTTTGTATGATAAGTAGTGTGCTATTCATTTGTTTCTAGAGAGGAGAGAGTTTTTGTCTGAAGAATTTTTGACAAGGTTTATGTCATGAATAATATTTCTCTATGACATGTTTACTCTAGAAAATTTCTATAGATCTACATAGTTTTTTGTGATTTTATGTATCATACTGAGGGTTGTACTTTTAAGTTTATGATACCATGTCAACATTGTTTCTTTGGTTTACATATGTGTTTCTCACCTACTAGATGTGTCTTTTGTCATTCGGCAGTACCTTCCAAAAGAAATCTTCTCTTAATCTTATCAATTTGTATTAGGACCTGAGAAGGTAAAGTGATGCAACTAAGGTTGTACATAGAAGAAGGGGCGAGAGAGGTATTGAGGAGGGTTAATCGTCCAGCAAGAGTGAGGTGATGTGTTTTCCAAAAACTAAACTTCCTCTCCATATTCATGATAGTGTGCTTTCAGTAGGTAGCATGTAGAGGGTATGGTGAAAGAAGTAACTCTATGTATTTTATGGGAAATGTCCCCTTTGGCATTGGAGCATTTGTGTGAGAACCCATTACACCAAATGAGATTACTCAAAACATAAAACACAATCAATCACCAATTAACCACATACCCAAAAATATGGGTAAATTAAAATCGATTTCAACGTCAGCATCTGCTCCGAAACATTTGCATAAGAGTCCAACATTTCTTATATCCATATTATGCCAATAATTTGATACAAATTGTTCTATCGTCTTATCCACCACATATATACACAGGAGAACAATATTCATATATGCCACACAAACAAGCATTATCATGCTAACAAAAGTTCAATTTGTTTGAAAAACCATATACAAACTGTTCCTGCTTGGACCTGAGAGTACAGGGTCGACTCTAGGACACACTAGACATCTAATCAACTTTCTCAAAGATTCATTACTATATTTCCTCTTTAGTTCCATGATTTTTTTGCCATCACTGCCGATTACCTAAAAAGATGTGGCGAACCACAAGGGTGAGACCCATGTCCTAACAAGAGATATAACCTCCAATAATGTTTACTGATTACAACATTTTAAAGTAATTTAGCAGTAAAGAAGTTTAATCAAATATAACAAATAATATCAGCAAAATTAATGATTAACAAAATACATAAAGGATCAGATAATAACTATCATCATTAGCTGGACTATCATCCTTCATCTTGTTGACAATATAAGCAATTCAGTAGCATATGCATATCTAGCATCATGAGCAAGTCTAGTAACACAGCATAGCTAACAACATGAGAACGTCTAATTGGTTGAACATATCAACATCATAAAAAGAGCTAACAACATAAGCACAACTATCTGGATAAGCATGATTAGCAGTATATGCATCTCTAGTTACAAAGGCATGGTTAGCATGCTAAACATAACTAACAACATGAGATAGCTAGCATCATGATTATAATCAGGAGTAGCAGTATAGTTATCAACGTAAGCATAGATATTGTATGTACGCATCTACAATCTTAAGCATATTCACAACCTAAGTATATCTACTATCTCTTAATTGCACTAAGCATATCATCCAATGTGAAACATTGTGTATAACCCTAAACAAATATGCTACATGGTTGTATTACATCTTTTATTATGCCCTGGGGAATTTGAATTGTACCATTCAAAGTCTAACCAACCCTTGCGAAGGGATATTCGGTTCTGTACAAGATCTAGGAGTGTCGGTATCCTAAGATCTATTCCCCTCGGTCAGTAAGAGTAAAAAGCCAGTGACATATCAGTCAAAGTTGCCACCACATCGACATATAGTCAAGATGATAACTACTAGTCCGCCCTTGGTACAGGTCAGGACACTGGAAACTAGGGTATAAAAAACCCTCTAATCTGAGGTACAACCACAGTTGTCCTCAATCACATCATGTTATAATCACCAAGACACGACTGCATCCGTTCTCAATCACATCAGATGTATGAGGCATGACCATAGCCAACCTCCACAATCTACATTGTGGATGACAAGGATATATTCTCAACCTGCCACCCCCACATACTCAACAATATGCACTCCGAGTTTCCCTTAGGAATACTCGTTTCACCATCCAGAAAAATATGACACTAAAGATGGCTCTACGACACAGGGCACTATATGATTAGAATTGCTCTTGATTAGTTATGCCAATTAGGTGAATTAAGGCTGCATCAAACAAGTGGACATACAAACCCTAATTCACTTCTAGCAAGCATATAAATATCACAACTTTGAAAAGATATAAAATGTGTGAAACATAATTTCTCATCTCATCATAACATGGTACTATTAACTTGCCATTCATGAGACCACATTAGTCATCATACTATCACAAGATATAAATCCTTTATCACATGGTATCAACCCTTATCAACATAAGAGTATTACACCTCATTTAGGGCTCAACCATGCCCAAAGGTCATTAAGCCATCATACTATTCCCTACAAGATCATCATTATCTTTGCATGTCTTATAACAAGGCTCAACAACATCACTTACATATAATACACCAGATCAACACAATATTGCATTAATGAGCTAGGAGATATTCATAAACAATCACAAAAGGGTTATATTAACATTAAGAACATTCCTTTATTACATCAACATGAAAGGAATCTAGATATGATTAACCCTCATCATATTCTAATGCACATGTTTCGCATAAGCAAGTATCAACCATGTGGCTATGACAACCACCAATTCGCACATTAAGGGTATGATCATGTTAAGGAGGTTATTTCACCATCATGCCATCGTATAAGAATGTCAAACATGAATACTCATCTTTATCTATTTGCATTAGAGATAGGTTCAACAAGATAAATTATATTAATGTTACTAATCAACACTTATACCCAAACCCTAACTCACGACATCCCCATTGGATCATAGATGCATAAGGTGAAGCATCACCATAACATTCCATACTATTCTCAAGTATGAACCCACATATAAATCAAGGTGTAACTATTGGGTTATAGCATACTAGGGTTTCAACAACATTAACATAGTACTTCTGATTGTATTAGTCATTCAAGGACTATTCATACCCAATTACCATCATTTAGTTATATTAAATCTAGGTATAACAAGCTATACCTCATTAGGGTTACATATCAACACAATATGATTATCATTCCTTCTATTCATATGAGTGAATAGGTAAGGTTAACCCTCCGTTTGTTCCATCATCATTCAACTTATATCACCATACCACAATGTCACCCAGAACCATTGGAAGTTTAAAAGGTAAGACAATTGGTTGTTTACATAAGTAAACACCTTGGATAAACCATCTATGAAGTCCTGGATTTGTGCTCTATAAAGATTCACCATCTAACCCTAGACATCCCTTGATTAACAACGCAAAAAGTTCCACTGAGAGTAGGGTAAAACCCACAAGCGACTGTTCATTCAAAACAAGCCATCTATTGTCAACAAGTAAGCTCCTTAAAGTTGATCATATAAAGGAAAACACATAAATCACATTATTAGGACCAACATATTACATTAGCCATCATTCCACTTTATTGGAGGAATAAACATTATATCTTGACCATTGGGTCAAGTTCATATATTAAAACATCAATTACAATATAGGTTCGACCATTGCATCAAGTTACCCAAGAAACCATTGGTCTAAGGATTAATTGATGCTAAAACTATATGATTAACTCACCATAGGTTTTTTAGATCTGATCCACCATCGTTAGTGACCATTAAGTCACCATAGGTTGTTAGATCAACACTATATTCATTAACATCAAATATCAAGCTAATAACACCATTGATTGATATCATAATTAGGGTACATAGTTGTTAATCACTAGGCTTCTAATTAGGCCAAAACATGACATAAGGGGTGAACGTAAGTTGAAACCCTTGGTTACCACCATCAATTGTCATGAACACAACACCATAGGGTTGTTGTAATGGTACCATCATCGGGTCATGGGTTTATACAAGAAATCAACTTAAAACCTTAAAATTGACCACTGGTTGATAGGTGCTTAGCACCATAAGTTGTCAAAAAAACCTGATCCAAGTCATATTATACCTTAGGAATAATGTACACATGATCACAGGTTCATATATAACTGAAATCAGAACAGGGAACATTATAAAAATTGAAATCCAAGTCAAGCATAGCTTTTTAGTGCATGGATCATCATTTTCAAGCAAGAACATGATCTAGAAAGCTTATGGTAAGCAATAAACGTGGAGCAAGTTATAAAAGTTGCCTCGAATGCGAAGATAAAACCCCAAACAGAAGAAATCTTGAGTAGGTAGGGTAGAAAATCCAAGCATAAACTATGAACTCGTCCTTCTAGCACCTTTCTTCATCAAATGAGCAAACCCTAAGCATAAGGAGCAAGAAAGGTAGGATTTTAGAGATTTAGAGCAATTTCTACCATGGAAAAGAAAGGTTACGACCTGGAGGATGGTCTAAGGAAGGAGAAGATCAAGATAAATGTAGAAGGAAGGAAGAAAATAACTTGCCTTGGTCGAAATCCCTAGAAGATGACCTTGGAAGCCCTAGGTAGGGCTAAATGGAGCTCTCGGAGACCTTCTTCTCCAAAAAGAGGTTGTATTATACCTTAGAGCACTTGGTTCCACAGAAAAACAGAGTGGAGTCGTTGATCAAGGTTAGAGGAAAGAGAAAGAAAGAAAAGTTTCGTACTTTGTCAAGGAAGAGGTAAATATAGCCCATGGATAAGGATGGAAGCATGCACGAGGTGTAAAAGTAGCTTCCCCATATTTCTATGGCCTTAATCTATTAAGAATATACAAGCACACACACAAGAAGCTCCCCCACCATCCTTATAGACCTTCTAATGTTTCCTTTGTCGAATTTCTTAGCCAATCACATAATTCATTAGTTGATAGCTACTAAAGGTAGCTCATCCGTGAAGGAGTAAACCCTAAAATACCCTTAGAGAAAACACCTTCAAACCAAGGATTAAATAGGTGCCCCATGGATCAAAAAGATAAATAATAATGATAGAATGTACAAGGAACATAATTCAAGTGATAAATTGCAAAGGAAACCTCTCAATTGGGTAAATTGCAGAAAAGTCCAAAATATGCATAAAATTACATAAGTTGCTCAAACAATGTCCAAATTGGACCAAATTTGAAACTTAAGCTTGTCTTATGATTTCAAAGCATATCAGAAGGTTATATTACGGTTATAAGAATTCAATTATGATAATTAAGCTTATTCAACTCATGAAGCAAGTTTAGGGACCTTATAATTTGAGTGTATCTCTCTATCTTTTCATCGTGCATGCATGTACCCATAACGGATGGTTGGTGTCTTGAGACCTGGAAGATGTGAGAACATTCCTATTATACGAATGATGTTGATGATATGTGAATCTTTAGTTTTTAGGAAAAGGATAATGTCATTTGCATATTGAATGATTTGTTCTATCCCATATATAGGGCATTCAATGAGGTTAACCCTAAAGGCTATAGAAATCATCTGAGCAATAAAGGAGGTGAAAATAATAAAAATGTAAGGTAAAAACAAATAGTCTTGTACAAGACTGTTTGAGCTAGTGAAATATCCAATGTATGAGCCATTGATAAGGGTGGAAAAGTGGCAACAACTAATATGATCTTATGTAGTGTGTCCATTTGGTGGGGTAACTGTAATCGATCAAATAATTTAGGATAAAATTCGAATTGATATAGTCAAGGGAATTCTCAAAGTCAAAATTTAAGGTAAGTAAGGGTACCTTC
This sequence comes from Alisma plantago-aquatica, assembly GCA_963693085.1. Taxonomy (NCBI): domain Eukaryota; kingdom Viridiplantae; phylum Streptophyta; class Magnoliopsida; order Alismatales; family Alismataceae; genus Alisma; species Alisma plantago-aquatica. The sequence goes on from OY856412.1 coordinate 952,590,429, forward strand.
TTGGTTTCATGGGTGTGTATGGTTTGAATCACCAAAATATACTACGAAGAAAAACACATTATTGTGTACCTATAATATTTGAGAGGTTAGGTTTCAGACAAGAGCTTAGGTTTTTGGCTATAACCTTATATGATGTTTTGATCAGACTGATGGGTCTGAATTGGTTGACTATGATAGGTTGTTCTACTTTTTTTGATAAATGCAATGACAATATGTGACAAAGTAGAATTTTGCACAAGTATGAAGTAATTACTATTTTCACCTCCTTATACTCACTCATGATGAATAATCATTTTTGCTTGGCTTCATAATCATTTTTTAGACTCAAATCCAAAATATGGTGATCAAGGTGAATTTTATACACTTTGTGACACCACACATTCGATTAATTCATCACTTTGTCCATAGAAGAAAATTTGTCCTTCAAAATTTATCTTTTGATTCTCAAACTTTTTCTAGATATTCTCCACATTATTTTAAACCTATGATCCAAGTTTCATATCATTAAGACATTCCTATAGCTGTCTATGAATTTTTGAAGTTTTACATCTAAAAAACCCTTTTTATTGCCTTTTATTTGCCTTTTTTTGGATAATCTAGGATAGCGATCCGTGGGTTGCTTGAAGGGAGGGACTCTGACCCTCGGATCAGGCTCCCATGGATCAGGGAGCTGATCGAGTGGTTGGGGAGTCATCTCCTACCTATCGCTAATTGTGGGGAGGAGACACGCCATCCTTAATGGCCAATCTCCCGCTCTAGATGCTATTTCGAAAATCTAAGCAAGCCAAAACAACCCGCTCACAATTTCGAACTGGGCAAGCCATATTCTGATAAGCTTTCATGCATTATCGTGATGCCAAAACAAGTTCCTTGCTATCCTCTCTCACTCTGGCAGCTAGGGCAGCATCTAGATCTCGATTTACCCTAAAATCCTAGCCCCAACGCTATGAAAGGGCTCCCAATGACTCGCAGACACCTCACCTTGCTCGAGAAATCTCCATTGCTCGTTGTTTTTTCCCTGAGTACCCCTTCTCTTCCCTAACTTCACCTACTTCTACAAACGGTTCCGCCATAGGGCTGCCTTGGGCGATACTGTTGCTCACCCCCTCTCCTCTTTATCTGGCCCCCATCGGGTTCGCGGGGCCGAGACAAGCTCGACCGACACCTCAACTGCCTCCTTTTCCCTGTCCTATCTCTGAACATCCCCCACTCTGGTGAGCCCACTACCCTGCTTTCGTGGCTCTTGTGGGAGCCTGCGCGAGGGAGGAGAAGGCCTAAATTAGACGGTCCAGAGAGAAAGCCACGAGTCAATCGAACTAGTAAGCCACGATCAAACCGATCAATCAAGGCCTGAACTGAATCCTAAACCAAGAGAGCCAACATGGATCCATCTCAGTCGTTACTGGTGCATATGACGGCCATCCTTTTTCCAATCTAAGGTATTTATCTCGCTCTCTGGAAAATATTCATTTAAATGCCTAGACCTTGCTTTAATGGTAGAAAATGCACCCTGACTCCAAATAATTAGAGTAAATAGTCAATCTTGATCAGAAAAATGCAATGGATGTATTAAAAATAATTGCATAGTCTAAGTCCTTGTGAATCTCATCGTTATCCCTAGTTTATATCTCTTACTCGTAATGTTTTAATTAATGACTCTAATTTGAGTTCAATCTTTGGGAAACCCCTAGTTCATATTCTAATGATCATTTTGAGACACCAAATTGAGTTTGAAAAAATTAGAGTTAGATCTAATCTTCTTAACTCATTACCTTAGAACATGAATCATATACATTGAAATAAAGATTACTCTTGATATGATGATGATTAATCGTAATCTAGCAAACCCCTTAATCATATGTATGAACATGAATCTCCCTAATCTAATTTTGAGTCCAATGATACTATTTCATATTGAAAATGATCTAAAGATTTGAATGATGATGATAATAATTAGGGTTGACATGTGTTCCTAAATATACCTAGGTAGGTCATCCATTCTTGAAACATGCTTGATACTTGAATACATGTTAGACATTTGGAAATATTGTCGATGACCTAACCCTAAGGTAGAGATAGGAAAATATAACCCTAATCTCGAATAGTGAAGCATGATTCTTTAAACCTATGATCTTGACCCTTGATCCAATATTTTGATCTAGGATCTGACTCAAGGGGTTGATCTACTCTTCTTGGAATCTATACTCCAAATGCTCATTTAGAAATGTACACTATTATATAACTCCTCCTTGATTGTCTTGAAGATACTTTTATGTATCTCTTGAATGTATACTTGGCTACTTACTTGGATGAGCTACTATTCCTATGATTAGTCTTCTATTTTTCTATACTATATTTTAAAAAACATGAAAACATAAATTGCATGCCCATTATGACTGCCCGTATATTGATAATTATAATGATGTTGATAATGTTGATATAGAGTGCAACAACCCCCTCATTTGGAGGTGGGACTTGTACTTTGGCCTCCTATTTTCCTATGGTGATAAGGATCCTAGTGACCTTCCCCATCGCGTTGGGGTAATAGAGTCAAACAAAATATATAAGCATAATGGGAACTCGTATTAAAAATTGAATCGTTGAATAACAAACATTTTATCGAATGATATTGGTTTTGGAAATCCTTTGTTATTCTTTTGAATATAACTCCTGCCAATGATACTCTTTTGTTATAAACTGCTTTACTTGATTTTGATAGCGTACCGTGCAATTGCATGATTGTGTCTCAATTTTCTTGATTTTAGGCAGTACAAATGGAATACTGGATAAGATTGCTTCTGCACTCTATATACTCTGATGGCAAGGGTATATTGGAAAAATCTCCATATTGGGTTAGTTGTTCTTTAAATATCCAGTTTTTGAGTTATTATTTCTTATTGTGTATGTCAGTGTGTTAGATCTTATCGGGCCACTCAGGGACGGGCGCTTCAATCCTTTTACTAATGTCTAGAGAGTAGAATTGGGATTGGGGTAAGAATGGTTCTTTGACAGTTGGTATCAGAGCATAGACACTCCCATATACTTTAAGTAAATAGTTTCTTATGTCTCTTACACCCAAGAAACCCTAAAGCCCATAATGGTGAAAATTGAGGTGTCTAGGCTCGGGGTCCTGGCATAATTTCTCCTATCCGTCTTCACGGTGGCTGAGATCCCCCTCTCTACCTGGCCTTAATTGATCCAAAACTGGACCTAAAGGTTCTCTTGTGAAAGCCTAGAGAGTCTTCTAGCATCTCATCTCTTCTTTAAGGACTATCCTAAGCCACCCATGTAGATGAAGATTAGGTAGTCTTCTCATCCCCTCATGTGGTCCTTTCTTGTGACCGTTTGCCACATGATGCCTTGATTATGGGTAGCTTATGCATGCGAAGAATGAATATCACTAAATTTTGAAAGTTGATACCATGGTCTGACCTTAAATTGAATATTCAATGTTGATCAATAAACCTTGAAATCAAATACTCTTGAATGACCCCTAATATCATGAAAACTTGATTTAACCAAAACTTGACTACCTGTTTGCTATGTTTGAGATAAATATTGATCATTTTGATTTGGTGAAATCAGAAGGACTTATACCTTATACCTCATTGTTGATGAGGTATCTATTTTATTAATGTCCATGTTGACCTATTATTTATTAAACCTCAAATATAGTTAAGCACACTCATATCCTATTTTATACACATCTTGACCATGCTATCAAGTAACTAAGACTAAGACTCACAAAATCATAATGTAAAATTATGATGCAAAAAGTAGTTTTCCTATTGACTATTGATGCCTTTTGCAATCTTGATTTTGATATGATGGTTATGGGCCTAGATTTTGCACTATTATGCTCTAATTCCTCTAATGTCAAATTCAAATCCTCAATTTCCAAATTATATCACTACCTTAATCAAAAAAGGAAGGGATGCAACTATTACCTTAACTTTATAAAATATTGACATTATTACCCTATTATCATGAATTTTGATCTTATGACCTTGATATATATGATTGGATCATTGATACTCTCCCTATTTGAATAAGCTCAATGGATAATGACTAATGTTGGTAATGTGCCAGTTAGGGTGGTAGTTGACTCATGACTCCCCTAACATAGGTCACATCCCCATTATGACTACCTCTAAGTTTTCATCTGTAACGCCCGGGCCCACTTCCCAAGGCTCTAGTAGAGTTTCAGGAATGACGACTGGCCCCACAGACCACCACTATCTTTAACTGCGCACTTTTTCCACACTGATGCGCAAGCCAGGATCAACTTACCGACTGGTCACCCATCCTAGTACTACTCCAAGCCGAGCACGCTTAACTATGGAGTTCTTTAGAGATAGGCTCCCTGAAAAGGAGGTGCACCTTGGTGATATGGGTAGTCCAATAATTCCTTATAAGATCTATTTATCTGAGGCCTCAAATCGTGGGATGTTACAATCTCCCCCACTTAGACTCTTGACATCCTCGTCGAGGCTGAACTATAAGGTCTCATAATCTCTTCCCCATTTCAGTGTAGACCCACAATGGCCCATGGACACCCAGCTCCCGATCACAGAATATCAGCGCAAGGGTGGCTACGTCAACCATGGACAACCCTTTCCTACATGCCTGGATCGCACGGCTCAAGACTGGCATGCCATGCCCATGTGGGGCCCACCTACTGGAGGGGAATTGGCTCTGATACCATTTGTAATGCCTGGGCCCACTTCCCAAGGCTCTAGTAGAGTTTCAGGAATGACGACTGGCCCCACAGACCACCACTATCCTTAACTGCGCACTTTGTCCACACTGATGCGCAAGCCAGGATCAACTTCCCGACTGGTCACCCATCCTAGTACTACTCCAAGCTGAGCACGCTTAACTATGGAGTTCTTTAGAGATAGGCTCCCTGAAAAGGAGGTGCACCTTGGTGATATGGGTAGTCCAATCATTCCTTATAAGATCTTTTTATCCGAGGCCTCAAATCTTGGGATGTTACATCATCCTATTGATTATTTAGAGTTTGGAAAGGTATTCCCTTCCACCCTATTTGGACTGGTTGACCTAAGTCTAATAGGTTAAACCCATGGTTGATACTCGATCTTGAATATTGATTTGATAATGATCTTTATATATGACAATATTGACTATAACATGTGGTTGACTTCCTAGATAGACCTAGATGTAGATCAATATTTCAACCTTGGATACAATGATAATGAAATCTTGATATGTTTCTTGAATATTGCTTGAATATTGTTGCTCAAAATTGAATATACATGAGTGAGCTCCCCAAGGTCTAAATAGGAATCTAAACCCTAGCTTCAAAATTATGGACCTATGGCTTTTGGTGTCAAAAATCTTGACCCTTGATATTGATTAATACAATTGTGACTCACGATTATCAATCACAACAAAAATCCTATGTTCACAATATTTGGGTCTATAAATCACCTTGAATATATGACTTATGACTTCAAAATCCCAAATTTTGAAATATTCAAAATGATGACTATTTTGACTCTCCCTCGATTTATGACTTATGGTTTACCTCGCATTAGGACTAGGGTGGGGCCTCCCATTGATTCTGAGCTTGAAATAATGATATTGAAAGTATGATGATGTCTTGAAATGTTGAAATATGAAATCTCAAATCATAGATGTATAACCCTACCTAGGCCAATGTAGAATCTAGGACCCTAAGATATTGGGATTCAAAGTCACCTTGTACACTTGAACTCTATTTGTTTGACCTAAAATATGACCTCTCCAAATTTGTGATCAATAAGATGCTCTCCATATTTGTGACTCATATAATGACTTTGAATAATATATGCATTGAACTTGATACTTAATTGCTCGATGATGAAACGATGGTAGAACCAAGTTAGTTATGATATGAAACATGGAATCCTGATTATGATGATTGTACTGCTTGAACTTTGAGGACATGATTTTGATTATATGGTTGAGGATACTCCAGTATTTGAGGATATGATCTGGTTTTGAATAGTCCCGATTTTTAGGATGTTTTTGAATTTTGGGGACAAAATTCCTTTTTAAGGAGGGAAGGATGTGACAAAGTAGAATTTTACACAAGTATGAAGTAATTACTATTTTTTCCTCCTTATACTCACTCATGATGACTAATCATTTTTTCTTGTCTTCATAATCATTGTTGAGGCTCAAATCCAAAATATGGTGATCAATGTGAATTTTATACACTTTGTGACACCACATATTCAATTAATTCATTACTTTGTCCAAAGAAGAAAATTTGTCCATCAAACTTTATCTTTTGATTCTCAAACTTTTTCTAGATATTCTCCACATTATTTTGAACCTATGGTCCATATTTCATCTCATTTAGACATTCCTATAGCTGTCTATGAATTTTTGAAGTTTTACATCAAAAAAACCGTTATTGCCTTTTATTTTCCCTTTTTTTGGCTAATCCAAGACAGCAATCTGCGGGTTGCTTGAGGGATCCTGACCCTCGGATCAGGCTCCCACGGTTCAAGGAGCTGATCGAGTGGTCGGGGAGTCATCTCCTACCTCCCGCTAATTGCAGGGAGGAGACACGCCAGCTTTAATGGCCAATCTCCTGCTCTGGATCCTATTTCGAAATGCTAAGCGAGCCAAAACAACCCGCTCACAATTTCAATCTGGGAAAGCCATACTTTGATAAGCTTTCATGCATTATCGTGTCGCAAAACAAGTTCCTTGCTATCCTCTCTTACTCTGTCGGCTAGAGCTACATCTAGATCTCGATTTACCCTAAAATCCTAGCCCCAACGCTATAAAAGGGCTCCTAATGACTCATAGACACCTCACCTTGCTCGAGAAATCTCCATTTCTTGTTGTTTTATCCCCGACCCCTTCTCTTCCCTGACTTCACCTACTTTTCAAATGGTGCCGCCATAGGGCCACCTTGGGCGATACTATTGCTCGCCCCCTCTCCTCTTTATTTGGCCCCCATCGGGTTTGCGGGGACGAGACAAGCTCGACCGGCACCTCAACCGCCTCCTTTGCCCTCTCCTGCCTCCAAAAACCCCCCACTCTAGTGAGCCCACTTCGCTTCTTTCATGGCTGTTGTGGGAGGCTGTGCGAGGGAGGAGAAGGCCTAAATTGGCCGGTCCAGAGAGAAAGCTACCGGGTCAATTAAACCAGTGAGTCACGATCAAACCGATCAATCAAGGCCTGAACCAAATCCTGAACCAAGCGATCCAACATGGCTCCATCTTAGCCGTTACTGGTGCATCTGACGGCCATCCTTTTTCTAATATAAGGTATTTATCTCGCTCTCTGTAAATATTCATTTAAATGCCTAGATCTTGCTTTAATCGTAGAAAATGCATCCTGACTCCAAATATTTATATTAAATAGTCAATCTTGATCAGAAAAATTCAATTGATGTATTAAAAATAATTGCATAGTCTAATTCCTTATGAATCTCACCGTTATCCCTGGTTTCAATCTCTTTCTCATAATGTTTTAATTAATGACTCTAAATTGAGTTCAATCTTTGGGAAACCCTAGTTACTGATTCTAATGATCATTTTGAGACACCAAATCGAATTTAAAAAATAAGAGTTAGATCTAATCTTCTTAACTCATTAACTTAGAATATGAATCATATACATTGAAATAAGGATTACTCTTGATATGATGATGATTAACCGTAATCTGGCAAACCCCTTAATCATATGTCTGACCATGAATCTCCCTGATCTAATTCTGAGTCCAATGATACTATTTCATATTGAAAATGATCTAAAGATTTGAATGATTATGATAATAATTAGGGTTAACATGTGTTCCTAAATATACCTAGGTAGGTCAACCATTCTTGAAACATGCTTGATACTTAAATAAATGTTAGACATTTGGAAATATTGTTGATGACCTAACCCTAAGGTAGAGATAGGAAAATATAACCCTAATCTCGAATAGTGAAGCATGATTCTTTAAAACTATGATCTTGACCCTTGATCCAATATTTTGATCTAGGATCTAACTCAAGGGGTTGATCTACTCTTCTTGGAATCTATACTCCAAACACTCATTTAGAAAGGTACGCTATTATATAACTCCTCCTTGATTGTATTGAAGATACTTTTATGTATCTCTTGAATGTATACTTGGATATTTACTTGGATGAGCTACTGTTCCTATGATTAGTCTTCTATTTTTCTACTATATTTTGAAAAATATGAAAACATAAATTTTATGCCCATTATGACTGCTTGTATATTGATAATGGTGATAATGTTGATATTGAGTGCAACAACCTCCTCATTTGGAGGTGGGACTTGTACATTGGCCTCCTATTTTCCTATGGTGAGAAGGAGCCTAGTGACCTTCCCCATCGCGCTGGGAAATAGAATCACACAAAATATATAACCATGCTTATTTGATTACAGTATAATGGAAATTCATAATAAAAATTGAATCGTTGAATAACAAACATTTTGTCGAATGATATTGGTTTTGGAAATACTTTGTTATTCTTTTGAATATAAGTCCTGCCAAGTATACTCTTTTGTTATAAATCGCTTTACTTGACTTTGATAGCGTACCATGCAATTGCATGATTGTGTCTCGATTTTCTTTATTTTAGGCAATACAAATGGAATACTAAATAAGATTGCTTCCGCACTCTACATACTTTGATGGCAAGGATATATTGGAAAAATCTCCATATTGGGTTAGTTTTTCTTTAAATATCCAGCTTTTGAGTTATTATTTCCTATTGTATATGCCAGTGTGTTAGATCTTATCAGGTCACTCAGGGACGGGCGTTTCAATTTTACTACTATCTAGGCAATAGGATCGGGATTGGGGTAAGAAGGGTTCCATGACAGTTGGTATCAGAGCTTACACACTCCCATATACTTTAAGTAAATAATTTATCATGTCTCTTACACCCAAGAAACCCTAAAGTCCATAATGGTGAAAATTAAGATGTATAGGCTCGGGGTCCTAGCATAATTTCTCCTATCCGTCTTCACGGTGGCTGAGATCCCCCGCTCTACCTGGCCTTAATTGATCCAAAAATGGACCTAAAGGTTCTCTTATGAAACCCTAGAGAGTCTTCTAGCATCTCATCTCTTCTTTAAGGACTATCCTAATCCGCCCATGTAGATGAAGATTAGGTAGTCTTCTCATCCCCTCATGTGGTCCTTTCTTGTGACCGTTTGCCACATGATGTCTCGATTATTGGTAGCTTATGCATGGGAAGAATGAATATCACTAAATTTTAAAATTTGAGGCCATGATCTGACCATAAATTGAATATTCAATTTTGATCAATAAACCTTGAAATCAAATACTCTTGAATGACCCTTAATATCATGCAAACTCGATTTAACCAAAACTTGACTACCTGTTTGTTGTGTTTGGGGTAAATATTGATAATTTTGATATGGTGAAATAAGAAGGACTTATACCTTATACCTCATTGTTGAGGAGGTCTCTTTTTTATTAATGTCCATGTTGCCGTATTATTGATTAAACCTCAAATATAGTTAAGCACACTCATATCCTATTTTATACACATCTTGACCATGCTATCAAGTAAGTAAGCCTAAGACTCACAAAATCATAATGTAAGATTATGATGCAAAAAGTAGTTTTCCTATTGACTATTGATGCCTTTTGCAATCTCAATTTTGATATTATAGTTATGGGCCTAGATTTTGCAATATTATGCTCGAATTCCTCAAATGTCAAATTCAAATCCTCAATTTCCAAATTATATCACTACCTTAATTATAAAAGGAAGGGATGCAACTATTACCTTAACTTTATAAAATCTTGACATTATTGCCCTATTATCATGAATTTTGATCTTATGACCTTGATATATATGATTAGATCATTGATACTCTCCCTATTTGAATAAGTTCAATGTTTAATGACTAATGTTGGTAATGTGCCAGATTAGGGTGGTAGTTGACTCATGACTCCCCTAACCTAGGTGACATCCCCATTACTACTACCTCTAAGTTTTCATCCTATTGATTATTTATAGTTTGGAAAGGTATTCCCTTCCACCCTATTTGGACTGGTTGACCTAAGTCTAATAGGTTAAACCCATGGTTGATACTTGATCTTGAATATTGATTTGATAATGATCTTAATATATGACAATATTGACTATAGCATGTGGTTGAATTCTTAGATAGACCTAGGTGTAGATCAATATTTCAACCTTGGATACAATGATAATGAAATCTTGATATGTTTCTCGAATATTGCTTGAATATTTTTGCTCAAAATTGAATATATATGAGTGAGCTCTCCCAAGGTATAAATAGAAATCTAAACCCTAGCTTCAAAATTTTGTACCTATGGCTTTTGGTGTCAAAAATCTCAACCCTTGATATTGATTAATACAATTTTGACTCACAATTATCAATCACAACAAAAATCCTATGTTCACATTATTTGGGTCTATAGATCACCCTGAATATATAACTTATGACTTCAAAATCCCAAATTTTGAAATTTTCGAAATGATGACTATTTTGACTCTCCCTCGATTTATGACTTAGGTTTTACCTCACATTAGGACTAGGGTGGGACCTCCCATTGATTTTGAGCTTGAAATAATGATATTGAAAGTATGATGTTGTCTTGAGATGTTGAAATATGAAATCTCAAATCATGGATGTATAACCCCACCTAGGCCAATGTAGAGTCTAGGACCCTAAGATATTGGGATTGAAAGTCACCTTGTACACTTGAACTCTATTTTTTGACCTAAAATATGACCTCTCCAAAAGTGTGATCAATAGGATGCTCTCCATATTTGTGACTCATATGATGACTTTGAACAATATATACATTGACCTTGATACTCAATTGCTCGATGATGAAACGATGCTAGAACCAATTTAGTTATGATATGAAACATGGAATCCCGGTTATGATGATTGTACTGCTTGAACTTTGAGGACATGATTTTGATTATATGGTTGAGGATACTCCAATATTTGAGGATATGATCTGGTTTTGAAAAGTCCTGATTTTTGAGGATATTTTTGAATTTTGGGAACAAAATTCCTTTTTAAGGAGGGAAGGATGTGACAAAGTAGAATTTTGCACAAGTATGAAGTAATTACTATTTTTCCCTCCTTATACTCACTCATGACGACTAATAAATTTTTCTTGGCTTCATAATCATTGTTGAGACTCAAATCCAAGATATGGTGATCAATGTGAATTTTATACACTTTGTGACACCACATATTCAATTAATTCATCACGTAATCCAAAGAAGCAAATTTGTCTATCAAACTTTATCTTTTGATTCTAAAAACTTTTCTAGATATTCTACACATTATTTTGAACCTATGGTCCAAATTTCATCTCATTTGGACATTCCTATATCTGTCTATGAATTTTTGAAATTTTACATCTAAAAAACCCTTTTTATTGCCATTCATTTGTCCTTTTTTTGCTAATCCAGGATAGCGATCCACAGATGCTTGAAGGGAGGGACACTGACCCTCGGATCAGGCTCCCATTAATCAGGGAGATGATCGAGTGGTCGGGGAGTCATCTCCTACCTCCCGCTAATTGCGGGGAGGAGACACGCCAACCTTAATGGCCAATCTCCTGTTATGGATCCTATTTTGAAAATCTAAGCGAGCCAAAACAACCCGCTCACAATTTCAAACTAGGCAAGCCATATTTTGATAAGCTTTCATGCATTATCGTGCCACCAAAACAAGTTCCTTACTATCCTTTCTCACTCCGGCGGCTAGGGCTGCATCTAGATCTCGATTTACCCTAAAATCCTAGCCCCAATGCTATAAAAGGGCTCCCAATGACTCGCAGACACTTCACCTTGCTCGAGAAATCTCCATTGCTTGATGTTTTGTCCCCGAGAACCCCTTCTCTTCCCTGACTTCACCTGCTTCTGCAAACGACGACGCCGCATGGCCGCCTTGGACGATACTGCTGCTCGCTCCCTCTCCTCTTTATCTGGCCCCCATCGGGTTCGCGTGGCCGAGACAAGCTCGACCGACACCTCAACTGCCTCCTTTACCCTCTCCTGCCTCCGAACATCCCCCACTCCGGTGAGCCTGCCACCCTACTTTCATGGCTCTTGTGGGAGCCTGCGCGAGGGAGGAAAAGGCCTAAATCAGTCGGTCCAGAGAGAAAGCCACCGGGTCAATTGAACCAGTGAGCCACAATCAAACCGATCAATCAAGGCCTGAACCGAATCCTAAACCAAGCGAGCCAACATGGCTCCATCTCATCTATTACTGGTGCATCCGACGACCATCCTTTTTCTAATATAAGGTATTTATCTCGTTCTCTGGAAAATATTCATTTAAATGCCTAGATCTTGCATTAATCATAGAAAATGCATCCTAACTCCAAATAATTAGAGTAAATAGTCAATCTTGATTAGAAAAATCCAATGGATGTATTAAAAATACTTGCATAGTCTAATTTATTTTGAATCTCATCGTTATCCCTAGTTTCTATCTCTTGCTCATTATGTTTTAATTAATGACTCTAAATTGAGTTCAAACTTTGGGAAACCCTATTTCCTGATTCTAATGATCATTTTGAGACACCAAATTGAATTTGACAAAATAAGAGTTATATATAATTTTCTTAACTCATTACCTTAGAATATGAATCATATACATTGAAATAAGGATTACTCTTGATATGATAATGATTAACCATAATCTAGCAAACCCCTTAATCATATGTCTGACCATGAATCTCCCTGATCTAATTTTGAGTCCAATGATACTATTTCATATTGAAAATGATCTAAATATTTGAATGATGATGATAATAATTAGGGTTGACATGTGTTCCTAAATATACCTAGGTAGGTCATCCATTCTTGAAATATGCTTGATACTTGCATAAATGATAGACATTTGGAAATATTATTGATGACCTAACCCTAAGGTAGAGATAGGAAAATATAACCTTAATCTTGAATAGTGAAGCATGCTTCTTTAAAACTATGATCTTGACCCTTGATCCAATATTTTGATCTAGGATCTGACTCAAGGGGTTGATCTACTCTTCTTGGAATCTATACTCCAAATACTCAGTTTGAAAGGTACGCTATTATATAACTCCTCCTCGATTTAATTGAAGATACTTTTATGTATCTCTTGTATGTATACTTGGCTACTTACTTGGATGAGCTACTGTTCCTATGATTAGTCTTTTGTTTTTCTATACTATATTTTGAAAAACATGAAAACATAAATTGCATGCCCATTATGACTGCCAGTATATTGATAATGATGATGATGTTGATAATGTTGATATTGAGTGCAACAACCCCCTCATTTGGAGGTGGGACTCGTACATTGGCCTCCTATTTTCCTATGGTGAGAAGGAGCCTAGTGAGCTTCCCCATCGCGTTGGGGTAACAGAGTCACAAAAAATATATAAGCATGTTTATATGATTACAGCTAATAAAAATTGAATCATTGAATAAAAAATATTTTGTCGAGTGATATTAGTTTTGAAAATCCTTTGTTATTCTTTTGAATATAATTCCTGCCTAGTATACTCTTTTGTTATAAACCACTTTACTTGGTTTTGATAGCTACCGTGCAATTGCATGATTTTGTCTTGATTTTCTTGATTTTTAGGCAATACAAATAGAATACTGAATAAGATCACTTTCGCACTCTACATACTCTGATGGCAAGGATATATTGGAAAAATCTCCATATTGGATTTATATGCCAGTGTGTTAGATCTTATTGGGCCACTCAGGGACGAGCGCTTCAATCCTTTTACTACTGTCTAAGTAGTAGGATTGGGATTGGGGTAAGAACGGTTCCGTGACACAATCTTATTTAGGGGTATGATCTATGAAGATATGTCATTATGTAAGTGTACGTAATTGAAAAGCTCATGGAAAGATGGTTTGATATGGTTCCAAGTGTGTTGATAAAATCCTTTTATGATACCATCAGGACTAGGGGATTTTTCATCCCCAAGGGATGTCATAGCAAGCTTAATCTTTGTGTCCATGAAAGGTTCAATATGAGTATTTGCACCTATGATCTTGTAAGGACAAAGAATATTCCAATCCAAGAGCAAGTGGGCAATTGAAGAGTCTTTGGAAGAAAGAGTCCAAATTGATAATGAGGGTTTTGTTTGTAGTTTGTAACCCATTTATAATAAGGCTATTGAAGCTAGAATTCCGTTGACGTTAACCAAACAGAGTGGAAGAATTCAATGTTTTCTTTTCTTATTCTAGGATCCATTTAATTTGATAAGTTGTTTCTACATCCTAGTATTAATAGCCTCATGATTTACATCCCCACTATACACCCTCGTATTGTTTGAAACTACTATACATACATGTGTACAATTTATACGCTAAAGATAGAGCCATGCAGTCGAACTAACAATAAGCTAAACTCATACACGATATGAATTTAATAAGTTTGAGTTGAACTTTAGGATTGTTGACCTTGGCCCAAACCCTGACCAAATTTTAGAGCGTGGGCCTATGATCAGAGCCCATGCTCACAAAAAAGTCATGGGTCAAATTGGGGTCATGTTCCATGCTTGGATGGGTACAATTCATATGAATGCTCACTCTATTTGCTAATAAAGCCTAACAACATCGTCAAACTAACCAAATTAATTGGTTTAAGGAAAGATTAAAAGAAAATGAGTTTGTTATGTGGAATCAAAATCAAATCTAAATACTCAATTTGTCTATATGCATAAATAAAGATAAAAAGGAGGAGGGGTTCAGTTGTCACTTCCCTTCTCTTTTTGTTTTTAGTCAAGTATAAAGACAAATAGGGTCCAACTTTGAGTTTGGTTTTCACTCCACATAGTATTTCTTAAAAAATATAGCTGAGCGACAAAGTCCAATAAAAGATGAGATGTTTACACAAAACTGCAAAATTGACATTCTATTTGACAGTACTAATAAACCACTGCAAAATTGGCATTCTATTTGACAGTACTAATAAACCATATATTGTCTGAAGTAATAGTTTGTCAAATGAGGTATGTAAGACATTTTTTATATATGTGGAACAACAGAAGAGGAATCATGCGAGTGACTCCACCTCAATAGTATAAATTCCGAAACTTTGCACTTTATCTTCCGATAGTAGAACGTGCAGAATAATAATTCTAGACTTTCGTCCTAGGGAAGTGAGAGTCGATGTGCCCGATATGGACGCAGCCAATTATCGATATTTTACAAATCTGGTATTCTTTAAAATCCAAATCTAAGTAACCAAACATGCCCTTACAAATTTTCACGTATTTGAACAACCGCTTTATTGCTTTTTAAGACTGGAGACTTCCAGTACTCCCGGAGGTCTGAACTCTGTCGTCCGATCATCGCACCGCCTTCTATTTCTGCTGCTTCCATTCATCCGCCACCCGCAGAGCCTAGGTACTGTGCTGTCGTCCTACCCACACAGACACGGCCATGGCTCTTGGGCGTCTTACCTCCGTCCGATCATCCCTCTGTCTCCTCAAGTACGCCCCATCCTCTGTCGTCCCCCGCTGCTTCTCTTCTTACGCCGCTAGCACCCAAGACGACAAGACCATGCTCACCTCGGAGACCAGCACGCCGTTCCTAGGCCATAAGTGCGATCCACCTTCCCGTTCAGTCCAAACCACCCCCAAGGAGCTCACACAGTTCTTCCGAGACATGGCGCTGATGCGACGGATGGAGCTCGCCGCGGACTCCCTGTACAAGGCCAAGCTTATCCGCGGCTTCTGCCACCTGTACGATGGGCAAGAGGCGGTGGCTGTGGGCATGGAGGCGGCGCTTACCCGTAAGGACTGTATCATCACAGCCTATCGTGATCACTGCATCTACCTTGCTCGCGGGGGTACGCTGGTAGGTGCGTTCGCTGAGTTGATGGGGCGGCGGGACGGCTGCTCAAAAGGCAAGGGAGGGTCGATGCACTTCTACAAAAAGGACGCTGGGTTCTATGGTGGTCATGGTATTGTCGGGGCGCAGGTGCCCCTTGGTTGTGGGCTGGCCTTCGCGCTGAAGTATCTCAAAGAGGAAGCTGTCTCGTTCACTTTGTATGGAGATGGAGCGGCTAACCAGGGGCAGCTATTTGAGGCGCTCAATATAGCAGCTCTCTGGGACTTGCCTGCGGTATTGGTTTGCGAGAACAATCACTGTAAACTTTGATCCCTCTCTGTTACACAGTATTACGTGTTCGATATCATAAACATTACATCCCTCTCTGTTTTATAGATGGAATGGGGACTGCCGAGTGGAAGGCGGCGAAGAATTCTGCATATTACAAGCGCGGGGACTATGTTCCGGGATTGAAGGTACGCGAATTACTTATACTCCAGCGGTAACAGCTTTTTTCAAAGCTGAACACTACCATGTATAAGCAAAACTGTGTAAATATATCAGATTACATAGATGTAAATACCTTTCAGAATTGCGTTCAGACAAATATGTCCTACAAAAAGAGAAACAATGATTTAATGTGGCTCACATCCGACCTTTCTAATAGCAGTCAGTTAGAATGTAAGACGTTTAAGTATCACCGTGTTGAGGAAATGTGTTCTTCAAGCTGTAATATCAGACACGTGCCATCACTGTCAGTTATGCCTTTGTTTCCTTCAAGGTCTGTCTCTAATTTTGTTGGCTTTAATATTTCTACGTCTTACCTCCGCTTATCATCCCCGTTGATCTTAAGTTATCTCTAGGAATTTCTAAATGTAGCTTGTTTTTTCGATATTAATCTTTCTCTTGGCGTTCCTTTATATACATGCATCTTTTTATTTGATTATAGCCCACGAGTGGTGTTTATCCTGCCTCTATTACTTGGCATACTGTTTACTCATTTCATATGTCGCTTCAAAACATAACTTAGCAGTCCTATCATTCCTCTGCATTTCATGATTTCTTTTCATTCAAGGATGATTTATGATATTATTCAAATATCCATAGTTCTAGGATCAAATGGAGTCCATCTCCATATACATGCAACAATGATGTGTCATACTCATATCTGTATTACTAGTAAGAGAAGATCAACAATATGAGGAATGTAACATGAACTATATACCTTACTAGACTAGCATAATAAGAAGCACATGAATATTGGGAAGTATCTTTACACAAGCATATATATTGGAACGTCAAAAGATCAAATTTCTAATTCTTGCATATAATTTTTTATGTAAGATATATGTTATCACATTTTCTTTATGAAACTGGTTTTACAACAATGCTTGCTGATCAGACAGGTTCTATAATTATGTTATTTAGCAACTAATGAGTTTGATGTCCAGTTGATGTTACACCTGTGCTAGCGGAAGGAAGCATGGACACGTTTGTAGACACGGACACTGACATGGGACATGGGACACGGGAATTTTTTAAAATATAGGACATGGACATGGCGTTGATGAGGGCTATATTTTTTTCTGATATATACATATGTGAGTGTATAATACATGTATGTATAATTGTATATGAATATGAATGCAAATATGTGTGTTTGTGTGGAGTACAAACAATATGAAGTAGACAAATAGACCTGGTGCATTTTTTAGGCAACTACAGTTGATTTTCAGAATGAATAACCGAGTTCCCCACACTGATTTAATTAGTTTATTAGACCAAAATGTGATTCATGATATAGAAATCATCTTGGATTTTGCATTTAGAGTTTAGACCCTTCTTAATAGATTTTACTTACAATTTTGATTAGATCTCGTTATGTTATATGTTCTCAATCACAAGAACACTTAGAAGTGGCTGTATTTTCAGAATTTGCACTGTGAAATAGATTACTACTGGAGCAGTTGCTGCACAAAGTGTCTGTGCCATGTTCAGCTCTGTCCGGGCTGCAAAAAATGACCAAAATAGATAGGACACGGCATAGCCGTGTCCAGGAAGTGTCCGTGTCCGAAAAGTGTCCGACACGGACACTTGCAGCTGTATAGAAGTGTCTGTGCTTCCTAGTGCTAGCCTTATTGGATGTCAAATAAGTTCATTATCGTGCATTTTTTGGCCATTACTTAGGTTCATCTGCCCTGTTTTCAATTTATGACTTAGATAATGTGATATGAGAAGTGTTTTCCTTTACTTGATGCCTCACACGGCATTATTCTTGTTATTTTCCGTAATGGTAGTTTATATTGACCAAGTGATCATTTCAGTCTAGATTACTATGTTTCTCAAACTTGATAGACTGACCCTTTGATTACAACAGGTAGATGGAATGGATGTTCTTGCTGTAAAACAGGCATGCAAGTTTGCTAAAGAACATGCCCTCACGAATGGCCCAATTGTGAGTTTGAACTGCATCTCTGTGCTGGTTTTAAGATTTTGATAAACATGCATTTTTTCTGTATTATTGTTGCCACTTTTTGCCAATGGCTTTTTACAGTGAAAACTGCATCAACTTAATTTATGAATTCAGACACAGTAACAAAATGATTATTCGGGTTTCTTTCTGTTAAAATAAGAGATTGCTTGATTATGAATTGATTGTGATGGATACAAGATTGGACACCCCTGTCCTATATATAGGAGCAAGGGAGAAACCCTGAGACTTGTGTCCCAAGTAATCTAAACTAGACGGGCCGGAATATAAAGACCCACTAAACTAATTAGCCTATTTAACTAATAGACTAATATAGACACTTTAACACTCCCCCTCAAGCTGGAGCATGGGTGAAACACATGTCCAAGCTTGGAGAGTTACAAGACTCGATAAAAAGAAATGATAAATGAAAGATAAAGATAAATATCACTCCCATACAAAATATGTTACTCTCCCTGAAATAATATTCCCCTCGAATCATATGGTGATGATGACTCTGCAGGCTGAAGATACTCGAGCTTTGAAGAAGGTCTTCCTTGAAGTGCATCTGAAATGAAGACATTTGAAGAATGGACCTGATACTACAGCAATTCGCCACTGGAATACGTGCTTAACGCGGCACGAACGCGGACGGACGATCTGCTGCTTGATACGATGCAGGAACCATAAAACTCTGACGCATAAAACTTGGGGGCTTGACAAGAACGTAGATATCATCCATCAAGGAAAGTCCCAAGAGGATCAACTACAGGCGATGTCGATACAACAGATGCGGCTCGGAGAAGACGTGATGAAGCAGCTCGGTGAAGATAAAACTCTGAGCTTCTGAAGAAGCACCCATCTGTCTCATGTGAATGCATATGAAGGAATACACCATCAACACCTGACGTACATAACGCGGTACGAACGCGGATACAGTGTCGACGCTGGATCTTCACTGCTGGCTCAAGTAGAGAACTGGTGTGCATGATGTGAAGCTCCATGAAGATAGCCTGGAATATATATAATCTGAATACATATATCATCATCTCATCTCATACTCTCTCTCTCATACATTCTCTCTCATGCTTACTCTCTCTTCTCATCTCTTTCTGTCCTCCCTATCCCCCCCGCACACCAAATACGACAAGAGTGAGTGTTTGGTGTGGAGAACTGGATATATGACCCCCCGTAATGTGGAAAAGGGATGCTCACATAATATGGGTGGGTGGGAAAGAAAAAAAGGCTGAAAAGAGAAAAATATGTGAAATGGAGATGGGTAATATGTGGAGAGTGAAACCGATAGCCAAAGAGAGTATACAAAATGGGTCAACATGAGATCCAGGTAGAAAAATAAATAGAAAAATCCGATTAGGGTCAAAATAGGATCCGATTAGCAAAAGTTAGAACCGATTAAGGATCCGAATAGAGATAGGGATAATGCATATGAGGGTAGTAAACATGGTTGTTTGGTAGCGGTGGAGAGTGATGGGTGATCACCTACTGTAGATGGCGGCAGTAGCATGATGACGCACAATGAAGTGGAGGAGCAGCAGCTTGCGGATGATGGTTAGATCTGACGTTCGGCTGATGTAGCATTTGTCGCACCATAGGAGATGACAAAGGGTCTCCTGCGTGACTCTGGAGATATTGCATGCCAAGAGGATACATGCGGAGCCAAGGCGGAGCCTCTCCACAAGCGACGACAAAGGCTAATCTGGGAACGACATGCTATGGAACGTCGGTTGACGAGTGCGACCGTCGGCTGGGGATACGGTTGCTGGTATGAGACAACAACGCTGCAGCACACGGACACATATACAACGAAGGAGATAATTCTTTTGGGGATGGCAGATGACGATGGTTATTGCAGCAGTGGTGGCGCGAGTGTTGTTCTTGGCTGATGGCGGCTACAGCTGGCGACGCTGTTGGGGTTCGGTGATTGCTCCGATTGGAGAGGGGCCTGCTCTTGGCGGCAGCTGCTGCGCCTGCCTTGGGCCGCGACAGCTGCTGGTGTTCGCTGGCGGCTACTGCGGTGCGTGACTGCTGCGGTTGGAGATTGATGGCCGTGCTATTGCGGAAGATGACGCTGGCAGAGATGGTTGTTGTGCCTTTGGCTTGGCGGCGGCTGCTGATGATAGCGAAGGCGGTGGCTGCTGTCCACGGTGGATGCTTGTTGATAGGTGGCGGAAGATGGCCAGCAGGTGGCTGTTGTGCGGCTGCGGCTACGGCTACGGCGCCGGCTGCTGCTGATGGAGGCGGTGGCTGGTGCTGCTGCTAGCAGCGGTGGTTGTTGGCTGCCAGTTGCCAGCGGCGGCAGCTGGGTGATGGGGTAGCGAGACTGATGGCGCCGGGAAAGAGATAGGAGCAGTGATCGTTGAAAAAGAATGAATGAATATGAAAGGGGATAAGAAGCCATGGAGGCCGGGATTTGCCTAGCGGGCAGCCGGCCAAGCCATGGCGACGAGGTTGGCCGCCCGCAGGCGGGCGCTCCCTCTTGGTCGCTCTCTCTTAGAGGGGCGGCTGCTAGCTGCTAGGGTTGTTGTGGAGGGCTAGGAGAAGGGAGAGGGAGGACGACTGCTAGGGTTTCTTCAAGAGCGAACTTGGCTCTGATACCATGTTAAAATAAAAGATTGCTTGAATATGAATTGATTGTGATGGATACAAGACTGGACACCCCTGTCCTATATATAGGAGCAAGGGAGAAACCCTGAGACTTGTGTCCCAAGTAATCTAAACTAGACGGGCCGGAATATAAAGGCCCACTAAATTAATTAGCCTATTTTTAACTAATAGACTAATATAGACACTATACCATATTAGAATGTGTGGTATTCAACCCAAAACCAATTGGCAATGGGTGAAGGGACCACACACCTTATAAGCCCAGGACCCATCCCAGAGCTCAGCGGTGAGGGACAATTCTACATCCCCCCTCAAGTGCAGCCACTTTTGTGTGCTTGCACTTGTTCTTTTTTTTAGATAGGGTGTGGTCCTCACACTTGTCTCATGGGGTCTGCTCTGATACCATATTAGAATGTGTGGTATTCAACCCAAAACCAATTTGCAATGGGTGAAGGGACCACACACCTTATAAGCCCAGGACCTATCCCAGAGCTCAGCGGTGTGGGAAAATTCTACACTTTCAGCCAAGCTGAAGGATATCAGGATAACCATGGAATCTCTGAAAAAAAAAATGGTAGTAACTGTGGTAAAGTGGTCAACTAGTTTGCAAAAAACTATACGACATGAATATATAACATAACATAGAAAACACATCAAATCACGAAACCTAGCCGGGGAGGAGTGGTTCAAGTGGTTCGACATGTTGTCCCCTAACAAAGGGACCCGGGTTCGAAACCTAGAATCCGCCTCCAAAATGGTCCCCGTTGTGCAGGCCGGCAACTACGCGCTTTAATTGGTTCCCAAGTGGGCGGGACGCCTGCAACCCGAGAGTCTTAGTGGGTACACAAAAGTGGCCCATCTACGGGGGTGGTTCCCTCGATAATTGTATTTAGATTTTGTGAAAATCATGAAATCTAAATATTTGAAAATCCACAAATACATGAAGTGATTGTACCAATCTTTCATTGTAAAAATGCTAGTAAAATTAGAGTAATGCATGATAGTAAACAATAAAACACAATAAAATATAACACTGTAGTTACCGCAATGCAGGGACAGTGTGTGTATTTACACAATGAATCAGAGTCATAATATTTTTGACAGAAAGATGTGACCCATGAAAATTCTACATACTAGTCAAATTAAACACATGTTCTTTGATTGAAATTGCCATTTTCTTACCCGTCATCTTTATTCTTTATGATGCTATAAATTCTAAGGCACAAAAGGTAAGTTCCAATTTTGCAACTATTTGTTTGAAATTATATTTGTGTTTTTATATCTTTTACGCATGTGTCTTCTCACTTAATCTCGTTTATTTTACGTTTTTAACTTTTTTTTTTGAAGAATATTTATTTCTTTCTAGGTAAAAATTTTTGATACACCTGATGACTTCTATAACCTTAAAGGGGACTAGATGACAAAAGAATTTCCAGATTTCAACATTTGTATTGTTGTTGTATTTGGTGTAATTGTCCAAATGATGTAGGACAGACTTCTTATCAAGAGTTTGGCTATGGTTTGGGTGCCTATGATTAGAGTGTGTTGTATTCTTCTTGTGATTAGTTGTTTTTTTCACAAATTCTACGTCAGAATTAATCTCCATTTAAAAAAATATGTTGCTGTGAATAGTGTGCTTATATCCCCATGTTCTTCTCCTTTGTCTTCCAAATCGTTTTCTTCCCAATCTTTCTCTCCACCATTGAATAAAAAAAAACTCCCTCGAGGCTTTAGAGGCTTACGCCTTGAGGCGAGGCTGTCCCATTTGCGCCTCGAGACTTGTGGACAATGATCTAATAGGTTTCTCGATCATGTGATGATTGTGATATCTAATGCCAAGAAAGAGGATGGCATACATTACAAGGATGTAGTTCCATGCAGCGAACTTAGTGACAATGAGCAAGATAATGCTAACTGACTTCAATACTCTGTTGATAATATTACTTATTCAACATGCTTGGTCGCACTAAACTTTGGCGCACACACAACTCTTCTTGTAAGTGTGCATTGTACGTGTATCCTCGTTATAAAAAATGGGACCTTCTTCAACTTTGTCTTGGTGAAGACTATGAACTTAGTGGGGTTATATCAGGAATGCCACTTGCATCCATACGCACTTTGTTGGTCGGCGTCTGAGGTTTGCGAAGAAGTAATCCATCGTTGCTAGGTCACTTTTCCTACCATGGAATCTACACTGACATAGTATTGTGTCATTTTGTGCCTCGTGATGCGGAATGTCTCGTACCCGAACGACCTTGGCAGCATGATGATCACACTATGCATGACTGCTACACCAATATTTATACTTTTCCTCTGCATTGTGCATCCTTTTTCTAGCATCCTCATTTGTTTGATGGCATATGCTACATGATTAGATGTATGCCACCTATGTCGGATTTAGAGTACCGCAATAATTTTTGTTATTTATTCTAATTATATACATGACATAACTCCCAACTTTTTCAACATACTCTAAAACATGGGAATTCTCATGTCTTGAAGTTCATATTACTAACAAAATTTGCTTCAATGCAATTTTTCAGTTCTTTTTTAGTAGGCTTCCTACTGTTTTATCATATATATGAAGGCCAAGTGTTCTTTGTACAATTTTAAAGCCCTAAATGATGTTTTTTTCCTCTCTTAATGTAATGTTAATATTACTACTCTCTCATATGATGGATAAAGAAAATAATGGCACAATTACATATCAAGAGTGTACATTATTAAGTTGAGAACGTAAAATATGAGCATTGCTTTCATCGATTTTTTGCACTTGTTTTTCAATCTATTATTCTTCATCCTAGCAATATGTACAGACATCACTTCATTAATTTTTGGGAAAATCTTTATATTAATTTCTCTTGTCAAGAAAAGAGTTTCCGTGCTTGCTTTTGTTACGAAGAATGATGTTTCAATGCTTTCATGTTTTCTTGATTGCTAGCTGAGAAACTAGCTAGCCTCATTATCTTCTAAATATTTTGAAATTCTGAAGTGTCCCCCTTTTTTTTGAATACCTTTTGTGGGCACAATTTTTTTAACCCAATAGCCGTTATCAAACTTAGGCCATCCACCTTTACACCAAGGCCAACAATTGTATAGTTAGGATCATATATAATGTTATTGTGCATTGATTTTCATCCTTTCAAATGTTGGTTAGTGTTAGAAGTTAATGATATGGATAATTTATTGATAGTGTGTTGTACAATATTATGTTAGGTATAAGAGAACCCCTCTCCTTTATATAGGAGAAGTTGGACAAGACTCTACACACTTCCAGACTTGACTAGACTGTATAAGGGCCTAAAGACTCCCATATGATATGATATGACTAATACTTCAAACACTCCCCCGCAAGCTGGAGCATGGGAGAATCACATGCCTATCTTGGACGACAAACAAAAACAAGACAGAAAAAAGTAAGGACTAAAACATGATAGCCCTTGACTTAGAACGAAATGTGTGCTCCCCCAAATTTTGGCATCTTTGACTTTGAAGATTCCCCTAAGATTGATAAAATTGCCCCTTTTTTATGGGAATTTACCCATCACAAAGATGCGGATATGCAATACCGAAAGATGCAAGAGACATCTAGAGTTTTGACTAGTTTGGAGCTTGAAATATGCTGAAGGAGCATGCAAAGATCATTTGAGTCTCCAACTCAGTTGCTACTGTCGTTGAAGTAGTTTCTAGAAGAAGACGACCATGTGGTAGCCTTGACATGATCTATGACATAGGAAGACTAGGCTGTAACGGATGGTCCACATGCTTAACATGGCACAGACGATGGTCAGCATGCTTGACAGGGCATGAAGGATTGTTCAACGTGCTTGACAGGGCACGAACTAACAAGAAGGAAACATCACTGACGGCTAGAATGATCTTTCTATAAAAGACGTGTACTGTGGTCCTGAACACAACCAAATCTACATATAATCCGAGTTGCTCCAGTGCTAGACTGATGTGTTGCTAGAGTAGAATGAGCAAGACATGGCTGATGAAAAACTTGTTCGCCTGATGTGAGAGTCGATGGCATCCAATTGATCAAATGAATCATTTTCTTTAGCTAACAATGATGCGAGAAGATGAATTCTAAATGATAGATCAATGCTTGGAAACTCAGAATCGGAATGGCAAGGATGGACATCGTTCTTGAAGTGGACAGTGAGATCTAGACAACACATTGAGTACACAAAACTCCATATGTAGACAATGCTTTTCTTCCTCTTTCCTCTTTTGAGCCCTAAACTCTACGCCTCATCTTTTCTCCTCGTCCTCCTTTTCTCATCTCATCTATCTCTTTCCACAAATCATGAAGAGACCAAGGAAGTGGTTGGGGTGGATAAAGACAAAGAAACTCCTTTGTAACAAGACTTCAATTGAAGTAGGGGACAGAGGGTGGAGAGGGAAGAAATGATCGGAGAAGGATTTACTTAATATGGATGGAGAAGTTGTGTTGGACTGCTCAACGGGCTTGAGAGAAATTGATCTCATGGCTAAGAAATCTTGACTTTGTGCTTGAAAGGGATGAATACTTGCACATGAGAGAGGTTGGTCTTGTGTCTGAGAGCAAACTACATCGCACGTGCACTTTAGAGAGGTTGACTTGGCGAGGAAGCTACAGTAGAAGAATTGATAACCAGATTCGTTGCAGTATGTGACCTAATGGAGTACATCGAACAATAGATCCTATTAAATATGATAAAGAGAACTTTTTTGGACTAGACACGATGTGTGAGATGGATGACATGTCGTGTGAAGACTTGTTGGGGAGCTTTTGACCTTTGAAATTGTGAGTCTATTTACTTAAGTTTTTTAGTTTATTTGTAATATGGGGCCAATTGTGTATTAGCCCATTAGGGTTTAGTCTTATGTCTGTATGCTTCCCCCTTATCGTATTAATAGGAAAAGGGACTGCCCTTCTATCAATAAGAAATCGCTACACGTTAGGGGATTTCTCTCATCATATCTTTTATTTCGCATGGTATCAGAGCATCAATTTTAACCTAGGGAGAAAAAGAGTGAGCCTTTAGCCTGCAGGCGACCGTCGTTCTTTCTTGACTTGGCCACCCATCAGGCATCATCTTCCGGCCTCCAAAGGTCATTTATTTTCTCCTTCGTTCATAACAATCTGACCCTTTTGTATCCTGGCCACCGTCTACATCTTCTACCTTCCCAGGGTCCATTTATATCTTCGTAGCTTATGACTTGGTAGATATGTGTTCCTCACGCACCGACAATAACAGTAATTTTACTAAACATGGGACTTGATCCCTCTCTTCTCTCTGATCGTGAGAGACTAAATCACTCTTACTCACTGATCCAACTGCTGCATTTGTGATGATCCTACTACCGTATTACGGACTTCTCTTGCCACTCGCCATGCTCTGAGTGTAGTGCAACATGATTATCCAACGCAAGCGGCCAAAGTCAAGGGCTTTCTCTGCTTGGTTATCTATGACTACTATAAAACAACACGTGAAATGAAGAACTTAGGGTTACACAATGTGTATACCCTTGTATTTATACTAAAAGAACATTTATAGTGAGGTCCATATATAATAATAGATTAACAAAACACTCAATAAGGCCATATATATTAACACTCCCCCTCAAGTTGGAGCATGGATGTCAATCATGCCCAACTTGTCCACCAGAGAACAAAAGTGCTTCTTTGCAAGAAGTTTTGTGAATATGCCAGCAACCTGGTCTTCCAGAACGGGTGAAAGGTGTGCAGATTTTCCTAGATAGAATAGCTTCCCTGATGAAGTGGTAGTCAACCTCAATATGTTTTGTGCACTCGTGATATACATGATTGTTGGCAATGAAAATAGCAGCTTTAATTATCACAGTGCATCGGAATAGAAGAAGACGACTCAATACCGAAATTTTGTAGAAGAGACTACACCCACAAAAGTTCACAGGCAGTATGGGACATGGCCCTATATTCAACTTTAGCACTAGATATAGCAACAACATTTTGTTTCTTGCTGCGCCAGGTGACAAGATTACCCCCTACATATGTGCAGTAGCCAAAAGTGGATTTCCTGTCAATCTTGCTCCCTGCATAGTCAGAATCAGAATAGCCTTCTAGAGAACAGTGCCCATTTTTCCTGTAATGGAGGCCCTTTCCAGGTGACTTCTTTAGATATCACAAAATGTTTCATCGAGCATCCCAGTAACGCTGTCTGGGTTTATCCAAGTACCTTCTAAGAAGCCCCACAACAGTAGATATGTCAGCTCTAGTTACTGTCAGATATATCATCTTACCAATCAATCTCCTGTATTTCTTGTTATCAGCAAACAGCGGAGAAGAATCATCATCCCAATTAACATTGGGATCTATAGGCGTGTCAGCTGGCCGTGCACCAAGCATATCGGTTTTCTGTAACAGATCCAATACATATTTCCTTTAAGATAGAATAAGATCTTTAGAGGTTCTAGACACTTCTATGCCCAAAAAATAGTGTAGTTTTCCCAGATCTTTAGTAGCAAAGTGCTTGTAGAGATGGGCTTTAGTGGCCTGAATAGCAACAAAATCACTGCCAGATAGAATGATATCATCAACATATACAATAAGTATCACAATGCCGGAGGAAGTCTTTTTCGTAAAGACAGAATGATCAACCTGTGACCTCGGAAAACCAAAGGCAGTCAAAATTTTGCTCAACTTATCAAACCAAGCACAAGGACTCTATTTGAGCCCATAGATAGATTTCCTCAGCCTGCACACTTTATGTGACTCCCCCTGAGCAACAAATCCAGGAGGTTGCTCCATATAGACCTCTTGCAGATCACCATATAAGAAAGCATTTTTAACATCCAGTTGTACTAGAGGTCAGTCAAGATTAACAATAACAAATAAGAGAACTCTGATAGAATTAAGACGGGCAACAGGTGAAAAGGTTTCAAAGTAATCAATACCATAGGTCTCTGTATATCCTTTAGCAACAAGACGTGCCTTCAGACGTTCTACTATACCATTTGGTTAATATTTGACAGCATAAACCCATCTGCAGCCTGCAATCTGACAATGAGGAGGTGGATCCACCAACTCCCAAGTCTGTCTGTCAGAAAGAGCAAGCATTTCCTCCTTCATAGAAGTAGTCCAAGTTGTACTTTGCAAGGCATCCTGTACAATCTTTGGGATGGCAATAGCAGATAATGCAGTGACAAAGTTGCTAACATGAACACTTAAATGATCAGTAGATACATAGTTAGCAATATTGTGGATAGTGTAGGAACGAGTGCCCTTCCTAAGAGAAATAGATACATCAAGATCAGGGATTACCTCAGGTGACGCAAAACCTTCTGGAGGAGAAGATTGGCTTGGATGGGGGGGGGTCTTGTGTAGGTTGAGATATGTTCCCGCGCTGATAAACAATAAGAGGAGGTGCCGGTTGTACAAAAGTAGTGGCATCAGAAACACAATCACTAGTAATAGGCAGCGGAGAAGCAATAAGCTCAGACGAAAGACTATCTCCTTGAGTAGAGTAGTATGGTGTACCCTCAAAAAAGACAACATCACTTCTTGTGAACCGTCTCTTGGTAGTAGGGCTATAACATCTGTATCCTTTCTGTGTACGAGAATACCCCCAAAAAAATATTTTTCAGCACGTGGAGATAGTTTATCATGTGTTGGGCCAAACAACTTTACAAAGCATGTAGAGCCAAATATGCGAGGAGATACAGTGAATAAAGGTGTATCAGGATTCAGAATTTGCACAGGTATTTTATTTCCAATTACCAAAGAAGGCATCCGATTTTTTAGAAAACAGGCAGTCAAGATGGCTTCTGGCCAGAATCCCCGAGGTACATTAGAATGCAACATAATAGTTCTAGCAACCTCTAGTAAGTGTCTATTCTTTCTTTCAGAAATGGCATTCTGCTGAGGTGTGTATGCATAAGAAGTCTGGTGTAAAGTGCCAACGGATTTACAGAACAACTCAACATCTTTTTGAACAAATTTAAGTGCATTATCCGTTTTAAACATTTCAACAGGCATAGAGTATTGTGTTTTCATCTCAACAAAAAAGAATTTAATTGTGGACAGAACTTCAGATCGACTTTTCAGAAGAAATAACCACGTGGCCCAAGAAAAATCATCAATGAACAGAATAAAATATTTGTTGCCAGATAGACTAGGGACATGACATGGACCCCATACATCAGCATGAACAAGATCAAAAACATTTTTACTACTAATTTGAGAACGTTTAGGATAAACAAACCTAGTCTGTTTGCCTAACTGACACGATTCACATTGAAACACATTTGTTCCTACATCAAATACAATATGACGCAATTTCTTAGATGATGGGTGCCCAAGTCTATATTGCCTCTGTAAAGCCGATACTGAAGAAGATACTGCAGAAGCCAGAGCCACATTGTCTACTCGTTTCAGATTATCCAGGTAATACAAGCCATCAGATCCTTCGTGCCCCCACCAATCTTCATCCTCGTGCGAAGGTCCTGAAAAACACATAAACCAGGTACTAAAGTCAGGCTACAGTTTAGGCTACGCAAAGTCTTGCTAACAAATAATAAATTCAGCGGAAAACGAGGCACATATAGAGCAGATTTCAGCATAATATCAGACACAATGTCTCCAATCCCCGAAACAACAGACTTGGAGCCATCGACAAGCATAACAGACGGATTAGTAGTCGGTCTAGATAAACTTCTGAACAACGACCGATTCCCAGAAATATGAGAAGATGCACCCAAATCTATGACCCATTTTGTATTACCAGTAGTAGAGGATGGTGCAGTAAGGAAGGCAATATCACAACCAGAGTATGTTGTAACATGTGCTCCAGTGGTGGTGGTAGTAGATGACGAGCCATTACGCTCCAGCAACAGACACTCGACCTCAGCACGAATGAAATCAACAGTAGAAGTACCCGGGACATCAGGCTGGGTAGACACCTCAGAAGATGTAGTAGCCTTAGTGACCGCATTGGCCCAAGCTGGTTTGCCGTATTTCTCCCATCTAGGGATGGCAATTGACGGATATCCACATCCGTTAACCAATATCCAAACCGCTCCTTTTAAAACTAAAAATCTGGACAACCGCACCACTTGGTGATGGTTGTTTGGGTGGTTCTCGAGTGGACAACCATGGATTTATGGATAATATCCATAACCAATATGTATTTAACTTTTACAGTTTCATCCAGTGATCTAAACTTCGGCGAAGTCGACCGAAACTTCGAGCTTCGAAGGTTGGCGAAGTCGAAGCCCCAAGACTTCGGGTCCGTCTCAACTTCGAGCCGACATTTCGTGAACTTCGACGAAGTTGCTGTTAATCTGTACAAAATGGTCCAAACATCGTCGATGTCAGCGAAGTTTTGGCGAAGTGGTCGATGTTGGGCCGAAGTTTAGACGGCCAGGCCCAGTTAGCACAAAAGCCTCAAGTTGGCTATTTTAAGTTGATACTTGCACGAGGAGCCTCAGTGAGGAGTGTTTCCCCCATCATCAGTGAGGAGTGTTGCCTCAGTAAGGAAGTATGAAAGATATTTGCTTGGAAAATGTATGCTGAAGTAGAGAATTGTATAAGAATTTGTATATTTTTATTTGCAAATGTAAAACATGATTATTGAGACTTGAGAACATTAGCAAGTGTGCAATGCATCATTTACGACTTTGTATTATCAACCTACCTAGCACTAGAGAGTCATGAATTGTGTTTTTTATGTCAAATTAATACATATGAATTAGAGTTAGAGCATAATTTGTAAGTTTTCAATCAAAATTATGCATCATTTTGCTAAAAAAATACCATCGAAGTTTGTCAAAGTTTGCGTCTAAACTTCCTCGAAACTTCCTCGAAGTTTCCACAAACTTCCACTTCCACACCTGGCGAAGTCGACACGAAGTCGAAGTCCTGCACCATGGTTTCATCCCTGAGAAAGACGATTTTAAGCTAAACTCTAGCTTTTTTTTTAACCAGTATGTACTGAACTTTTGCAGTTTTGTCCCCAAAGAAGATTATTTTATGTAAAACTCCAGATCTTTTTTTTTAACCAATACATACTAAACTTATACAATTTCGTACCTAGAAAAGATTATTTATGGATATATTTTTTTGCAGTTTTTAGACGATACACTTTTTATATTCATTTCTGGACACATTTCTGGACAACAAGCTGCTGGACAACACAACAATAATATTGCTGTAAACTGAAAAAAATAGAATTCAACTAGATTTTTTTATGTAATTCTGGACAAAACACCACACACCAGCCACCATATCCAACCAACATCACACAGTATAAATCCGAATGCCCAACATCAGCCAAATACCATGATTTTTATCTACAATGACACATTTTCCTTTTATCCATACAAGACGACAGTTAAAAGAAAGTTGAGATCAATAATAGATCGTTGAGTCCCTCTTGAACAGTGAAGTCTTTACCAACAGCAACATCAAAGTCTTTAGCAACAGCAACAGCAACAACAACAGCTACGGTCCCTCCTGCAACTGCAACAGCAGCAGCAACAATCCCTCCTGCAACAGCGAAGTCTTTAGCAACAACAACATCGAAGATATCAATGTCAAAACAACTTGTAGAAGATATCAATGTCTACATACAGACATTGCTGAAATACTGAAACAAAGAAAGGGAGATCGTAATCAGTATTGCTAAAATACTGAAATAAGATTGAGGAACAATTATGCTCAATCTTTTATGGTTCCGCGTTGGAATTCTAGCTGTGGTGGAGGTTTCATTTATATGATATTATATCTTCTGTTCAGAGTTCAGCCCATAGCAATCCGTAGTTGCTTCAAACCGAATGGTCTGAATGATTCATAACCACTCTTCTTAATGAGTGTTAGATTGATTTACCAAACAGAAGAAAAAAAAGATCGAGTCCAGATTTATTTATCCAAGTCTATCTACTAACCCAGTCTAAGAATTTATAATCTGGATCTTGAAGCAAACATGGGCCACGAGTTTTATAACTCCTCTCACCCCCATTCTCTTGTCGTCCTCTGGGAGGGCCCGCGCCTTTAATACCGAGGGGTAGAAAGCAGATTGTGCACCGTCCACTCAAAGTCTCAGACGACTACCCTTTTTATCCTGTAGCAAAGCACAGACTGACGTTGCTTGGCAAGCGTGGGGCTTCCACTCGTCACCAAACCAGACGACTCCAACGTGATTCTCAAGTCGACGAAAGTAATGGCCACACGCCTATGAATTGATGGGGAAAGAAACCAGCCAGGCATGCAGCTGGTAATAATAATACCAAGCGAAAGTCTCCTCCGGTGAGGTATGCGGGTTACCAAGGAGAAGGATCGTCACGACGAAAAAAAAAACAGAGATGCACATCTATCCTGAACAGGCTAAAACAGAAAGGGGAAAGCTTACTCAGTTTGTGGTGACGAACTGTCGAAGGCCGTCTTCAGCTTGCGCGGTTTGTGGTGGTGTCTCGGGGCGAGATTCCAGCTTGCTCGGATGTACGAAGACCCCAATTCAACACGGATACATGAAGTCGATGACGGCGGGACTGTGGAAGGATGCTAGTCCATCAGAAGATGCGGTTGTGTGACGATGCCAGTACATCAGCGCCTCATTGGAAGCACAAAGTCGACGCCGGGGTAGCAGATCTCCTCGGTGGAGGCATGGAATCGATGTATTGGAAGGCTGGACGGAGAACGCGACGATTAGGGTTTTCATCGTGGCGTCGCGTAGCGGCGGATGGGCGGAGAGCCTAAGAGGGAGGGGGGATTCGGTGAATCGGTGGAATGGGGACGGTTAGGTCACCCGAAAGGTTGTATTGGATACGGTCCCAACCCGGTCTCCAGGCATCCGCTAAGCGACGGATAACCTATAAATAGCAGTTCAGTCCGGTTTAAGTGGATCGGATATGGTTAAAATGGTTTTTTTTGCCATTCCTGCTCCCATCACTTTTCTTCAACATGGTTAGACCGGCCACAGAAGTTGCAGAAGTGTTGGCCAGTCTGAGGACGAGCAACAACAGTAGCAGGTCCAGAAGATGCTCCGCGGCCTGAAGAGTTCCTCCCCCTGCCAGCACCAAGAGGAGGACGAGCGTCATGCGAGCGACCGGGTCCACGGCCACGGCCACGACCAGACATCGCAGCAAAAGCAGTAGTATCACCCCTATCAGCAGGAGTCTCAGATGATGATGCAGGCAAGCGTTGTAGTCTCTGAAAGGCAGTCTGTAGAGTAGGCAGCGGATCACTGGCGAGAATCTGATCCACCACCCCGACATAGGAATCAGGTAGGCCACAGAGGAACTGGACTACTTGCAACTTCTGTCGTTGTCGCTGCATAGTAGCCAAATCAGTAGACAAGGGATGGGAGGCTTCCAATTCCCCCCACAGTCCCTTGAAAGCAGAGAAGTAATCTGTCAGATCGGATCCAGAGAACCACAGGCGGCTGAGCTGCTTGTTGATATCAAACACCTTCTTGGGATTCTGACTGTGTGAATAAGTGCTGGCAAGTTGATCCCACATCTGCTTTGCGGTCTGCAGGTATAAGAGTGTGACGCTAATCTTGGTTTCACTACTATTCAAAATCCATGTCATGACTGTGGAGTCGTCTTTCACCCAGTCATCATAAGCTTTCACATCTTTTGAGTCGGCTGTTGCAGGAGGCACCGGTGGTGGATCTCGCGTCAGGTGCGACATTTTTCCTTGTGATTTGACATATATCTGCATAGAACACACCCAGTGCTGGTAGTTTCTCCCATCCAGCTTCACAGTTTTCACTTGACGGCGTAGATCTTCATGGGTAGATGCCATGAGGTAGAGGCAGACGATCTGACAGAGTGACAGGCAGGCAGTAGCGAGCAGGAACAGACAATAGAGAGCAGGAACAAACAATAGAAGGCTGCCTACGTCTTTAGGTTGGAAGCAGCAGGCACAAAGCTACGGAATGGAAGGACCTCTTCACATACGGGCTACACCGGAGCGTAGCAAGGAACCCAGTGACTCAACCGGTCACACGGGCAGGCAGGAAAAAAACAGATCCGACGGTGGTCTTCAGGCAGAAATCAAACCCGCAGGCAGACGGAGCCCAGAACCAGGCGGGTGAAGCGACCCCGGCGGCCTACGTGCCCTGGCGGCTCCGCAGCCCCGCAGCTCGGCCGGCCCGACGACGTGCAGCCCCGACGCTGCAGCTGCCGGCGGGCGGTGCCTGGCCAGGGAAGGAGAGAGGGAGGAGAAGAGAGAGAGAGAGAGAGAGAGTCGTATGGGAGGGGACGGCGACGCCGGGTGAGGGAGGACTTGGATCAGTCCTGCTCTGGTACCATGTAAAACAACACGTGAAATGGAGAGCTTAGGGTTACACAATGTGTGTACCCTTGTTTATATACTAAAAGAACATTTACAGTGAGGTCCATATATAATAGTAAATTAATAAAACACTCAATAAAGGCATATATATTAAAAACTACTATTATCTCTTACCCGACTTCGTTATTTATGACCATGCAGTCAATCACGGGGAAGAATATGACCTCCACTGAATTGGAATTTTGAACAAATATGATCCTTCATATTGTTTATGCCAACCGAGAGCCTTCGTGAGGGAAAACTGGTGTTGTTTGAAAAAGGTGAACGGGCAATTGTCAGGTATTCATTTCGTTCCTACAGTGGTAGAACGTCATTGATAATGGTTATAAGTATCGATGGACATTGGAAAACATGATTAACATTGATCGCTTCACCTTTACAACTAATTAAGCCTATTCCTTAGATCACACTCTCCACACTTTCATATTCCTCTCTCATTTTTTTTCTAAATTTGCCTCATAGAAAATTTGCTTATTGGTAACCATATCTGCAATCAGATCCTATGGTTTTTTGACATTAGGTGATGTTACACCTTGATTCGAGTTGTCAGTTAACCCCTCTACATACTTGCCTACACAGCCCTTGCCTCTACCATTGTTTTTTGACTCTCCACCCAGCCACTCTCTTGGCTCTTTTTGTGGTTGGCGTGACAGGGAGATTAGAGGATAATGAGTAGAGAGAAGAGATGAGATGGAGATGATGAGAAATGAAGAGAACTTTAGTTCTGCTACTATATGGATCTTCATGTCACTTTTTTTTGCTAATATATGGATCTTCATGCTACATTTCTTGCTGCTTTGTGGTGTTATTTTGCTTCTATATGGAGTTTTTTGCTGCTAGTATTGCTTATTTATCATCATCTCGGCTGTTGATATGGAGTTGTCTACTTCCCTAATGCTATTTGTTGATTGCTTTTCCATCCGGTGACGTAATGAAAAACACTAGAGGGGGGGTGAATAGGGTTTTATGATAACTTTAAAAATTATTTAAGCAAACAACCACAAAAAGATTGGAGAAGGAGGTAAGGTGTTTAGAGTGGTTCCACCCTTATCAAAAACTAAGGGAGTCAGTCCACTACCCAATTGTTTCTAATTGGGATTTTGAAAGCACTTGTATTTTATTACCTTTTTGGAGGATGTTACATAAGATACAAGTACCTTCCCAACCCTTAGGATAGTCTTCACCTAGAAGTAGTCTCACCAACCCTGAAGCAGTCTTTCTCTTGAAGTAACTTCAAGCTCCCCCTTGAAGTAGCCTTCCTCTTGAAGTAGCTTCCCGTTGAGACAACCTTCTTGAAGTAATCTTAAGTCCACTGAGCTACCTTCACCACCTGAAGAAGCTCCAACAACCTCCTTTCCGCAGCCTCCAACCTAGGAGTAGCAAAGGAGAATACAAAGCAATAAGAAGGAACAAGAAAGAAGTAGGAAGATACACCTTACCACTTTAGCACAAGGCTTGAATCCTATATCAAGCATTTTGATCTCCTATCCAATGTGTATGAATGTGGAAGTGTAGTGGGTAGGAGATGCAAGCCTATAAGACACGAAATCTCAGCTTATGGTAATGTTTTACAAGTGAAGAATTGTTCAATTACTCACAAGAGTTGATTTTCAATTGCAAGTATGTGTACTCAAGTGGTTTGGGTGTCCTAAGGCATGTCCTATTTATAGGAATGGCTTACAAGGGTCTAGGGATGTTCTAGACACTTTCTAGGATGTTCTTAGTGCTCAACTAGCCGTTAGTTGTCCACTAATTACATTGCAACGGCTAGTTGTTTAATGCTGAAAAGTGCAGTCCATAACCTTTTTCGGTCGAGAAGTTTGTCGACTGAGTGTCTCTCGGTCGAGAACTTCGTCGACCGAGGGAAAGTCTGGAGCAAGTGTATTGCAACATTCAACTCAACTCCCAACCACTTTTTCCCACCAAGTCTAACGGCTATAAAACTTGCTCGAAGGATATACTCGGGTGATTCTCAGTCGAGAAGATGTTCGACCGAGTGTGTCTCAGTCGAGAAGTAGTTCGACCGAGTCTCTCTCTGTTTTAGTGTATCTAGACATGTACTAAGTGTATGTATCAAAGTGTCATTGTGATGCTATCATAGGGGATGACCTATCTAAGTGTTGTGAGTGGATAGGGAATATCTAAATGTTTGATTTACATGATATCTAAGTATTTGTACATTATATGTGTACAAGTTTACATTTGATTACAATCATAAAAAATAAGGTAATTTGAGCATATAGATCTTCCAAGCTTAGCTATCAACCACCTTGAATTCTTGTTCCTGAAATACTCAAGTAGCACGTTAGATCCACAAGAATGAAATGTTTGTCATTTTCAAAACAAAGGGATTTTGGTGATGTCCATTTAGCCAACAATCTCCCCCTTTTTGAAGATGACAAACATTTCTAAATATAAATCAAATAAGCTTAAATCATATTGAGTTTCATACTTGGAAGTTTACCTTGTGTATATCTTCTCTTGTTTATGGAATATGTGCATATTATTCCCAAGGAAGTGTGGAACATAAAATCCAACTCTTTAGGGAATATAGCAACATTCGATGTGAAACCAAGAGAGTATGTATGGAACTCATTGATTGAGTATTTAAGATTTATATAATTTCTCCCCCTTTGTCATTTCAAAAAGATAACCGTTAAAAATATGTTTTAAGACTCCCCCTTAATTAGTGCTCCCCTATAATATGATAATTAAAAGAGCTAAAAGATGTCCATTTATAGCCAAAATGTAAGGATCGGAGAAATAAACCGATTTTAAGAAGGAGAAGCACAAATGTCAAAGAAAACATTTTCTAAAGGAGTGATAAGTAATTTCTTTCTTATGTTATTAAATTGATCCAATGGAAGTGGTTTTGTGAAAATATCAGCCATTTGATCTTCCGTATCAACATGATGAAGGGATATATTTTTTTAGAAATATGATCCCTTAGAAAATGATGGCGGATTTCAAAATGTTTGGCACGACTGTGTAGAATAGGATTATGTGCCAAGTTTATAGCGCTTGTATTATCACAATAGAGAGGCGTAGATGAAAATATAAGACCATAATCATTTAGAACTTATTGTATATAAAGCACTTGAGCACAACAGGACCCGACTGCCATATATTCAGCTTCAGTGGTAGAAAGGGCAAACATGAAACTATTTCTCGCAAAACCATGATACTAAGGCTTGTCCTAATAAGAAACAACTTCTGCTTGTGTTCTTTCGGTCAAGTCGACAACTAGCGTAATCGGTTCGGTATAAGCTTTCAAATCCAAAGATTGTCTTTTAGGATACCATAAACCATAGTTTGTAGTGTTGGCTAAGTATCTTAGATCCTTATGACAACTTGAAAATGAGTTTGCATGGGTTTTGATTGAAATCTAGCACAAAGTCCAACGAAAAACATGATATCCGGTCTAGAAGCGGTTAAGTAAAGCAAACTACCAATCATGGCCCTATACAAAGAATCACCAATGGGTTCCCCATTTTCATCCTTGTCAATTTTAGTAGAAGTGGCCATTGGTGTGGTAGCATGTTTGCAATGTTCCATTCCAAAACATTTTAAAAGTTCATTTGTATACTTCTCTTGGCATAGAAAAATCCCAGCAGGCGTTTGCTTTATTTGAATCCCAAGAAAGAAAGTCAATTCTCCCATGAGACTCGTTTCAAATTCCTTTTGCATAATATCACTAAATTGTTTATATAAGAATTCATTTGATGCACCAAAGAAAATATCATCAACATAAATTTGAACAACTAGAAAGTCGGATTCATATGTTTTGAAAAATAAGGTCGAATCTGAATTTCCAATTGAAAAATATTATCAAAGAGATAATTTTTGAGCCTTTCATACCAATTTCTAGGTACTTGTTTTAACCCATAAAGTGCTTTCTTAAGTTTATATACATGATCATCTTTACCAGGAATTTCAAAACCAGGTGGTTGAGCAACATATACTTCCTCATGTATTATTCAATTTAGAAATGCACTTTTTACATCCATTTGGAATAATTTGATGTCTTTGTGGGCAGCTATAGCTAGTAGCATTCTAATAGCTTCAAGTCTTGCCACGGGTGCATAAGTTTCATCAAATTCTATTCCTTCTTGTTGATTGTACCCTTGTGCTACCAACCTAGCTTTATTTCTTACTACTTCCCCGGCTTCATTCAATTTATTACGAAAAATTCACTTAGTTCCAATAATGGTTTTATCTTGAGGTTTAGGAACTAAGTCTCATACATCATTCTTAGTAAATTGAATTAATTCTTCTTGCATGGCCATTATCCAATAATCATCTTTTAGAGCTTCAGTTACCTTCTTGGGTTCAATTATAGATACAAATGTCATATTTGCAACATCTCTAAAAGAGGAACGGATTTTTACTTTATCATTAGGATTCCCAATGATTAGTTCTTGAGGATGATCTTTAATTAGTCTAGAATGGGTTGTTGTGTCTCAATTTGTTGATCATTTTCAGCATTTTGATCATCTTTAGTTGATATGGTAAGATCTTCAATTTGATGAGTAATATCAACTATGTGTTTTAGTTCTTCATGAAAAGTAATGTGAATGGATTCTTCAACTTTTCTAGAGATGGTGTTGTAAATTCTAAATGCTTTGCTAGAAGATGAATATCCCAAGAAAAAGACTTTTTGTGATTTAGAGTAAAATTTGTCTCTATCATCTTTTGTGTTTAAGATATAGCAAGTTGAGCCAAAAGTGTGAAAATAACCAACCTTTGGTTTCTTATTAAAAATGAGTTCATATGGTGTTTTCTTCAAATGAGAGTGTATGGTTACTCTATTTAGCACATAACAAGCTGTGTTTACGGCTTCAGCCCAAAAAGTTTTAGATGTATTATGTTCAAGCATCATAGTCCGAGTCATTTCTTGTAAGGGTCTATTCTTTCTTTCAACTATGCCATTTTTTTGTGGAGTGCGTGGAGCTGAAAAATTGTGAGTGTAACCTTAAGATGTGCAAAATTCGTCAAATGTATGATTCTCAAATTCTCCACCATGATCACTCCTAATTGTACATATTTTATTTTGTAGTTGATTTTCAATCTTTAAGCAAAATTGTATGAACACTTGAATAGTATCATCTTTATTTGCAAGAAAATGAACCCATGTATATCTACTATAGTCATCAACAATAACAAAGCAATACCTTTTTCCACCAATTGATTGAGTTCTCATAGGTCCAAATAAATCCATATGAATTGAGCTCTAATGATCTATTAGTGATGAGCATGTTTTTGTATGAAGTTTTAGTTTGTTTACCCAAAGTACATGGTTCACAATTTTCAGATTGATCAAAAGATAGCTTAGGCAAGCCACGAATAAGATCATATTTGACTAACTTTTTAATAACATGTGAACTAGCATGACCTAATTTTCTATGCCATAATTGTAGAGAATTATCTTTTACAAGTAAGCATTTTCCAACTACATATTGTATAGAGTTAGGTCTAAGAATATATAGATTTTCAATTCTTTTTCCTTCATACACAACATTGGTAGTGTTCTCTACTAGTAACTTGCAGCAATTTTTATAGAATAAAACATCATATCCACTATTACATAGTTGACTGGCACTTATTAGGTTATGGTGCAAACCATCAACAAGTAAAACGTTTTTGATTTCAGGGTTTGTACCAATATTACCTATTCCAACAATTTTACCTTTATCATTGTCTCCAAAAGTGATTGTTCCACTTTTCTTTTCTTCAAATGTTTGAAAGGCCTTTTTGTTGCCGGTCATATGCTTAGAACATCCACTATCAACCACCCAATCCTGCAAAAGAGATAGATTTTGGTACCCATGTGATGGTCCTCTTTGGTTAGAGTCATTGAATAACAAACTGAATATTGATGCATGATTTAACAATTGAATGTTTTAAGCTGAACAAAATTACATTCGGTCAAAAAATATCTCGACCGAACAGTGTCTCGGTCGAAGATTTTTTTGACCGAG
The DNA here is from genome assembly GCA_963693085.1 of Alisma plantago-aquatica. Classification (NCBI taxonomy): domain Eukaryota; kingdom Viridiplantae; phylum Streptophyta; class Magnoliopsida; order Alismatales; family Alismataceae; genus Alisma; species Alisma plantago-aquatica. The sequence goes on from OY856412.1 coordinate 952,630,670, forward strand.
AGTGTTGTTGTTTTACAGGTTGATATATGCGTGAAACAATAACTTTCTTGGTCGACTATTTTCTCGACCGAAGATATCTCGGTCGAACTCTTTGTCGACCGAGTGTGTTTCTGTTTGATTTCAGCAGTCTCATTATGTTCCAATTTACTGTAATATGCTAAGGTACCAGTACATTTAGTTGAGATAAGACATTATGATATTCAAGATGAAGTTTTAGGTCAAATCTCAACTTAATCACATTTAAATTTGCTAGGTTTGGGGTCTTGGACCCAAACTAATTCAACTTCCTTTTTCTTGTATGGGTATGAGAAAGAATAGTGTCCAAGACGCAAGCAATAATGACAACAAATAGAATCTATTTCATTTCTCTTTCTAAGGTTTTAAGTTGAGTTGTTCTTAGGTACATATATGATCTTTGTCTTGGGTGCTTGTGCTTTCCTAGGTTTAGGTTGATGAGATTTTAGAACATATCCTAAACCTCTCCTTCCAATATGACTAGAAGAATTCTTTAGGATCTTATCAAGAATATCATTATTTCTCAAGCTACTAACTTCTTTTTGTAACTTAGCAACCTCATCCATTTTATTTTTGATATCCAACTTTGCTTGATCTAGATCAGATGTTAAAGCATCTCTTTCTTTAACAATAGCATCATAATCTAGATGAGTACATAGGATAGGTTGAGTTTGAAAATTATTTAGTTTTGCAAGCAATTCAACCTTTTCTTGAGAAAAAAGATCATAGTTTGTTTCTAAAGTAAGCAAATTCATATTGCAATCATTGAAAGATGATTACAAGGTAGAGTTTTCAGAAATAATGCTTTCCTTTTCAAAAATAAGATTATTTAATTTAGCATACAAATCCTTATTAGCTTTAGTAACTTTCTTTAGTTTCTTTTTGCAATCAACATATTTGTCATGTGTATCTTGAAGACAAGAGATTAGATCTTCTTTTGTAAAATCAAATAGGCTTACCTCTTGTGAATCATCACTATTATCTTCTTTGACCATGAGACACTCCACGTTCTCTTCTCCACTCTCACTATCACTTGACTCATCCCATGCAACTTTGTATGCTTTTTCTCCCTTCTTCTTGGATGAGCTTTTCTTACCCTTCTTTGCTTTAGGACATTCATTCTTAAGATGTCCCTTCTTTCCACATTCAAAACACCTAGGAGAGGAAGAAGAAGAGGAACCAATAACTTTGTTAGATTTAAATCTTCTATATGTCTTACCATTTACAATTAGAGCTTCTTCTCCCTCATCTCCATCACTTGTCTCATCACTTTTTTGAGTGATGACCTTTGTAGCCTTTAGAGCCATGTCCTTCTTTCTTCCTTGTTGGAGTTCACGCTCCCGTCTTTCTTTCTCCTCCAAGGTTGCTTCATGTGCTTCTAAGTTGTCAATGAGTTGCTCCATCCTTAGTCGGGTGAGGTCATTGGCTTCTTCAATTGCAGTCACCTTAGGCTTGACTTGGGAGGAAGAGACCTAAGAATTTTAGACACTTAATCCTCTCCACTAATGGCTTTACCTAATGCATTCAAACCATTAACAATAGAAGAAAACTTTGCATACATTTCACTAATGGACTCATTTGGTTCCATACGAAATTGTTCAAACCAGTGAAATGAAAAACGGCCTGAGCGGCCGATTAATCGACCAAACACCCAGCGTGTTCGATTTTTGCTAAAATCGCCGGTTAACTTTTTTTGTAATTAATCGGCTTGAGGGAGGGTTGCGACTGGGCAATAGACAGCAGATCCGGCGGCCGGTTGTAAGAGCGTAAAGGAACAAGGAAGAAGGCAGGGAACTAGGAAGGAATTCCCTGCGGGCAGCCAAGCACCGCCAAGGGCGGCGGCCGCCCGCAAGGGGGGGTGCTCCTTTGGTTCTTTCTCTCTCTCACGTAGGGCTTTGGTCCCTAGGACAGCTGCTTTGATACCATGTGAAATAATAAAATAAGGCAAATTGTTGTATTAGATAGGAGAAACCCTGCTATATAAATAGGAGAACAGGGAAGCATATAGACTTAACTAAACCCTAATGGGCCAAGACACATTGAGGCCCATATTACAAGGACAATATAAATAACTAATAAACGGACTCTCTAACAAGGTCGGTATGGCAGTTATGGTTTACTTCTTTCTCATCAAAATTTTATCCTTATCTTCTTTGAAAAATATAAAATGAAGTGCATCAAAATTTACCAAGAATGGTGCCTCCTTTCCAATAGCCATATATCCCGCAAAATTGTTGGCAACTTCCAATATCTTCTTATATTATCTCTTGATTTTTCTTTTCCATTAACAAGGCAGGTCTATTTTTCAGCAACCAAACTGAGGAGCAATAGAAGGTGGTTAAACAGATTTCTACTTACAAGTCCACCATCCCCTCTTCACTTTCCATCTTGTGCCCTTCCTCATTTACATCTTGATACGTTCTTAGATGCCGACTCTGTTGGTGTCCCCATGACGACAATTCCTTAGACGTATACCGATTGATGTAGTTCACGCCATATTTTATGCACTTATTACACCAAAACTTTTGGATACTTTTTAGGCTTTTCATTGCATAATTAGCATAGGTAGCTTCTCTATTGTAATCTTGATTAAATCCATGTATGCTGATGTAGATTCCACAAGATTTGGTTCATCTGGAACCAACAATGCTTCAACATTGAGCTTGGGACTTGAAAAGTTCAAATTTAGGCCTTCATTAATATAGATACGACGTGCACACACCCGAGTACATTGTGTCCACGTCTAAGGAGTTAACTCCACCTTCCCTGGACCGGCTACGTCGTTCCTCACCCAATGTACGTCGTCTTCAGTCATAGTGGTGATAGTCAATCTCAACATGAGCAAGCATAAACGTCGTGCTCCACTCAAGCACGTTGTGCCCACCTAAGGAGAAATTGGTTAAGTCAATCACGTAAAGCACGTGTCCGACCAATGACACATGTTGTCTCGTGAATAACCGCTTCAAAAGACCGTTGACACAACGTGTCAATCCTATTGCACGTGCCAAACAGTTACCAATCTAACAGTCGAGAGACATGTATGTACTCAGACACGATTTGTCTTCTCGGATTTTTGCTAATATATAAAAACCAAGAGTGTGGATTTATAGAGACATCTCTTATTTTTTATTTCTCTCCAACTTTGAGAAAAGAGAGGGAGGCAACCCTGAGGGTGATTGCACCCTAGAAGAGGCTGAAAGGAAGGAGGATCAAGGGGTGGATTTCCTCAAGCTAGAGCAGCTTCTAGTGCAACATCTTTTGTAGAGGATTTATCCTCTGCTTGTGTTGTATCTCGTCTCTCTCCCTTTTGTTCTATGTTTCTTCTTAGTTACTCCATGGAACTCGCAAAAAACATGATTTACAACCTTGTCCGTGGACCACCTTTAAATATGGTGTAGATTTCCGTGTATTTGGTGCCTTCTTGGCACCTATTAGTTGTGTCTTGAGCTCTTTATGGTATTACAAATTTGCTTATTTGTTTTTAATTACTCTTAAATGTTTATGGGGTCCTCAAACAAGGTCTCTAAGCTCCCCAAATTCGGTGTACCCAAAAGTGATACGAATGTAGTGGCTGATAATTAGGGTTTAATCACCTATGACGGAGAAATGAGTGGGGGGTTCTTGCATTAATATCTCCTTGTGCAAGTCTATTGGCTGGTGATTGTTTCCTTTAAATGAAGTAGGGAAAACTCCTACTATATGCTTGCTTGTTAGTTGGAAGACATCCATCTCGTGACTTAGATGGTTAATAGGTGGAAGTCATTAACCAAACTTTGCAAGATAGGAAAGAAGAGAATTGGATACATTTGCGGAATGTTCATCATGTGGTTAACGGGTATTGTGACACAAAATTCATATCTTTTGACTTGATAACTCGAGAGAATTTTGGTGACTAGCTTTAGTTGTATAGAAATACTGTGTTATTTTCTGTTTCTACTGTGTTATTTTCCTTTGTATTAGTCCCATATTGCCTGCTTGTATGTATGTCTTACTCTCCGTTTCTATATAAGAGAGTACCCTGTAAACCTTTTTACTCACTGAATAAACATCTTTCCACTTTATATGGTATCAAGAGCAGGTTATTTTTCCCACCCATCAGCCCACGCCATCTTCTAGAGGTTGCTCGCACCCTTCTCCTACACTATAAAGTACCCCAACATTTCTGGCCTGAGGCTGTCTCTACAACATGCTATCTTATCAATCACATGCCTTCTTCTGTTCCTGCAAAATCAGGTCCCATACACTATTTTGTTTCCTGATAAACCCTTATTCTCTCTGCCTCCTCGCATTTTTGGGAGTACTTGTTTTGTCAAAAACCTCCGACCTGGCCTCACTAAGCTTGATGCTCGCTCGGTCAAATGTGTGTTTTTGGGATACTCTCGTACTCGGAAAGGGTACCGCTGCTTTGATCCTATAAAAAAATAGTGGTTGGTTAGTGCGGATGTGACATTTTTTGAGCATATGCCTTATTTTTCTACCTCTGGTGAAAAATTGTCAGATGGCATTATGGCTCCCATTGTTGAAGAACCTCCTGCTCATGATGTGCCTCAAGAACGCCCTTTGCAAGTCTATCGACGCAGGTCAAAGAACGCTACTTCTTCTGAAGCCCCGGCCGAACCAACTCCTGCGTCTGCGGATGATCCACCTTCAACTGAGGTATTTTCTGACCTGGATATTCCTATCAGTCTACAGAAAGGCGTTCGCTCATGTACTCAGCATCCTATCAGTAATTTCTGTTCATCTGACAATCTCTGTGGTAACTTTGCGTGTTTTACTGCTGCTTTGTCTACTGTGACAATTCCTAAATCAGCCACAGAGGCGCTCTCTCATCCTGCATGGAAACATGCTATGGAGCAAGAAATGCAGGCACTTTGTGATCAACAGACTTGGGATCTGGTTGATCGTCCGTCCTCATGCCAAATTGTTGGATGCCGCTGGATTTTTACTATTAAATATCAACCGGGCGGTACCATTGAACGCCTGAAGGCCAGATTAGTTGCAAAAGGATATACTCAAACATATGGGGTTGATTATTTTGAAACTTTTTCTCCAGTGGCCCGCCTTAATTCTGTTTGAATCCTGATATCTGTTGTTGTAAATAAAGACTGGCCTTTATATCAACTTAATGTCAAAAATGATTTTCTCTATGGGGATCTGCAGGAGGAGGTCTACATGGAGCAACCTCCGAGTTTTGTTGCTCAGGGGGAGTCTGCTTCTAAAATATGCAAACTCAGAAAGGCAATCTATGGTCTGAAACAAAGTCCACGAGCATGGTTTGACAAGCTTAGTCAGATCTTGATTACCTTTGGCTTTCGACGTTCTCAATCTGATCATTCTGTGTTTATTCGTAAGACTGCAGCAAGACTTGTCATTCTTATTGTATATGTTGATGATATTGTCTTATCTGGCAGTGACAGTGCAGGGATACAGGCAACCAAACAATATTTAGCACAACACTTCATCACAAAGGACCTAGGAAAACTACGATATTTTCTAGGTATTGAGGTTGCTAGATCTTCTGCAGGAGTATGCTTGTCACAAAGAAAATATGTTCTTGATCTCTTGCAAGAAATCGGTATGCTGGGTTGCAAGCCAGCCAACACTCCTCTGGATCCCAATATGAATTGGGATTATGATACTTCCCCACCTTATGTTGATCACCATCAGTTTAGAAGACTGGTTGGCAAGCTTATATATCTGACTGTCACTAGGGCTGACTTGGCAGCTGCTGTAGGATTCATAAGCCGGTATCTTGATAAACCCCGACAATGCCACTGGGATGCTATTTGTCATATCTTACGCTATCTGAAAAGTTCTCTAGGGAAAGGTCTTCTGTACAAAAAACATGGCCACTGCAATTTATCTGGTTTCTCTGATTCTGACTATGCAGGCAGTCGATCTGACAGAAAATCTACGTCTGGATATTGTACTTTTGTGGGAGGAAATCTAGTTACTTGGCGCAGCAAAAAGCAGACAGTTGTTGCTCGGTCAAGTGCAGCGGCAGAATATAGAGCTATGGCTCATACTGCATGTGAGCTCCTGTGGGTCCGTAGTCTTCTGAATGAATTTGATATCACTTCTTCTAGCCCTATTCCTATGTTATGCGACAATAAGGCGTCTATTTTCATTGCGAGCAACCCCACCTTCCATGAAAGAACCAAGCATATTGAGGTTGACTGCCATTTTGTTCGGGAGAAAGTCCTATCTGGCCACATCTGCACTCCTTATCTCAGTACTGAGAAGCAGCTTGCTGACATCTTCACTAAAATTCTACCTAAAACTCGCTTCCAGACTCTGATTGACAAGATGGGCTTATTCGACATCTACACTCCAGCTTGAGGGGGAGTATAGAAATATTGCGTTATTTTCTGTTTCTCCTGTGTTATTCTACTGTGTTATTTTCCTTTGTATTAGTCCCATATTGCCTGCTTGTATGTATGTCTTACTCTCCGTTGTTATATAAGAGAGTACCCTGTAAACCTTTTTACTCACTGAATAAACAACATCTTTCCACTTTATCAGTTGAATTAAAATAAAATCAAATTATCTCTCCTCTTCTTGAATCATTTAGTTAATTGAACTAGTTAGCTGTTTGATATTTATCAGCTTCCATGGAGATGTCCTTGAGGTATACTTCTATTGACCCATTCCACTAAGGGCCTCTAGTATGTTGTTTATGTTTTATCATTGATTGCATGCACTATCTGTTAGACAGTATCATATACCATGCATACGTTGAGACTATCCCAATATCTTGGTCATTTTTATGCAATCAAAACACTATTTATTGTTCATCCAATGAATGTTTTCTTTCTCCAAAACCATTGCAGTATAAATTTGGTTATGCTCTCTTCTTTAAAAACATTGACACTAGGTTGACCAACCACCCACATTATGATGTGACAATATAGGTGCAATCTATTTTACCTCCAATCACATCTTCCATGTCTATATTAAGTATTGAAATAGATTTAACCACCCACATTATGGTGGGACAGTGTTGGTGTAGTCAATTTTACCGCTAATCACGTCATCTATGTTCTTATTGTTAGTGTCTATTTACTTGATTGCTTTAGTCTTTTTCTTAAGTTCTTTTTAATCTATTTGTAACATGGTCTCAATTGTGTATGGCCAATTAGGTTTGTCTAAGTGTCTGTATGCTTCTCCCTTATTCTATTTATAGGAAAGAGTGATTGCCTCTTGCCTATCAAGCAATAAGAAAAACCTACATGTTTGGGGTTTGCCCCATTCATATCCTTTTTTGACATGGTATCAGAGCAGCCAATCTTGTGCTTCCCTAACCCTAAGAGAGAGAGAGCAAGGAAGAGTTGCCACCCCTTGTGGGAGGGTGGCCGTCACCAGGTGTTGTTGATGGCCGCCATGCCTCCATCAATCCTGCTTTCTAATGAAGCCACCACTATCTTATTTGTTGCCATCATCACAGATCTACATCGCCGTTATCAACTCCGCCACCAATCTACTCATGCATCCACCCCTATTGATCTCCTATTTCCGCTAATGTTGAGGATCCATCATCGTCTATTGTTTTAGTGGAAATCCGAAAGGATTTCCCCCTCTTTTGCTGTTCTCTGGGGTTTTTCTGTTGTTGTTTGTTGTCAGCGTGTTGCTTCTAGACACGACTTGTAGGTGGTACTCTGCTTCTTTGTGACTTTGTTCGCCTTTTTGGACATGGCGTGTCGCCTGTATCTTGACACGACGTGTCATCTTTTGACACACTAGGTCTTCTACTTCTGTTGCGCGATTCTGTCAACTGACACGACGTGTCGTCTGCTTTTGTTGGTGTTGACTGCTGCTACTGTGATATCAGACACGGTGACATGCTGTGTCTCCTGCTTCTGCCCTGAGATTCTGTCAACTGACACGGCATGTCCTTTCAACAACACGGCGTGTCGGATGCTTCTGCTGGCACTGATTGCTGCTAGTGTGATATCAGACATGGCCTGTCTCTTTATTGACACGTCGTGTCGTCTGCTACTGCTGCTAGGGATGGCAAAACCTGACCCGACCCGCTCGACCCGACCCGACTAAAGCGGGTTCGGGTCTTGATTTTTTCGACCCGACCCGAAATGACCCGACCCCGAAAAACCCGAAATTATTTGCGGGTCGGGTCCGGGTTTGCAATTCTCGACCCGCAAAACCCGCTCGACCCGAAATTATATCTTTGTATGTATATATATTTTTCCATATTCTAGCCATATAAATTTTTAACACATACAAACATAAATTTGTGATAGTTTATATAAGTCTTTGCATGCAAAAAAATAATTAATTAGCATATTCTGCAGCAATTTCGGGTCTAGTGGGTATGAATTTTTGGGTTCTTCGGGTTTCTATTTTCGGGTTTGCATTTTCGGGTTTTTCGTGATTGCATATTATATATTATTTTCGGGTCCATCGGGTTCATCGGGTCAGACCCGCAAATATGAATTTTGGGTTCGGTCAAGCAGGTATGACCCGTAATTATTTTCGGGTCGAGTTCGGGTCGAGTATATTTGATCTGACCCGAATTGACGGGAAATAGGACCCGCTCAACCCGGACCCGATTGCCAGCCCTAACTGCTGCTTTCTGTGTCAACTGACACGGCGTGTCGCTCAACATCATGATGTGACCACTAATTCCTGTTACTACATCTTGGCGTGCTATAATGATTCTATCATATGGCGGAGGTATTTATACATGGTGTGTCCCTTCTTTTTCCTTACCAGTAATAGTTATCTTCATTTTCAACACTTTTATTTGTTGTTTCACATCCCCCACCCAGTCTAGCCCTACATACCTTTTTGTTTGCTTAATATTTGTTCCACCCCCATATACATATTGAACCTATTGATCCTACCGAGTAACATTCCGGTAGTGTATCTCCTCTTTCTACCGAGTTTCCATTCTGGTAGTATTCTTTTGTTCTTCTTGTCCTATCCCCATCTTATTTTTTGACCTAATCTATTTTTGTTTTTGTTTCGGGTCATAAAAAAATCCAATTATTTTTCTATCTGGATCTTTGTAATCGGGTCATATTTCTCCTTGACTCGCATGATCAATTACCTCCTCCGCATATTTGCCTACGCAACCCTACCTCTACCATTGTTGTTTTAACTCTCCACTCCATTCACTTTTCATTCTTTTTGTGGTTGGCGTGAGGGAGAGAATAGAGGATGAAGAGTAGAGGGAGAGATGAGAGGAAGGAGAGATGCAGAGAGGAAGAAGAATTTAGTTATATTGCTTCATGCCACTTTTACTGTTGATATGTGGATCCTTCTGCTACTATGTGGTTTTCATTTTGCTTCTATGTGGATCCTTCTGCTACTATGTGGTTTTCATTTTGCTTCTATGTGGATCCTTCTATTGTTATGTGGATTGTTTATGATAGTGTTGTTGCTATATGGAGCCTGGTGCTATTATTGCTTATTCATCATCTACCTCGACTGCTGCTATGAAGTTACATGTTGGGACGTCATTGTTGCTACTTGTGCTATGATTAGTATATTTTACTTGCTTTTTTGAGCTTTTGCACTATCTGTTGTCCGTGCTCTATTTTGCACGTTGACTTTCTACTGTGGACCAACACTCTCTGTACTCTGTGAATCAACACTCTCTGGACACTTTATAAAGAGGGACAATGATGAAGACTTTTTGTTGCTGATTTTACATGGAGCTTCGTCTACATTGCATATTGGAGTTATTTATTTGGTTGCTACTTTGCACACTGGTCTTCTATCCACCTACGTCGTCGATTTTTGCTTTCGTGTGCCAACACTCTCTGGCTCGTTCGTGCTTTGTGCATGTTAACTCTCTACTTGTCCATGCATTGCATGCATGTTGACTTTCTGCTTGTCCGTGCTTTGTTTGCACGTCGACTACTTTTGCTACTTGTGTCCTAGAACTCTCTAGGACTTGTGATCCAACACTCTCTGGCTACTACTACGACGACTATGATGAAGACTTGGTTCTTATCTGCTATTCTTTCTTTTGCTCTAGATGCCATTATGATGATCAAGAAGTCTCTATGCTTGCCTAGATATCTACTACTTTGGAGTATCTACTTGAGGGGGAGTCTTTGAGATTTGAATGTTTGAGTGATTCATTGTAACATTGAGGGGGAGAAATTCTTGTATGGGCTTGGTTATCTTTCTTTTTTACTTTGTTTAGTTTGTCTGTCTGTTTGCAAGCTGACTTGGATTCTCCCAAGTTGCAGCTTGAGGGGGAGTGTAAGAGTGTCTATTTATTTGAGTGTTCTAGTCTTTTACTTAAGTTCTGTTTAGTCTATTTGTAACATGGGCCCAATTGTGTATTGTCCCATTAGGGTTTGTCTAAGTGTCTGTATGCTTCCCCCTTATCCTATTTATAGGAAAGGATGGCTGCCTCCTATCTATCAAGAAATAACAAAAATCTACACACTGGGGTTCACCCATTCATATCGTTTTTCCACACTTATTGAGTATATAGATACGGATTTCCACTTACTACATGGTTATGTTTCAAAATGGAAGTTGCAGGTTCAAGAAATGATCAACCGGTGGATATAATGATAAAAGCCTTTGCAAAATTGGGAATTCAATTTCTCTGTTACAAGCTTCATCTCCTTCCTAAGTGTTGATTTGCCTTAAAACATATTACTGGCCCATGTACTTGGATCCGGAAAGGTTAGTAATTGTATGCCAACCTGTAAAGGGACTTGTCTAGCCATTCAGTTTGATCTTCAAAACTGATTAGTATTCTTCTTCTTGGATGTATCTAAAATAGTAAAAGTCTTTGTATTAGATGATCAAAACAATTACAATGGTCTCTCTTTTATAGGACAAGAGAGTTAAGAATATTCTAGAGACAAGTAGAGTTAAGAAAATTCTAGAAACATTTAATGAGCAATAAAAGGAAATGGGCTAACAGTCTAACCAAGTGTAAAGCCCATAACACAATAAGCCCAGTAAAATATATATACTACCCCTCAAGTTGAAGCATAGATATCAATCATGCCTAGATTGTCCATTATGAATCTTGTCTTTGGAAGAATTTGGGGAATATGTCTGCAACTTGATCTGATGTAGGTGTATAAGGTGTAGAGATCTGACCAGATAAGATAGCTTCCCGAACGAAGTGACAATCAACTTCAATGTGTTTAGTGCGTTCATGGAAGGCGGGATTGCTGGCAATAAAGGTAGTTGCTTTGTTGCCACACTGCATGGGAATAGGTTTAGCATCAGAGATACCAAAATCTTTCAGAAGACCTCGTACCCAGAAAAGTTCGCAGGTAGTGTGAGCCATGGCTCGATACTCCGCTTTAGCACTTGAGCGAGCAACTACAGTTTGCTTCTTGCTTCGTCAGGTAACCAAGTTACCACCTAGAAAAGTACAATAACTAAATGTAGTTCTTCGATCTATCTTGCTCCCAATATAGTCAGAATTAGAATAGCCAGTAAGGTTACAGTGACCATGTTTCTTGTAAAGCAGTCATTTTCTAGGAGAACTTGTCAAATACTTCAGAATATGGAAGAAAACATCTCAGTGACATTGTCTGGGCTTATTTAGATATCTATTAACCAGTTCAACAACAGAAGTGATATCAGGACGAGTGACAGTAAGATATATAAGTTTCCAGACCATTCTACGATACTAATTATGATCAGGATAAGGAGGAGAAGTCTCGTCTTCGCATTTAAGTGTTGGGATCTGTGGGAGTACCAACAGGCTTGGCCCCAAGCATTCCTATTTCGGATAGGAGATCCTAAACATATTTTCAATGAAATAAACATAGACCAGAGGATGATCGAGAAACTTCAATGCCCAAGAAATATCTCAATTTGCCTAAATCTTTTGTAACAAAGTGTTTTTCCAAGTAAGTTTTAGTAGCCTGAATGTCCGCAGAGTCACTACCTGATAAGATGATGTCATCAACATAGACAATCAGTACTACAAGACCAGAGGTAGTTTTCTTAACAAACACCAAGTGGTCTAACTGAGAATGATGAAAGTCAAACTTTTGAAGGATGGAGCTCAACTTATCTAACCAGGCTCGGGGACTTTGCTTGAGGCCGTAAATTGCTTTGCGCAGGCGAAAAACCTTTGAGGACTCTCCCTGACTCACAAATCCAAGAGGCTGCTCTATGTATACCTCATGCAGATTGCCATAAAGGAAGGCATTTTTAACATCTAACTGAAATAAAGGCCAATTAGAATTTACTGCAACTGAAATAAGAACACAGACAGAGTTTAGACGAGCGACGTGAGAGAAGGTCTCAAAGTAATCAAATCCATATGTTTGAGTGTAGCCTTTGGCTACTAGGCGAGCTTTGAGTCGCTCAATTGTGCTATCAGGTTGATATTTGACTATAAAAATCCATATGCAACCAACTAGTGAAAAATCAGTGGGTGCATCAACCAAATCCCAAGTGTGTCAATCAGTGAGAGCATGCATTTTAGTTCCCATGGCCTGACGCCACGCTGGATGCTGAAGAGTCTGGGTAGCATTTTTAGGAATAGAAACAATAGACAAGGCAGAAGTGAAATTTGCAAAATTAGTTCGCAAGTTAGCAGTAGTGCAGAAATTCCCAATTGGATATTGAGTGCAAGACTGAGTTCCTTTGCGTAAACTAATAGGAATATCAAGGTCAGATGTTGGCGGATCTGCTGACGAGGATGAAGGACTTAGAGGGGCCATGGAGGGAGTTGGTGCCTTCGGTCTTATTTGATAAACCTTCAATGGAGGAGCAGGTGCAACTGTGGCATCTGGGAGAACAGTATCAATAGGCAGAGGTAAAGGAGATTCCGTAATTAAGTCAGGTGTCAAGGAAGATTCGGTAAAAGAATAGAACGAAATATGTTCAAAAAAGACAACATCAACAAAAACCATCCACTTCTTGGTAATCGGATCATAGCAGCGGTATCCTTTTTGTGTCTTAGAGTAGTTATTAGGTGTTTTGTAATATGGGCCCAAGTATGTCTTGGCCCATTAGGGTTTAGTTGTGTCTTGTATGCTTCCCTGTTTTCCTATATATAGGAGTAGGGTTGCCTCTTATCAATATATTGACTAGTCGTCTTTTACGATTTAACATGGTATCAGAGCAGTGATCCAACCCTAATTCTAGAGGAGACAAACGATTTGTACTCCGCTTGCGGGCGGCAGCCTCCCTTCTAGGCTTGGCCGCCCGCCGGGCGTGGATCCGACCTCCATGGTCGTATACTTTTCTTCTATCTCTACTGCCGCTGATATCTATAATCTTCTGCGTAACTGCATCTTTGAGCGTCATCACTATAATCCAGCCAGCCCCCTGGGGAGCCGCCTTCTCCCATCTCACGTATTCTTCCTTCCCGTCCCATCTTACGGTTCCCCCCTCCTAAATCCGCCTCCGCTCTCTCTAGCCCGTGTCTTCGCGTCTGAATCGCCTGATGGCCGCCAGAAACAACCAGTAGCCAGCAGCGCGGCCGGTCGTCCTCCCTCCAACAAGCTCCAGCCGCGACCTGCCTCCGTTGCACGGACCCGTCTCGGTCCTGCCGTCAGTATCCACACACCCAACAAAGGGCTCCAGCCTCCGCAGCAGGAACCAGGTTCCACAAGGAGTGTCGCTGGAGGCCGCGGATTACCACAAGGAGCGCCGCCACCCGCCAAAGGTCCCCACAAGGGTCATCACACCACCAGCGGCAGCTATAGGTACGAGGACCACCGCATGCTGCTTGTGATAGTAGCAAACTGAGCATGAGTGCGCTGCACCAGCAGCCCACACCTGCTGCTGAGAGGACTGTCGCCAACGACTGTTGCTCTTTCTCGCGTGGTGTGTTGCTGATTCTTCCTGTTGATCGTCGTTTGCTGCACCTGCTGCTAAGACTCGCCCCTCTTGCCTCCCCACCGGTTTCTCTTGCGGTTGTCATCATCGCACATGGATCCCTCAGCGATGTCGATCTGACTCTTCCTCTGCAGATAGTATTCCTCCAGTTCCAGATCTGGCCAATTTTTGCTAGCATTTCCTGAAGGGCAGGTGACCAATTTTGCAGCTTCGCTGGACTGCTTTGAAGGGGCCTTTGTCCTTGCTGCATCTTCCCCTTGTTCGGATATGCGGCTCCCCTACCTTGGTATTTTCTGCTGCAAACTTAGAACTTACGACTCGCTGGTGTAAATTTATATGGTTTTTACCGGTCAGGATATTCATCTCTATAAAGATTTGTGGTTGAATTCTCTTCAAAAATCTGTGTAGACCTTTTTTTTCGGGGGCGCTGCCCCCGACCCCTCGCAAGGGGCAGCCTCCCCTCGACTCCCGTTGGGGGGGCCGCGCCCCCCAAACCCCCCGGCAGTGCTACGGCCTATTTTTCTTTCTGGGGTGTTCCTTTATCATTATCCACCCCAACCACTCTTGATTCTTTCCGTGGTTGGTCTGAGGGGGAGAAATAGAGAAGAGATGAGATGAAGAAGAAGAATTTCATTCTGTTGTTCTATGGATCTTCATGCTACCTTTATTGTTGATATATGGATCATTTTGCTGCTAATGTTGCCTATTCATCATCTACCTCGACTGCTATGAAGTTACATACTTGGACGTCATTGATACTACTGCCTACTTCTTGGAGTTTATTTCTGCTGCCTATTTAGTTGATGTCTTCTATCCGGCTACGTCTTCTACTGTTGTGTTGCCAACACTCTTTGGCTTGTCCATGCTTTGTGCATGTCGACTCGTCCGTTCTCTATTTTGTACGTTGACTTCTACTTCCTATTGATGTGTGCCAGCACTCTCTGGTTTGTTTGTACTTTATTTGTACGTCGACTACTACTGCTACCTGTGATCCAGCACTCTCTGGACTTTGCTGCCTGTGACCCGACACTCTCTGGGATGCGACGTTAGCCACTATGTTGAAGACCATGTTGTTGTGATGCTTACTACTGCTCCAGATTCTACTATGATGATCAAGAAGCTTCTGTGACTTACTTGCCTGCTTGCTTGGAGTATCTACTTGAGGGGGAGTGCACGAGTTTTTGAGTGTTTTTGAGTGCTTTAATGTAATATTGAGGGAGAGAAACATCTTGTATGGACTTGGGTTTTTTTTTCTTTCTGTCTCTTTATTTTTAGTCTGACTCTCTGTTTGCAAGTTGATCTGGGATTCTCCCAACTTCAGCTTGAGGGGGAGTATTAGATAGTCTATTTGTTTAAGTTCTTAGGTGTTTTGTAATATGGGCCCAAGTATGTCTTGGCCCATTAGGGTTTAGTTGTGTCTTGTATGCTTCCCTGTTTTCCTATATATGGGAGCAGGGTTGCTTCTTATCAATATATTGACTAGTCGTCTTTTACTATTTAACATAAACTAATAGGAATATCAAGGTCAGATGTTGGCGGATCTGCTGACGAGGATGGAGGACTTAGAGGGACCATGGAGGGAGTTGGTGCCTTCGGTCTTATTTGATAAACCTTCAATGGAGGAGCAGGTGCAACTGTGGCATCTGGGAGAACAGTATCAATAGGAAGAGGTAAAGGAGATTCCGTAATTAAGTCAGGTGTCAAGGAAGATTCGGTAAAAGAATAGAACGAAATATGTTCAAAAAAGACGACAGCAACAGAAACTCTAGAAGACTAATCGTCTTATTATTGAGATGATCAAAAACAGAGTACAGGGGTTCTCTTTTATAAGACAAGAGAAAGACACATGGTTTAGATATAACCAATGTGGGATAAAACAAGACATAGAAATAACAAGGAAAAGAGAAAAATAGACTAAGTAAAAACACAGGAAAGTCTATATACTAATACCTCCCCTCAAGCTGGAGCGTAGATGTCTAGCATGCCCAACTTGGATGTCATAGCAGTGAACCTCGTCCTTGGTAGAATCTTTGTGAAAATATCAGCCACCTGATCAGATGTATGAATATAGGGAGTAGAGATTTGGCCCGATAGAACAGCTTCGCGAACGAAATGACAATCCACCTCAATATGCTTGGTCCGCTCATGGAAAGTAGGATTACTAGCAATGAAGGTAGCTGCTTTGTTGTCATAATACATTGGAATAGGAGACGAATCAGAAATGCCAAAGTCCTTCAGCAAGCTCCTAATCCAGAACAGTTCACAAGTAGTATGTGCCATGGCACGATACTCAGCTTCAGCACTAGAGCGAGCAACTATAGACTGCTTCTTTCTTTGCCAAGTGACAAGGTTACCTCCCACAAAGGTACAGTAGTCAGAAGTAGACCGACAATCAACCTTGCTGCCAGCATAATCAGAGTCAGAATATCCAAGGAGTTTGCAATGCCCATGTTTCTTGTAAAGCAGACCTTTTCCAGGAGAACTTTTCGGATATTTCAGAATATGGCAGACAGCATCCCAATGGCATTGCCGAGGTTTATCCAAACATCGACTAACCAGTCCAACCGCAGCAGTAATATCAGCCCGTGTAATAGTAAGATAGATGAGTTTACCAACCATTCTTCGATATTGCTGATTGTCAGGATAAGCAGGAGAATCCTCATCATCCCAGTCAGTGTTCGGATCTAGAGGTGTGCTAGCAGGTTTAGCACCTAGAAGACCAGTTTCAGATAGGAGATCCAGAACATACTTCCGCTGAGATAAGCAGAGACCAGAAGAAGACCGGGACACCTCTATCCCAAGAAAATACCGTAGCGAGCCGAGATCCTTGGTGACAAAGTGTTTCTCCAGATAGCACTTTGTTGACTGAATACCAGCAAGATCACTTCCGGAAAGAATAATGTCGTCAACATAAACAATAAGGATAACAATACCCGCAGTAGTATTTTTCACAAAAACATAATGATCAGACTGGGAGCGCTGGAAAGAGAATTTCTGAAGAATAGTGTTGAGCTTGTCAAACCAAGCTCTGGGGCTCTGTTTCAAGCCATAAATAGCCTTTTTCAACCTGCAGACTTTAGAGGACTCCCCCTGACACACAAAACCGGGAGGTTGTGACATGTATACTTCTTCATGAAGGTCACCATACAGGAAAGCATTCTTGACATCAAGCTGATACAGAGGCCAGTCAGAATTTATAGCAACAGAAATCAGAATTCTCACAGAGTTCAGGTGTGCCACTGGAGAGAAAGTCTCGAAGTAGTCGACCCCATAGGTCTGTATATACCCCTTTGCCACAAGTCTCGCCTTCATCCGTTCAACAGTACCGTCTGGGTGGTATTTGACTGTGAAGACCCATCGGCAACCAACTGGAGAGCAAGCAGCAGGTGGATCAACAAGGGTCCATGTATTACGTTCTGTAAGGGCCTTCATTTCTTCTTCCATAGCCTGACGCCATGCAGGATGTCTAAGAGCCTGAGCAGCATTTTTAGGAACAGATATAGCAGAAAGAGCCGCAGTGAGTTAGCAAAATTAGCACCCAGATGAGCAGTAGAACAAAAATTCCCAATCGGATGCATAGTGCACGTTCTTGTCCCTTTCCTCAGACTAATAGGAATATCAAGATCAGAAAATACCTGCGGAGGTGTTTGATCTGGCACGGAGGATGAGGACGATGGAGAGGCCATAGAGGGAGTTGTCGGCTTCGCTCTTCTGTGATAAACTTTTAGAGGTGGCTTTTCAATCGGAGCATCAGAATTATCAGGCAAATCATCCACCACGGGTAAAGGCGTGTCCACTAGTAAATCCGAAGTGAGCGCAGAACCAGCCGAAGAATAGAAAGGCATATGCTAAAAAAAAACCACATTCGCAGATACAAACCACTTTTTAGAAATAGGATCATAGCATCGGTACCCCTTTTGAGTGCGAGAGTACCCTAGGAAAACACACTTAGTTGCTCTAGGATCCAATTTAGTAAGGCCTGGTCGAAGGTTCTTAATAAAACATGTGCACCCAAATATGCGAGGCGGGACAGAAAAAAGAGATGCATCGGGAAACAGAACCTGAAAAGGAATCTGATTTCCGAGCACAGAGGATGGCATGCGGTTAATAAGATAACAGGCAGTGGCTATCGCCTCGGGCCAAAAAGATTGGGGAACATGGTAGTGAAAAAGAAGGGTACGAGCAACTTTGAGAAGATGACGATTCTTGCGTTCAACGACACCGTTTTGTTGTGGGGTACAAGCACAGGAAGTTTGGTGGATGGTGCCCTGACGTCGACAAAAGGAGCTAACAGAGGCTTGCATGAATTCCAGCGCATTATCAGTGCGAAAATTTTTTATAGGCTTAGCAAATTGAGTGCGGATCTCAGCAAAAAAGTCAGTGATTTTTTCAAGAATAGTAGATCTATCTTTAAGCAAAAATAGCCATGTTGTTCTAGAAAAATCATCAATGAAGCTCAGAAAATATTTAAAACCAGAAGTGCTCGCCACAGAACATGGACCCCAAACATCAGCATGTATAATATCAAAAGGTGCTTTAGAACTGATACAATTTTTTTTGGAAAAAGTAGCACGAGTCTGCTTGCCAAGCTGACATGTCTCACAATGAAAATCAGAACTAACTATATCTGGTAACATGAATTTTAATTTAGCAACAGAAGGGTGTCCCAATCTATAATGCCACTGGATATCTGTTACAGATGATGTCAAATATGCAGTTGTCTTTGGCTTGTCCAAGTAGTAGAGTCCATCCGGTCCCTCATGGCCTGAACCAATCGTCATCCTCGTGCGCAGATCCTGAAACAAAACACCATCCTGATCAAACTTAATTGAGCACTGAAGGCTCTTCACAGTTTTACTGACAGAGAGTAAATTAAGAGGAAATTTCGGGACATAAAGAGTGGAGCGCAGAGGCAGACTACCAGTAGAGCAAATATCTCCAATGCCAGTAACAGGTGATTTAGAACCATCAGCTAAAGTGACAGGAGGTATAAAAGAAGTCTTGTGCAATTTAGAGAATAAATCAGGATTGCCAGATATATGAGAAGTCGCACCAGAGTCAATCACCTAGGAGTTTTTACCAGTCGTAGTCAGAAGGGCGGCACTACCAGCATTGGAATCCTCAGTAGAAGTCGCCAGACGAGCTTGTAGCAACTTTTCAAATTCGGAGCGGATCCAGTCAGCCGTCGGCAGAGCAGGTTCAGTCTGATTAGACGTCACTTTATTGGCCCAGTCAGGTTTGCCATATTTGATCCAGCAACGATCTTCAGTATGGTTGGTGCGCTTGAAATGAGTACGGTAACGAGACTCAGTGGGCTCAGCTCCAGATCCACGACCAGGTGCAGTTATACGGCCTCCGCGGCCACGACCACGGCCGCGAAAGGAATCACCAGAACGAACAGCGAGAGCTGCTCCATCAGAAGAATCAGGTGCAGACTGGGTTACAGAAGGTAGACGCTGGACCCTTTTGAGCACATCTCGAAGGGTAGGTAGAGGATCGCTAGAGAGAATCTGATCCACAACACCAGCGAAAGACACAGGTAGGCCGGCAAGGAATTGAACTAACATAAGTTCATTCCACTGTCGGTGCACTTCTTCAATATCAGCAGTCAGGGGATGATACACCTGGAACTCATCCCAGAGAGCACAACAAGAGTTGTAGTATTCCTCAATGGAGACAGTAGCCGAATACTCTTGTTTGGCAAGTTGTTTGAATATCTCGAAGACCTTCTTCGGATTTTGCTGGTGAGAGTAAACATGAGAAAGTTGGTCCCACATTGCTTTGGCAGTCTGAAGACGAAGCAAGGACTGGATGATCTTGGCTTCAACACTATTGACCATCCATGTCATGACCCCATAGTCCTCTTTGGACCAGAGATCATAGGCTTGCTTTGTTTTCTCGTCAGCGTCTGCAGCAGGTAGAGCAGGGCCCGTGGTAGTCAGATGAGAGTAGCGACCTTAGGATTTGACATACAGCTCAAAGGACGCAGCCCATAGATGATAGTTGGAATGATCCAACTTCACTGTAGTGACACAGAGAGTATGTGGAAGATCTGGAGTCGCCATAGTAGCAGTAGAAGAGAAGAACACGGGCACAGATCCAGGCAGAAGTCAGCAGCAGTAGTAAACAGCAGTAGAAGTCCAACACATGGACTAGAAGCAGTAGGCAGGAGATCCAGGCATGGACCTCAGAAAATCCTCACAGGGCAGAAAGGAGGAAACAGAACCTACGCCAACATGGAGAAGAGATTACTCCACCATGAGGCGCAGGCAGTCAGAACCAAAAACTGGTTTTTACACCTTCAACGTGCCAGATCTGGAAAGTGCTCGGGTTGTACGTAAGATTTCTGGAAAATGAACGAAGACCGAAGAGAGGACTTGTGGTTGTCTAGGCCACAAGAATAGATATGCGTAGGGCACGGATGTATGGGAGAGGGGTAAAGGTGATGGAGGGGCTAGTGATTAGAGGGTGGTGGTGGTTTTTGTGGTGGTAGAGTGATGAAGAGGTGGCGGCGGCAGCAGGGTCTGCCGGCGGCAGAATAGGGAGAAGAAGGGGTTGTGGTGGCGGCTAGGGAGGGATAGGATGAGGAAGGGTTAGGGGGTGAAGGAGAAAGAAGGAAAAAAAAGAAAGGAAGGGGAGAAGGTGGGCGGCGGCAGCAGGCCTGGAGAAGGCAGGCAGCGGCTGTGTGAAGGGAAGGTGGGTGGCGGCTGGGGTAGAGGAGAAGGTGGGTGGCGGCTAGGGTTAGGGTAGGGAAAAAAAACTAAGGTGGGTCGGCCCGCTCTGATACCATCTAGAATATGAGACTAATTGTCTTATTATTGAGATGATCAAAAACAGAGTATAGGGGTTCTCTTTTATAAGACAAGAGAAAGACACATGGTTTAGATATAACCAATGTGGGATAAAACAAGACAGAAATAACAAGGAAAAGAGAAAAATCGACCAAGTAAAAACACAGGAAAGTCTATATACTAATAGAAACCATCCACTTCTTGGTAATCGGATCATAGCAGCGGTATCCTTTTTGTGTCCTAGAGTACCCTAGGAAAATACACTTGGTAGCACGAGGATCCAGTTTAGTAAGGCCAAGACGCAGATTTTTTACAAAATACGTACTCCCAAAATGATGAGGAGGCACAGTGAAAAGAGGTGCATCAGGGTATAGAAAGAAAAGGGACTTGGTTGCCCAGAACAGAAGAAGGCATGCGGTTAATAAGGTAACACACAGTGGAAACAACTTCAGGCCAAAAACGTTAGGGAACATGGTAGTAGAACAGAAGAGTACGGGCAACCTCAAGAAGATGACGATTCTTGTGTTCAACAATGTCATTTTGTTGGGGTGTGTTTGAACAGGAGGTTTGGTGAATTGTACCCACTTTTTGACAAAAAAGATTGACTGAGTTTTGCATGAACTCAAGGGCATTATTAGTACATTTTTTTTATAGTTTTATCAAACTGGGTACGTATCTCAGCAAAAAATGATGTGATAGTATCAAGTTAATGAAATCTGTCTTTTAACAAAAATAACTAGGTGGTTCTAGAAAAGTCATAAATAATACTTTGTATCGAAAACCAGAATTACTGGACACAGAACATGGGCCCCAAATGTTAGCATGCACAATATCAAACGATTATTTGAGCTAATACAATTTTTTCTGGAAAAAGTAGATCTAGTTTGTTTTCCCAACTGACATGTTTCACATTGAAAAATCGAATAAGAAATGTCAGGTAGTAAGTGCTTCAATTTAGCTGGTGAAGGGTGCCCCAAGCGATACTGTCACTGGATGTCGGTCACAGAAGTTGTCAAGTAAGTTGTCATCTTTGGTGTATCCAAGTAGTATAAGTCGTCAGGTCCCTCATGGCCCGAACCAATCTTCATCCTCATGCGCATATCTTGAAAAATAACACCATGCGGGTCAAAAGTTATGGAGCACCGTAGGCTCTTAACAATTCTACTCACATATAACAAGTTGATAGGGAATTTAGGAACATAAAGTGTTGAGCGTAATAAAAGATGGCCAGGAGCAAAGATATTCCCTCTTCCTAAAATAGGTATTTGAGAACCATCAACTACTGTGATAGGAGGAATAGCAGAAGTTTTATGCAATTTACAAAATAAAGAATGATTGCCAGTAATATGTGAATTGGCACCAGAGTCGATCACCCATGTATTTTTACCAGACTATGCTAGAAGAGCAGAACTGCCATTAGTGGAAGTCTCAGTAGAGGAGGCTAGGTGGGCTTGGAGCAATTTCTCAAACTCAGATCTGATCCAGTCAGCAGAACGTGGGGCAGACGAAGAAGTTGGGGTGTCACGTTGTTCTCTTCATTATGATTGGTGCACTTGCAAAAGTTGCGGTAGCGCTGCTGAGTAGATGAGGAATCAAAACCAGACGAGTACGAACCACGACCGACGCTTGGAGTAGAGCTCCCTCGGCCACGATCACGACCGTGTCCATGACCACGGAAAGAATCACCAGATCAAACAACAAGGGCAACACCACCAGAAAGGTCAGGAGACGCTTGAGAGACAGAATTAAGTGTTGTACGCATTTCATAACATCTCGTAAAGTAGGTAGAGGATCACTAGAGAGAATCTGATCAACAACACACACAAAGGAGGGTGGTAGCCCAACTAGGAACTGAATAAGATGAAGCTCGCTGCGCTGTCGTTGGGCTTCCTTAATATCAGAGGAGCGGATGATAGACCTCTAATTCATCCCAGAGTACACAAAACTGATTGTAGTAGTCTTCAATAGGAATTAGTAGTAGTATACTCCTTTTTGGCTAAGTGTTTGAAGATATCAAACACCTTCTTTGGATTTTGTTGATTAGAGTATACGTGGGAGAGTTGATCCCACATTATCCTGAGCCATCCGTAGTCGTAGAAGAGATTGGATGATTTTAGGTTCAGTATTGTTGACCATCCAGGTCATAACTCCAGAATGTTCTTTAGACCACAGGTCATATGCATGTATTGTCTTGTCATCAACAGTAGTATCAGGAACATCCGAACCTTTAGTAGAAAGATGGGTATAACGTCCCTAAGCCTTGACATAAAGCTCGAAAGAAGTTGCCTAGGTGCGATAGTTGGATCCGTCCAACTTGACAGTAGCCACGCACAGATTTCGGAGTGGATCTGGGGACACCATGAGGTACGTAATATGCAAGACGCCAAAGCAGACACGAGTAGCAGGCGCGTAACAGTCAGTAGACGAAAATAGCAGCAGAAACCCAACACATGGGCAGATCTAATAACACCCACACGACGGCAGAAGATAGCAGTAGATCTGACGCATCAGATCCCAGGGACCCGTGTAGGGGCAGAAATGGATATAGAAAAACCTATGCTAACATGGAGGAAAAACTACTCCATCATGAGGCGTAGGCAGGAAGAAAGTGAGAATCAGTTACACCCTCGACGTGCTATGACTGGAAAGTTACCAGAGACATCCACAGATGAGCAGGAAGGAAAAGAGGGATGAAGGTGGCTACGCGGAGGGTGAGATGAGAGTAGGAGTTGAGAGGTGGCGGTGGGTGTGTGGAAATGGGAAGGAGACAGTGAGAGGTGGCTGGTGGCGGCAGCCTGGTGGTGCAGCCGGCGGCCAGGCGGGTGGAGGGAGGGTGGCGGACGAGGGAGGGATGGTTGGTGGGTGAGGGAGGAGAGGGGGTGGCGAGTGGCATGTGAGGGAGGAGAGGGGGGCGACAAGCAGAGAAGGGTGGGAAGCAAGGAGGTGGGCGGCGCGATGGGGGCGGCGGCAAGGAGAAAAGGAAGGGGAAGGGTGATGGCTAGATAAGGGTTCTTATGAGGGTTTTGGAGTGTCGTTGAGGACACAATGTGTGTCCCCTCATATATTTATATAATAGATAAAGAGAACAACTACATGTAGGTCCACATAGAGTAAAGAAATAATAAGAGAAATATAAATAACAAATAAAGGCTAATATTTAACACTCCCTTAAGTTGAAACATAGATATCAATCATGCCTAACTTGTCCATGAGAGACAGAAGAGTTTCTTGGCCAACAACTTTGTAAAGATATCAACAATCTAATCTTCTGAGCAAGTAAAAGGAGTGTAAATACAACCAATCAGGATAGCTTCTCTGATAGAATGACATACAACTTCAATGTGCTTGGTCCTCTCATGATAAACAAGATTATCGACAATTAGAATAACTGCTTTATTGTCACAATGCATGGGAATAGGATCATAAGAGCTCACTGTCAAGATCTTTTAGAAGAGACTGTACCCACAGAAGTTCACAAGTTGTGTGATCCATGGCACAGTACTCTGCCTCAGTACTAGATCTAGCAACAACATTCTATTTCTTGCTCCTCCAGGTAACAAGATTGCCACCAACAAATGTGCAGTATCTAGAAGTGGATTTTCGGTCAATCTTACTTCCAGCATAGTCAAAATCAGAATAGCCTTCAAGAGAGCAATGGACATGTTTCTTATAGAAAAGGCTTTTACCAGGAGATTTCTTCAGATTTCTTAGAATATGACACAGTGCTTCCCAGTAACATTGTCTAGGTTTGTCAAGATACCTGCTAACAAGGCCAACTGTAGTAGAAATGTCAGCTCTAGTAACACTCAAATGGATTAACTTTCCAACCAGTCTCCTATAGCGTTTACTGTCAGGATACAAGGGAGATTCATCATCATCCCAATTTACATTAGGGTCTAAAGGAGCATCAACAGCTCGAGCTCTAAGCATATTTGTCTACTACAGAAGACCTAGAACATACTTCCTTTGGGACGAAGCAAGAGCATTAGAGGTCATCGAGACTTCAATTCCCAGAAAATACCTTAGCTTTCCCAAATCTTTAGTGACAGAGTGCTTGCATAAATAGGCCTTGGTAGCGTGAATTTCATAAAGATCACTATCAGATAAAATAATATCATAAACATATACAATCAGAACAACTATACCAAAGAAAGTCTTCTTGATAAAGACAGAGTGGTCAACATGAGATCTCAAGAAGCATAAAGTAGTCAAAATCTTACTCAGCTTGTCAAACCAGGCATGTGGACTCTGCTTGAGTCCATAAATAGACTTCTTGAGACGACAAACTTTATGTGACTCCCCCCTGAGCAACAAACCCTGGTGGTTGCTCCATATAGACTTCCTCCTGGAGATCACCATAAAGAAAGACATTCTTGACATCGAAGTGGATAAGGGCCAATCCAGGTTAATAGCAACAGAGAGAACCTGCACAGAATTAAGCCTGACAACAGGAAAAAAGGTTTCAAAATTATCAATGCCATAATTTTGAGTGTACCCCTTTGCAACTAGACATGCCTTTAGTCTTTCAACAGTCCCATCGGGATGATATTTGACAGCATACAACCAATGGTAGCCAACAACCTTGCAATTAGAGGGAGGATCAACTAAATCCCACGTCCCTCTATTAGTAAGAGCAGTCATATCCTCATTCATAGCATGTATCCAAGTAGTACTTTGTAAAGCATCAAAAATATTTTTAGGAACGACAACAACAGATTGGGCAGCAACAATGTTACTAACATGAACACTAAGATGAGCAGTAGAAACATAGTCAACAATACTATGAGATGTACATGAACGAGTGCCCTTCCGAAGTGCAATAGGGAGATGCAGATTAGAAGTTACCTCACCTGGCGTAGGACCTTCTAGAGAAGATTGGTTGATTGTGGGGGGAGGTCTTCAATAGTAGTAGAATGTGGTTGTCGATTCTTGCGTTTATAAACAATAAGAGGTAAAGACATAGTCTCAGCAGGCTGTATAGCAGAAGTAGAATCACTGATAATAGGGAAGGGTGCTGAAATAATATTTGAATTGAGAATTTTCCCTTTAATAGAATGGAACGGAGTATTTTCAAAGAAACCCCATCACTGCTCGTGAACCACTTCCTAGAAGTAGGACTATAACAGTGATATCCTTTCTAAGTACGCGAATACCCAAGAAAAATGCATTTTTCCGCTCTAGGAGACAACTTATCATGATTTGGTCCAAGTCGACGAACAAAACTGGTTGACCCAAAAATCCATGGAGGAACAGAGAAAATGGGAAGTTGGGGTTGTAGGACATGAATCGGAATTTTGTTCCCAATAACATATGAGGGCATGCGATTAATCAGAAAATAAGCAGAGAACAGTTTTAAGCCAAAACTGTTTTGAAAAATTGGAATACAACATAATAGTTCTAGTAACTTCAAGTAAATGCCTATTTTTCCCTTTAGCAACTCCGTTCCGTTGAGGCGTGTAGGCACGAGATGTTTAATGAATGGTGCCAACAGATCGACAAAAAATTCAACATCCTTTTGAATAAACTCTTAAGGCATTATCAGTGCGCAAAATTTTAATGGGCAAAGAGAATCGGGTTTTAATTTCAGCAAAAAAGAATTTTCATAGTAGGCAAGATTTTTTATCTATCTTTCATCAAAAACAATCAAGAAATCATCAATGAACATAATAAAATACTTATTAATGACAGATTTAGAACATTACATGGACCCTATACATCAGCAGGAACTAAATCAGAAATAGCTTTACTACCAATCTGAGTCCTTCTAGGAAAGACAATTCTAGACTGTTTGCCTAACTGACATGACCCGCATTGGAAACTGTGCATTCCTACACCAGAAATAACATGCTTTATTTTATCAGCAGACGGCATAGTCACAAATTCGGTATTCGGGATAAGTACGACCAAGTTGAAAATTTTGGAAATTGAGAATTATGCGGAAAATTCGGATACGGTAAAAGTTTGGTCAACTATTCGGAAAAAGTCGACAAAAAAGCGGAATATATATATATATATACATACAAAAAATATATAAACCCACAGATAATGATTGAAAATGACTAAACATCGAACTGATTACTCTAATATTGGAAGAAGGGGAAGAAGTGGGAGCAGCAGGCACGAATCAGGGAAGAAAGGGGGAGAATGGAGGAGAAAGATGGAGCGTACATGTAGAATGTCGAGGGTTACTCCTCTTGGTGTGTCGAGGGATAGATGAGGAAGGTTGGATGGTTTAGTGGAACCCTGCTACAAGTTAAAAAGGACGTGGAAAAAATAAATGTGAAGCAAAAGTACAGAACTGTTTAAAACGAAAAAAAAACGTATGAAACGCGTTTAAAACGCAATACACGAATAAAACGCGTTTAAAACGTATTATTCGGTTTGGAGTTTAAAACGACCGTCATATACGTCACGTGAATAATACGCGTTTTAAACGCGTTTTTTTTCAAAAAAAACGGAGTATATTGTTACTATGGCAGACGGGTTCCCAAGTCTATAGTGCCACTGTAATGCAGAAACAAAAGAAGCTACAACTGTAGTGCCAATCTTTTTCAGATCATCCAAATAGTAGAGTCCATCAGGTCCATGCCCCCCCACTAATCTTCATCCTAGTACTAATCTTTTTCAGATCATCCAAATAGTGGAGTCCATCAGGTCCATGCCCCCCACCAATCTTCATCCTCGTGTGAAGGTCCTGAAAAATATAAGTACCCGGTACAAAGATCAAACTGCAATTCAAGCTACGCACAATTTTGTTGACAGATAACAGATTCAAAGAAATATTTGTCACATATAGAGAAGATCTCATAAGAAAGCGAGTAAAAATATCACCAATTCCAGACACAACAGATTTTGATCCATCAACAAACATATTAGAGCAGGGTTTAGATAATTTGTAGAAAAGAAATTTATTGCCAGAGATATGGGAAGAAGCCCCAGAGTTAATCACCCATTTTGTATTACCAGCACTAGAAGATGGGGCAGTCAGAAAAGCAGAATCACAGCCAGTGAATGTAGCAGCATGTGCTCCAGACTCGGCAACAGTAGAGGAGGAAGCGTTGGTTCTCTCTAGCAGTATTCTTTCCACTTCCGAACGAATGAACTCAGTAGTCGAGGAGCTCGAAGTATCAACAGAAAGAGTCTGAGAAGCACCCTCAGATGCAGCATTGGTCAACTCAATTGTTTCTTCCAACACCTGTCCTCAAAGTGGTTGGAGCGACCACATAAGTCACAGTATCGCTGAGCAGCAGTACTCCTAGAAGTATCAGAAGATGAACCACGACCAATGGAACCACAGACAAGGGAAACACGTCCTCTACCAGAACCATGACAGAAGACGAGCCCAATATAGTAGATAACAGCAGCACCAGAGAACCGTCTAGATCCTCCTTCTAGGCGGTAGCAGATACAATAAAGACTAGATGGACCCGTTACGTGAAGGCTACGCCTAGGCGCAGCAGAGAACCTTGCGGCTCAAGGGCCGACGCGGGTAGGAAGAGAAGTGGGCAGATAGAGGAGCAGGCAGAGTGAAGGCTTCCTGGCAGCAGCGAGTGAGGGAAAACGGCCCAACGGCCCGGTGGCTGGCTGCGACGGCGGCGGCGGGTCGCTACGCCTACGGCAACAACATGAGCAGGTGGCGGCGCCGGCTAGCTGCGGCGGAGGCCAGAGTCGTGTCCTAGTACGGAGGAGAGAGAGGGGAGGGCGGCGGCGCGGAGAGGAGAGGAGAGGGGCGGGCGGCGCACGGACAGGTTATGTAACCTGCTCTGCTACCATCTTACAAGGGTTTTGGAGAATCGTTGAGGACGCAATGTGTGTCCGCTCATATATTTATATAAAAGGTAAAGAGAACAATTACATGTAGGTCCACATAGAGTAAAGAAATAGCAAGAGAAATATAAAGGACAAATAAAGGCTAATATTTAACAAGGGTTTATGGAGGCATGGTAGGGTTAGGGTAGGAGGATCTCAAGGAAGATCAAGCTCGGATCAAGCTCTGATACCATCTAAAATAGTAAAAGACTTTGTATTAGATGATCAAAACAATTACAATGGTCTCTCTTTTATAGGACAAGAGAGTTAAGAATATTCTAAAGACAAGTAGAGTTAAGAAAATTCTAGAAACAGGTAATGAGGAATAAAAGAAAATGGGCTAACATCCTGACCAAGTGTAAAAGCCCATAACACAATAAGTCCAGTAAAATATATACTAATACTGTATATGCACCCTCTCTTAGGGTTACGTATCCCATAGCTACCAAAATAAGTTTGAGACACGTTAGGCACGACCCGGCCAACACCTAGGTTATTTATGTATCTCTTTGAGTGCATCTTCTGAAATTCTATAGAATGAACTATTCTCTCTCTTCTAATAGATGTGCGTCTTCTCGACAAAACATGGAAATCATGTCTTCATCGTTGATTGTGTTAATTGTTGTTTGTTCTTCTCATTCATGTACATAATTGCTCTGCAATGAGTCTGACATATCTTGTGAATAAATCCAAACACCAAGGGGTTGTGCGAAGCAATTTGTATGATTTGCTCACCCATTGAGAGGGTGCTACCATTTCTTTAAGCCTTGTGGGTACGTTGACAGGATTGACACCTTCAAACGACTGTATTTTATTCTGCTACACACGCCTCTTAGGCACACTTCTATAATAGATTGTTACATATAAACTATTAGAAATACAAAACATGTAAAATGCAAATATGTGATAGTTGCAAAGATTGTTTATTTAATGTGTAGGTATATTCGAAGATTCAAAGCAATTTCCAGTATGAAACATAAAATAAACAGTAGAAGGATCCGAAGAGTGTCAAACAAGATTATAATCTTACGTTGAACGCGCATAAAGAAAAATTAATGCTCCTCTATAGGTGCAAGTAGGTGTCTGCGTCCCTTTCCAGAATAGAACACTCATACATTGGAAGACACACACCTTGTCGAAAATGAACTTCGAGCACGTCTCAGTCATCAGGACCTTATCTTGAACTACTTGTCAGTAGAAACTCACCTTAGAGAAAATAATGCCCCTCTATAGGTGCACCTCTCCCCAGGATAGAACATTCATACGTTGAAGACACACTTTGTCGAGAAGGAACTTCGACCGCGTCTCGGTCATCGGGAGCGGATCGATGACCACAAACCACAACTGAATGCAACGACAACAAATGAAGAAATCTGTCTGGATACAGCCGCACCGCATAGTGGAAGTAGGTTTAAATCGCCACAAACAATTACATAGATGGATGAAGCGTTTCTCGCACATGTTCATACATATCCGAATCAGAAATGTTAACAAAATTAATTGCACATTTCCTGATCATCAAATATGACCTATTGTAGTTATATTTGATTGAGTATAGTTCGTAAGATACTTGAATTCAACTTGTATCCAATTGAATATATGTGACACATAC
The DNA here is from genome assembly GCA_963693085.1 of Alisma plantago-aquatica. Lineage (NCBI taxonomy): Eukaryota > Viridiplantae > Streptophyta > Magnoliopsida > Alismatales > Alismataceae > Alisma > Alisma plantago-aquatica. The sequence continues at coordinate 952,660,694 of OY856412.1, forward strand.
AGCCAAGTACTATTGGATCAAATTTTAAAGTATTCAACCATTTAATGCAACACATATGACCAGGGAAGCTTTGAGCTTATTGGTCAGTAGAAATCATATTCTGTTGAATACAAAATGTATTCGGTCAAATATATTTTCAGCTAGTGAAACATTTCATGTATTTTCTTTGTACCGTAAACAGAAAACATGGCCTGGTGTGCACGCACATGTGTGTTCCCAATTCTCTCTATTTCTTGTGAAATGTCCACTAGCTGTTTTAAGAGTGGTCCAACTCTGAGGTAGGGAATATGAGACTAAAAGCCCCATACCACACTATACACCACTTAGTCTACAATATGGCTGCTACGACTACCAGACTTGTTACACGGTCTAGATTTAACATATACATCCACCAGCTAGCAAACTGGTCACACAAGACACACTGATTCATTCTTGATCCCTATTCTCTAGAGCCTGTTCACTTTAATCTTGTGGCTATGTAGGCGTTATGACTGATAGGGCATTCTGAGAATGAAAGGGGTTTGTTCTCTTCAGTCTTAAGGGCCGTGCAGTTGCTTGGGCATGAAGATGGTCGATGGTGGATCTAGAAGATCCCAGTGTGGGAGGCTAAGTTGACAAGTCCACTGTGGTCAAGTTACTGTTATCTATGGGGGAGATTGAGCACCGTCTGCTGTTCTTGGCAATGAGAGTGGATAGTTACTATGACTTGCATGTGATATTTTGTGATGCCACCAATTCAATACAAACAATGTGCAACCGGGAAGATGCTGAGAAACGGTGGATGACTGGAAGGTGAACAGCTACAGCTTGGGATGCGTAGAAATTATGTCAACAAAGTCATGTATCGGTGTTTGCCTCAATATTAAGTTACATATCACTGAAAATTTTCATAATGGATGAGGAGGTGATTATGAACTTACTGGTTAATATTCTTAAACAAATGTAGTGGTGGGAGTTCATGAATGTGGTTTTTTTTAGTTTGGGGGGGGGGGGGGGGGGGGGGGGAGTTGAGACTAGGTAGCCACCCATAAAGAGGGTGCTATAGCTTCCTAAATGCCGTGTTGGTGAGCCCTCAGCAATTGTGAAGGGAGTAGTCAGAAAAACTGTGGTGTTGCAGAGTCCTCAGCTTCTAGTCTTACACGTCAGTGGTGTGAGAACCCGCTCAAGTAGTGGTGTTGAATCTAGCAACCACATAAGTCAACAGCTATGGTTTGGATTGGATGAGCGGATTTGGCATGACAATTCATATACTGGCTGTTGAATCTGTTAATAGGAAGGAGGGAATTGGAGAAATTAGGAGCTAGTGGAATAGAAAAAGTCCCTTGGGGCAGCTGTATTTGAGATGGAGCAGCCCCGTGCCAGCAAGCAGCAGGACGAGGATGATTAAAGGGTTGTCCGATGCCAAGTCTGAGTGTTCGCTGCTTTAGGACTAACCTAATTGTGCACTAGTTATTGGCTTGCTATTGATATTAGAGATTCAGTTGCAAAAAATAATGGGTAAGCTAATTGGCAAAATTATCATTGCAATGGATTCGTTTAAGATGATCTATGGTTAAACTCCTTCCAAGATAATGTAGTGCATTTGAAAGAAGAGAATCTTTGTTTACTGCTTGATTCTGAACTGTGTTCCTCCGAGATGCCAATACTTAGCTGTCTCAACTATAATTTTTTTTATTGTCTCTGTGTAGATTCTTGAAATGGATACTTACAGGTACCATGGCCACTCAATGTCTGATCCTGGGAGCACCTATCGCACTCGAGATGAAATATCTGGTATAAGACAGGTGATCTTCCAGTTTATGACGTCTACTTGTTTCTGCCAGTTCACCATATGCTTGTATTTTAGACGATTTGTTGTGAGATACTGACCATTCCACTTTAAATTTCGGTGTGCAACTATATGTCCTCAGGAGCGGGATCCAGTTGAAAGAGTGAGAAAGCTGATATTGGCACACGACTTGGCAACAGCATCTGAGCTCAAGGTAATGATGTACAGCTAAATTTATAGTAGTTATCTGGATTATTCAGAAAGATCTGAAGCTCAATTTCTTGGGCGATACTTTTATGCAGGACATTGAGAAAGAGTTGAGAAAGGAGGTGGACGAGGCTGTTGCTCAGGCAAAGGTACTGCATTTTTGCATCTGTGAAGATACATTTATAAAGATGTCTCTATCCTTTGTGGTTCCCTTCTAACGTCCTGTCCAACCTTATTTACTTTTGCAGGAAAGTCCACAACCTGATCCTTCTGAACTGTTTACTGAAGTTTATGCTAAAGGATATAGAACAGAGGTAATTTGCGTTTTGACTTGCAGTGTCGTCTTGTTAGTCTACTTACCCCATCCTTGTGATAAAAGTATTTATTCTTAGCCCACCCACGGTATTTTTCTTCTAAACTATTGTTTCATAATCCATGATCTCAGCATCTGCGAGTGCCAAAGACGCTAATTTTGTATGCATATCGTTATTTGGGTCTTTGGATTTTTGTCTCATAGATACACTTTCTTGTACCGACTACTGAGTTGCCAAGGAGAGGCTTGTTTTGCCGGCATAGTGCCGAGTTTTATGTTGTGTGAAACCGTTCGATCTTTCAGATCATAGCCGTGCTTTTTCTTTACCAGCATATTTTTTTTTAAGGTGCAAGAATCCACACTTATTTTGGTTAACACTATTGTTTTGTTTGCAGACATTTGGTGCCGACAGAAAAGAGTTGCGAGCGGTTTTCCCCTGAACCTAAAGCTAGAATGACCATCGGATGCTATCTTCTACAGATATAAGCAACATTAGTGTAAATAAGAAATAAGTTTGAATATGATTTGTGCTTTGTTCCTAGTTCGGTAAATGTCCTTCTTCTTCCGGTTTTATGTACAGCATGTGCTGCTGCTTTTACTAAAGCTCGGCAGAAAGGAAGTGGTTTGCCCAAGTCTCTTACTTCTGATGAGTAGAGTCCAATGAGTGGTATCCCGTGTTGCAATGGACTAAGATTCCACCACGCTCACGCGGCTTCACGCGCGGGCTCACGCGCAGGAGAAACCGCTACCCAAACAGCCACCACGTGGCGGTCGGTGATTGGGTCGTTTTTTTTGAATTTATGTAAAAGGCAAATAAATTTGTTTCGCTTATAACTTTTAAACCGTAGTAAATTTTTTAATGAAACAAAAACCGTTAGTTTGGTTACGAAAAATGCAATCTAACAAACCTAATGTTGACATATTTTGAAGATAAAAAAATAAAAAAGATATATATAGGTTAATTGACAGCCAACTATGGTGCCCATACCCATAAATAGTTATTAACACCCAAAAATGATTAATTGACGCCTAAAATAGTACATTTATACGTAAAAGTATAAATATGGTGTACACATAAGCTAATTGACACCCATAAATGACTAATGACACCCATAAATGGCTAATGACGTCTAAATATGATTATTTGACGCCAAAAATAGTTCACTGACACATAAAATTATAACGACGCTCACAAATGGCTAATGACATCCAAATATGATTATTTAACACCTAAAATGGTTCAATGACACTTAAAATTATAATGACGCTCATAAATGGCTAATGATACTCAAATATGGTTAATTTGACGTATAAAATGGTTCACTGACACCTAAAATTAGAACGACACCCTCAAATGACTAATGACACTCATAGATGGCTAATGACACCCAAATATGGTTATTTGACACCTAAAATGGTTCATTGGCATCCAGATTAATGTATTCATATCATTTTTATATTTTTTTGTTAAAATCTATCAATATTAGTCTTGTTGGAATGCATTTTTCATAACGAATCCAATGGTTTTTGTTTCGTCAAAAAATCATCACCGTTCAAAAGCTATAAGTAAAACAAATTTATTTATCAATTACATAACATCTACAACCCATCCAATTACACTCTGTCACGTCACTGCCGGTCTACCTACCAAAACTACCCTAAAAAAGGCAAAATTTTTCATTTTTTTTTCAAAACCACCCTGAAACCGCGTAGCAGCGGCGCTTGACCCAATCATTTTTGTGTTGCAATGTGGTCTTAGACGCTGTACGATAGGGTTAGGTTACCTATCGCTGTCTTTCTCCTCGTGGTACCTGTTTTTTATTATTATAAAAGATTCCATATATATATATAACACTAGCATACAACCACATAGTACAGATGTATCGATCATAGTATAACCAGTAGTACGAGAGCACAGATGTATCGATCATAGCATAAAATAATATTTAGGGGTGCCGTTTGTACTATGAACAAAAGCCTAGTAGCAGCATTGTTGTTACCTGTTACTCTATATAAGTTGCTTCGACAGGTAGCAGGCTGCACTTTTTAGCTTTTTTGTAAAAGGAAAGATTGTTAGGTTTGCCCAAAGTGTTCAACCATCTATGTGCTGTGTTTTGTTGTTAGGATGTCAGTTCGTCAATGGTCTGTATATAATATCTTTTAGCAGAGTTCGAGCTCTGTAGTTAAGGAGCCATAGGTCCATCTTACTCTACAACTAGAAGCAAATGATTACTGGTGGGTGGGGTGGCTCGGTAACTAACGGAGGGGTTCGAACCTGTTATGCATCAACTACTCTTGGTCCTAATTCTAATTTGACATGTTGTAGTGGTCCTATTTTAGGTCTTGCATTGGTTTGAATCTAGTTTATTCCTACTTAGATTTAGATTAGTATTCCTATTTGGAGTTGCAGATGTCTCTATCTAAATGTAAGTTGGACTCCTATTGTGTAATCTCCTATCAGGATTATATTCTTAGTTGAAGATTTATGTTCCTGTTTGGCTCGGGGCTGGATTCGGTAGTCAAGACTGGGTTAGTCGTGGTTAGTCAGCAGATCTAGATTAGGTCAGTCTGGATTTACTTTGATTTTGTTTGGCAATTCATTCTGATTCTGGTCAGCTAGTTAGGATTGAGTTAGGATTCACTTTGATTGTGTTTGACAATCAACTATGATTCAATATGATCTTGTTTGGCAACTAAGTCAGAATCTAGGTGCAACTGTTGTATAGAATAATTTCAAAAATACAAAACTACGACGACATTGCAATACGGAATAAAAATATATAATAAATCTATATGTTTATTGGTTTTATGTTATGAATATGAGTTGAGTATGATTACTTTTATATATATGATTTAAAATAAATATTTCTATATCCACTACTATGAGAAAAATATGGCATATGTCTTGTTGTATGTGTATACTTGTATATTTTTGTATAAATTGATAATTAACAAGATAATTGAAATTGTCATAATATATTGTTGTTTAAGTAGCAGGAATAATAATAATATAAGTTAAAATTATAAGTTAAAGACATTGTACCATCACAATTTGAAATATAAAAAGTTTATATGATGTTAGGTACTAGTTTGCAAAGATAGTATGTCTGTTATATACTATTTCATTATCCATAAACAACTAAATTTGTCTAAGTTTTAGTATAAAAGATTTAAAAAAGCACTAATATGCATTCACTTCATTCGTTGTCTGCATCATTATTGGCTCCAACAACTATTTTATTTATTTCTCTCTCTTTATCGGTTATTGCACATGGTTGAGAGCTTCTCACTTGATCAAGTTGTTGTTGTATTATTGGTGGGTAAGTGTGGGGACTGGTCCAGAATGTGTATGGAACTATATTTATAATTTTTAACACTTTCCATCTTGCCTTAAATATATCCACATTTATGTCAGTCCTCCAATTAATGTATGTAATAATGTAAGGGCATCACGCCAACTTTGATGTACATGACGGCCACACAAGCGTCACAAGTAGTATTGACGGCCCAACATTGTGTCCAGTGCAGCATCTGATTCATCATCCCATTGAAAATGATTGATTGTGTGTGAGAGCGTCTGTAGTATAGTTTAATAATTTTTAAAATAATGTATTTGATAACAAAGTAGGTGATAGAAATGGCCTTAAAAAATAGATAGTTGATACATGCACAACAGAGGATACAACAACATTTAATAGTACATGTCCAACACCAATAAGAGATGGTAATAAATTTTAACTAGATGTAAGGTACAAGTAACTTATTTCACAAACACAGTTTAAAAATTACAAAATTAATATAGCCTGACTACTTATTGGACAAATACAAAATGACCCCAAATAGAAAAAATTGAAGCTGGACATTCTCCATGAGCTATTGGACCAAAGGTGTCAAGGGATTCTTCTGGTAAAAAAGTATGCATTTAGATAAAGTAGACTTCGAGGGATAGAGTTTATACGGTTCACTAGGGATCGATAATGAAGAATCAGTATCGGTTGCTAAATTTAGCTCAGACAGTAACAAGATACAGTCAGATTATGTTTGACAATCTCAATTATGGACGGATTGTCAAACTAAATTAAAATACATCTTGTGTCCATCCCAGCTGAATTTAGAAAATGATAAAGTTTCTTCGTCGTCAGTCTAGGGTGAACCGTATGACCCCTATCAGTCGAAGTCTACCTCATCTTCATTGTGAAAGAAAGACGAGACTTTTATATCAAAAGATCTTTTTATGCCTTTCATGCCATGCAACAACTCATGGTGGATGTCTAGAGCTATATATTAGCATCCAGCCTACTTTGGGGCCCAAGCATTGTGTTTTTCCTTTTATTTTTTCGGCAACTACTTGAGCTGATCTCAATTTGGGCCATCCCAACTGTCCCATTTGAGGGTCATTTTGTAGTTGACCCACATTTCTCGAATGTGATAAATATTACTATGTTCATTTTGAACAGATGAAGATGAACTAGTGGAGGTGGGGGGAATCCCATCACCATCGCAAGTAATTTTGGATCAATCGACTACTTCCTCTTTGACTTATCCTTCCACTTGTTGTATTGAGACATCTACAACATGGTGAAAATTACAGAACAATGAAAACATATTTGTTGATGTAACATTGTTATACTAGTTCAAATGAAGCATTGTATTGTATGGTATCAGACATAATTTATTAAGGAATCTAACATATATTTTACTAGATGTCCAACCAATGACGCAATAGACCTACATGATATTTGAACCAAATTGAAATTAAAATAGCGTAGAAGTATTTGTTCAACCAACAGTATCGAAAGTAAATTGAATATTATCCTATTCAAGTTGTAATTCAAATATGCGTAGAAGTGATTGTTCCATACAAAAAGAGATGACATAGTTTATATCACATCTTAAACTTCACATAAAAAAATAATGATAGTATGTCTAGATATTGGGCAAATGTGGCATAGTCCAAGGGAGAGCAGAAAAAAAAGGAGTGGCATGCCTTCAACAATAGGACATGGTGGTTGCCTAAATCTAGACACCCACAAATAGTCTAAGATGACAACCAACCACAGTGTTTCCTATTCTTTAGTGTGGAGAAAGTTTTATGTTGATCCTAGGTAGGACTGTCCCAGTTGGCCCGCTTTAGGGCCTCATCGTACTCGTCCCATGACACACTCTTCTTGCAACTCTACCTTGTCCTATTTCTTGATGTCATCTTTCGACCAATCAAACACTAGCGGAAAGTGATGAACAAGGTGAGTAACCTTGTTAGGGCTTTGTTCAGCGCTAGCATGTGTGACATCTTCATGCAAAGATGGAGAATGACACTGTGAAAGCTCGCATCACTTGCACAAAAGTTTTTTCAATACATATTTTTTGATCTTTCAATGTGACAACGACATCTAGACATCAGTAATAAATACAAGCTTGAGAACATAATGAGAATAAAAAACTAACAATGACACCAGTTAACACAAACTAGGAAAATATTTAAGAGAAAGTTAAAAACATAGGCAATGTATTTGACATTAACTTTATGTAGTAGTTCATAATCATTGGCCCAAGTACAGTTTGAAATGCATAAAAAATCAAAAGTACACCCAAAATTTTATGAGTAATTTCCTACAATTGCATCATTGATTTAATCAGCATTGTTAAGGTATTCTGCAGGCCCCGGGAGGTAAGTGTGACGAGTTGTCACAAAGTTGTGGAATCTCTTGTTTCATGCCTAAGGGCTGAGTAGGCAATAAATCTCCTAAAAAGAAATGATTTTGTCTAATAAACTCTCTCTTGAGGTTCTTCCATCGGATTTTCACCTCGTTCAAAGATATGTAAGGCACCCCGGTAATGTTTCAAAACTCGTGCAACGTTTCCCTCCAAGGCTCTACAGTATAATTCATTGACACATCTACCTATGTCATATTATTTTCTTATCGCATCAAGTAGGATCTGATTATTCTCCCTACACCATATATCATACGTCCTCGTGCCTTGCCCAACCATATTACAAATTTTGTATGTAATGTATTGCAAATATAAGGGTGTATTTCACAATTCTGTGGATATAATATGATGATTCAAATTTAAAGATATAATGTGCAAGTAACATACACCCTCCTATCTGGTCCTAGCATAAACATTCAACAATTATGATAAAATTCAGCAAGCTTATAATGTAACCCTAACAACATCCAATCTCAGGGGTCTGAGTGCATGAATCAAATATCATCCATCTATATCTAACAATGTCATTCAAGATTATGAAGTCATCAGAGGTGAAGGAATGTCCAAAAGAAGACTAGAAGTTTTCTCCAACTTGTTTACAACAGTTTCTAGAACTTCATGCTCATACTTTTTGGAGGTGTAAAGATCTTCAACATTGTGATGGATTTCAACAAAGTCCTTCAAGTTCATTGTCTAACCCCACACGGACTTTCACTCATCAATCAATAACTTAATATCAGTTTGTAGAGAAGAAGTTGTTGAGGGGGGATTGACTTCCCAGTAGAAGTATATGTACTGGTCTTTTCCCTAAAAGGTATCCCAATTTCAAGTTAATGACAATGAATATGCAATCTACTTAGTGGTGTAACCTATTGTTTATGGTTTTACTATCGTACCTGTCTGGTAGAACATATGTAATACATTTTGTCCGGCCTTTCGCTGAGAATGACAAAGTCATATAACCCCATATATTCTATGTTAATCTGCTATGATGCATGTAGGCCACAAAGACACCTCCAAACTTTAGATGGATCCATTGACATCAACAATTTCATTGTGCATTAGTAACATAATGTGGGGTTCACACCATAGATTTAAAATCAAAACTGAAATCTATTTCCATAGGATAAAATATATTACAACTAACATACAACTGAAGTCTATTTTGATAGGACAAACGACTGTTTTGACATACAACTATGATGTATTGTACCCCTCGTCCTTTATTGAAGAGCTACTATCTGTTGGTAGGTTAAGTCATTCGCGAAGATATTGTCATCTCCTCCTAAGAGTCATAATTTCATTTATTAACCTATTGGTGTCTGCTCTTGTGGAACATACAAAGTCACAACATTTAGACCAGTTTTTGTGTTCCTTGCGTGCATAGGTAAGTTGTGTTATCAGTGCACCCCTAATTGCAGTAAGGGTAGTCATTGTGGGTTGTACTCTCTATGCGGGAAACTTCATACGACATCTGGTTTGAACAAGGCCCCTACCATACATAAAATACGGTTTGTGGGGGTTGTTGTCTTCGAACCGTCCATTAGCCACATCTATCGCATCCATGTAGAATCGTATGGTGCATTGGAGGCCACATGGACACGAGAGCATTCTATTCTCCATTGTAAGAAAATTTAAGGATGAATAATTAAATACCTTTAATTAGGAGGCATAATAAGAAACTAAGCTCAAAACACTATAGAACATGTCAAGTGTGGGATGAGTTTATAAGTTATACATAATAAATTCCAATTACAAAGGTAGGTCACCGAGTTTCTCAAATAAAATTAGAAATTATTTCACGCAATACATCACCCTCCCTTGCATTGTCCTGGCTTGTTTTTCGTAGGGAGCTCAGGTCGATCCCCTTGTCTGGAAGGTCAGATGATGAACTTTCTACTATAGTTTCCTCCATTATAATGTCACCATCATTCTGGTAACGTATAAATTTGTAGAGGATACAACAAGACAATATTAGGCGACAATGTGAATGCATGGGATATGTCACCCCATTTCTAAGGTAAGAAAACCTCCTCTTCAACACACCCAATAATCGTTCTATAATATTACGTAATTGTACATGTCGGTGGTTAATCATCTCCTTCTTCTTGTTGTATGAATTTCTATTTCCTCGATACTCAAATATATACTAAGTTGTGTTGCAATATGGTGTAAGAAACTAATGGGTGTTGGCATACCCTATATCAATCAGGTAAAACTGGTACTTTGAAACTGTCGATGATCATTGTTGATTGGAGGATCCTCTAGTTTGCTGTCGAGTCCTCCCATCCTGTTAGGACATACGTAAACTCTATTGAGAAGTCTACTGCACCCATGACATTTAGAGAGACAATCCCTTTTCTATTTTGGTAACGGTTTTGCTTATCGTGTTTCACCAAATCTGGAATGTGTGTCCTGCCAATTGCCCTAGTTGCACCCTAGAACACCAAAACTGGGGTTCATTGTACAAAACATTTGGGAATGATGTTAAATTTTAGGGGAGAATTGTTACCTTGAAGTAAATGTTGAACCTTGGGCTCTTGAATATATGACAATGTGTGGTTGTGGTTTGCATGATAACATATTCATGACATAAGGCACACACCACGTACAATACTTCGTTGAACTTTCCACTTACGGTCTCACCAGAGTGAATGTAGTCCTCAGCTAAAACATGATTAGTATGGTCATGGTCAACCATATGTAGGAAGTAGCATAGTGGCTCGATTGATGAAACACCTCTGCTACTTTGTAAGAAGCCACAAGTCTCAAGCTTGTCCACGAGGGCTAATATAGTATGTGGGAGAATTTAGTAGAGGTCATATGCCCTATGTTCATGGCTATATATAATTTCTAGAACTTTTTAGTGGACACTCCTAACACTAACTGACCTAGATATTAGATGTTATCTGTCATCATCATTGGAATTGTTGTCCATGATGTCATTTGTTATTGAGTCAACTATTGTGTCAATAATGCAATTTGCTGGAGTAGACACGATACCGAAAATGTTTGTAATCAATTCTGATGTTTGTGTATGATCAGTAGTTAGGCATGATGCATACAATTAAAAGAGTGACAACCTTAAGATAGTATGAAAGAGGTTACACAAACAAAATTATCTCAAAACTAGATAAGAATTCAATACTAGGATCAACAAATGTTCATTAGGGAAACAAATATTACAACAATAATTAAATTGGAGTTGATGTTCCCAAACATAGAAAATATTACAACAAAAAAATTACTAATGTTCGAAAACATAGTAGATGGTACTACAAATTGCAAAAGAAGGAAATTGGAAACCAAATCAAAACCCTGACCAACTTCTACATTTCTACCATTTGATAGTTTCACTATGTTGCATGGCCTCTGTTATTCCTGCTTGTGTCAACATCATCGCTTCCAGTATGGCACATGGATGGCATACTTGATGTGTTGTTGAAGGGTGAATATGGAGACTATGAAACAATTCCCTAATAAATGGCACAAAATAGGGCAGCATGGAAGGCGATGGCGTTTCATTACTGCCATGGGACCTTTCTCAAAGGTCTTGCAACCATATTGTTATTTTAAGTGGAGTATGTCTAAGGTTGAGGTAGATATTGTGGTTTGTTGACTCCTTTATGACATTCACAAGAGTTGTAAATACAAGAATAGGGGCATCAAGGAAGGTGTCATTGAAATGTTGAAAAATTATTGCAAACTCTTCTTTTTCAATGGCTCTGGTGGCCAAACCCATGCCTAACAAGTGTGCCTTTGTGATGCGATGATTTTGAGTCGCATTTATAGACCTTTTTACTATGTGTTTTGTGCTCTTATTAGTCATTTTTATGGATAATATTGCATAATTCACTCATTTCGGTCTTTGCCATCATCTTATGTCAAATCCCCTTAGTTTTATCATTTCGAGCATTATTTATCACATTATCATAATTTGTGTGGATTTATTTGATCTGGTCTTTAAATTTCAGGAAAAATAAGTATCTGCTTCCGTCGATACCATCGACGGAAGTCGATACCATCGACCAGGCTATAGGTTGCCAGTCGAAAGGAGCAGCACAGAGTCGATACCATCGACACCCAAGTCGATGGCATCGAGATTCCTTCAGGTTGCTGGCGAGGAAGCTGTCGATACCATCGACACATGGAGGCTACAGCGTCGCTAAATGACAAAACCGACGCTATAGGATAGTCGATACCATTGACCCAAGTCGATGGTATCGAGATGACCACAGGCACTCAGATGAAAAGAAAAGAAGGTTGTCGCTACCACACCGGGTCGATACCATCGACCCGCGTCGATGGTATCGACGCCGGCAGATATGCGTTGGATTCAGTTTGATCTCAATCGGACGGCTGGACTTAATTGATGACCTAATTAGGGACTTATACCTAATGACGATCGCCCACACGAGATCATCATCTCATTTGCTATTGCACAAGTGTCGAGGAGTGAGAGAAAGGAGAACGGAGGCCAGAAGCTCATCCCTGTCGATCCGGACGCTGCCGAAGACGAATTTCACCACCGAGAGGCGGGAAAGCTCGTGTTCTACGCAAAGGATCAACCAGTTCTTCTCCGTTCAGGGGTTTTTCCACTTAATTCACGTTTTTCATATGATTTCCCCTATTTCTACCATATATTTGTGCGAGATGAACATGCAGGGCTAATCCCCTCCATCTTTAGGACCGGGAGTAGCCTGGGAATGCATTGTATGACAGTTTTGTATTAATAATTCATATTTTCTCTCTTAAATCCGTGGTATAGTTTCATTTTCTCCATATATTGTTATGCTTGATCACCATAATAATAACCTAATGCCCTTAATCACTTCGACAGAAGGATTAGCGGTTGAAAAGAGACGAAACCTACATTAATCGATAAATCCCTTGACAAAGGAGGTGTAAAATTAATGGTGGAAACTGAGAGATCGTTCGTAATGCACTTAGTTTAGGGGAATGGTTACTAATACGGCGGAATCAACCTAAACCTAAGTAGTGAATTACACCACGACAGTGGGTAATTCTGTTTTCAGGCTACTACCCGGATAGAGAGAGAAGATTGAGGAGTTATATGAAACCTAATGCAATGTTGACCCGCGGTGAAACCGCAATCCTAAAGATACCCTTTTGAATTGATTAAATTAACCTTTAATAGATTGTTTGTTTTGTTTTATTTTTATTTTCTTTTAATTTTAACAACAATTCTCAACTTGTTAATCAGCTTAGCTGATCGCGACTAGTTAGTAGGAGTCACCAACAGTTCCAAAGTATCTCTGAGTTCGACTCGGGCCTCACAAAGGCCTATATTACTCGACGTGTATACTTGCGTTTAAGCGCGTAGTAAAATACACGTCAAGTTTTTGGCGCCGTTGTCGGGGATACGGCGAATTGTTGGCACTTCGAGTGCTATGAGCGGCCAATCTAGGCCACATTTTTTTTATTTTTGCAATAACTTCTAATATTTCAAATTTCTCTATAATCGTTTATACTTGTCTAAGCATAGTACTAAACTCGAATTTTCTCATTTCAGGTGCGTGTATGGTGCATACGCGTAGTACGAACTACACCAATCGCACACCTGAGGTTCCACCTCCGGGACCTGAGGACGAGCAGTACTACGTGCAAGAGCACCAAGAAGAAATAAATTCTGAATTTGAAGCAGAAGACATGGCCGAGCCACAGACCATATGGGAGAAGATCAAAGCTTCTTCCTCATTAGCTTCGAAGGGGCCTATAAAGAAGTAGGCGATCAACATACCGACATATAAGATCGATCCAGCGTTGATTAATTTGGTAAAATCAAATGTGTTTCATGGTTTGAAAAATGAGGATCATGTTGCACACATCAGCCAGTTCGTTGAAAATTGTGACATGGTAAAGATAGACAGGTTCCCACAAGATTCTTTGTACCTCAAGCTGTTCCCAAGTTCCTTGGCAGGAGCAGTAAGAGAGTGGCTACACAACCTAGACGATGAGTTTGTTGAGTCTTGGGATCATATGGTGGAAGTTTTCTTTGAGAGGTTTTTCCCTCCTGAGAAGACTAACGACATGATTAGGAAGATTCACAATTTTACCCAACTGGCGGGTGAAACATATTCTGAGACCTGGGAGCGATTCCAGGTTATGTTGAGGAGGTGCCCACATCATGGGCTGGACAGGGAAACACAAGTGAAAATCTTTTATTTTGCTCTCTCCGAGCACGATATAAGTAACCTTGATTCAGCTGGATCCGGATTTTTTCTGAATAATACAGATACCAGATGTTGGGAGATATTAAAGAACATGGCTAGGAAGCAGTCATGGGGTGACAGAGGTATTGTGGAACATGTCAAGGCTGCTGGCGAATCCAGAATAGTTAGGGAGATGAACGATAAGTTAGATCTTCTAGCCAAGAAGCTGCTAACTAAGGAAGATGCATCTGAAGATGAGGAGGCCCAAGTGAAATTTATGCAACAACAAGGTTATAGAAACAATGACAATGCATGGAGAAAGGATAAAAAGTTCTCATGGAAGGATCCGAATAATTTTCTACAGGATCCGGATGCCAAACCACAGTAGAGAGCCGAGGATAAGAACACTGAACTACTGAGTCAAATGGTACAGCAAAACCAAGACATGATGGCCATGTTTGGTAAGCAATTGCAATCTCAAGGTGATATTCTAACGAAGTTTGGGCAGACGCTGCAAAGCCATGGAGCACAAATGCGGGCATTAGAGACCACCGTGGCACAAATTTCGAGTGAAGTGGCGGCAATCAAGCACGCCAATCAACAGAAACCAGCCGAGAATGCGAACGTGGCCCAAGCACATCATCAGGTCAAGTACATGTTTGTGGTAAGCAATGAGGAGGAATCTCAGGTGCAAGAAACTGTAGAAGAAAGAAAAATGATTTTTAATATGAATGCAACACCGGTGATACCATATCCACACACTTACTATGGATTGCTGGGTGGAAACCCTTTCTTCAGAAAATCACAGAGAGCTATGAATATTGTATCTCCATGTAGGCAAGAAGAAGAATTGCAGGTTGTTTGTGCATGTGCGGAGACAGCGAACGTGAGAGAGAAACCACAACAAGCTGCTACCATTGAGGATGTCTCGCCAACGCCCACGTCCGAGGGAGTGATTGAAGCAAGCTTAGGGGGGGTACCCCCGAAAAGCTCTTATGTGCCACCTCACAGGCGTGTTGATGTAGCAAATGTTTTAAATTTGGTCAGTTCTAAGTCAAAGAAAGAGCATCATCATTTTAAGAAATTCCTGGAGATATTCCGAAAACTCCACTTCAATATTCCATTAGTAGAGATGATCGAGAAAGTACCCGCCTATGGGAGGTTCATCAAGGAAATCATCAATAAGAAGAGGCGGATTAAAGACGATGATATTTGTCAGATGAATGAGACGGTGAGCTCTATGATTCACGGGAGTTCACCAAAGAAGAGAAAAGACCCAGGAGGTTTTTACATTCTGTGCTCAATAGGTGGTCAACATTTTCCTAAAGCGCAATGTGATTCCGGAGCTAGCATAAATCTCATGCCTTTGGCAACATTTCAAAAGCTTGGGTTAAAAGAGATAAAGAAGTTGGCCGCAACAATTGAATTGGCGGATGGGTCTACCGTGAGACCCTATGGAGTATGTGAAGATGTTCTCGTCAAAGTGGATAGATTCATATTTCTGGTGGACTTTGTCGTCATGGATATGCCACCGCTCCAAAGCTGTGAAATTCTTCTAGGAAGGTCGTTTCAAGCAATGGCGGATGTCGTGACTGCCTTAGGGAGAGGTACTTTATCCTTGGGAATTGGAGGAGATCGAGTTGAATTCAAGTTACCGCATGATCCTCTAAGCGCAGTCCCCAAAGTGAAAAGATGATGAGCTTCATGCCGTCCAGCCTAAGACGTTAAATAAGGGCACTTGTTGGGAGGCAACCCAACCATCGGTACATTAGGATAGTTTAATTATAGTCATAGGTTGCTTTAATTTCATTAAAATTTTAGTGTAAAGAAGATATCTTGATCCGTTTGTTCATTGTGCAGGCTGAGGCAGGGTCGATACAATCGACACATTGGTCGATGGTATCGACATGGGTTCAGGTTGACAACTGCAAGGTTCGTTCTGAGTCGATACTATCGACGGTCTCGTCGATGGTATCGACACACCTACAGGTAGGTTGCGCAACAATTGTCGATAGTATCGACACAGCAGTCGATACCATCGAGATCTCTGGAGAAGTTCAGAGCGATTTGTCTCAGTAAACTCGATACCATCGACGGCCTCGTCAATGGTATCGACATGGTCACAGGTTGAAGTGAAAAAGTGGCGGTGTCGCAATGAAGCCAAGTCGATACCATTGACTCCCGTCGATGGTATCGACCATCCATGTCACCGATCCACGCAAAGACATCGACGGCGATCGCGAAGTCCACGTCAGCGATCCGGGTGTTGCATCGATACTATCGACTTGCATCGATGGTATCGACAGGTCAGCAATCCGGGTTTCACGATCCAGCATACGTCAGCCATCGATACTCGCGAGGGAGGCAGATAGCATCGAGATGTGTCGATACCATCGACCCGTGTCGATGGTATCGACGGGTCAACAGTAGCGCCGGCCAAGTCTATATAAGGAGAGTTATAACATCATTTGACGTCACACCTTCAGAGTGAACGTTCTCCTTCACGCCGAGCACTCCCCCGAGCCATCCCAGATCGAAGAGCAGCAACATCGAGCAAGGATCTTCACCGAGCGAAGAATCAATTCTCCATCTTCCCCGAGCTCTTCTTCTTCTAATCCCATCTTTCTCGCAACAATGGTGCACGTCGCCGGAGCATCGTCCTCTCGCGCGAACCCTATGGAGATCGTGGAGTTTGTGCCACCTCCTCCTGCTTTAGTAGCACGTCCGTGCCTGGTTCACCCATCCACGGAGGTGAGGAAGATCTATGAGGAGATCATGAAGCGGAAGATCGAGCCTACCCGGTATGTGGACCGGGGTATGCTCCGAGAGCTTGGATTCGAGGCCAACTTGGCCTATGTTCTGGGAGGACAAGCACGTCACACCGGAAGACGGGATGACGAGGTGGAGTACCGGATGTGCAGCCATTTTTCGGCAAATAGACCACCTACAAAGAGTTGGTGGCAGAGTTCATGGCGTCCCTTGACGTCTGCGTCGTGCCCAACGACGTCATTGCTACTGATCGTGAGTGGATCAAGGGTCTAGTGTCCTTCCGGCTGTTCAACATCGATACAACATCACGCTTGAGCAGTTCAATGACATCTTCAACTGAAACCACTGTCAAAACGATCACCGGCGCCCCGATTCCCGCACAGACTACGACAAGATCTTCGCCGAGCTAGTGACAGTGCCGGCAGGGAAGACAGTGAGCTACCATAATGCTGCGGTAGCGGATTTCGAGCATCCATTCGTCCAGGTCCTACACCGGATTTTGAGTTTCACTTTCTTTGCTCGTAGCGATCTGGCATTGAGCAAGTTTCAGGAGAGCGACCTTTTCTTTCTCTACATGCTCCTGAAGCGACAAGAATGCAACTGGGGTGCGTTCTTCCTGCAGCGCGTCCTGGCGGTAAAGAGGAGTACGAGGAAAGCGTCGATTCATTTCGGTGGCCTCATCATTTCCTGCAGCGCGTCCTGGATGGCATACTTGATGTGTTGTTGAAGGGTGAAGATGGAGACTATGAAACAATTCCCTGATAAATGGCACAAAATAGGGCAGCATGGAAGGCGATGGTGTTTCATTACTGCCATGGGACCTTTCTCAAAGGTCTTGCAACCATATTGTTATTTTAAGTGGAGTATGTCTAAGGTTGAGGTAGATATTGTGGTTTGTTGACTCCTTTATGACATTCACAAGAGTTGTAAATACAAGAATAGGGGCATCAAGGAAGGTGTCATTGAAATGTTGCAAAATTATTGCAAACTCTTCTTTTTCAATGGCTTTGGTGGCCAAACCCATGCCTAACATGTGTGCCTTTGTGATGCGATGATTTTGAGTCGCATTTATAGACCTTTTTACTATGTGTTTTGTGCTCTTGTTAGTCATTTTTATGGATAATATTGTATAATTCACTCATTTCGGTCTTTGCCATCATCTTATGTCAAATCCCCTTAGTTTTATCATTTTGAGCATTATTTATCACATTATCATAATTTGTGTGGATTTATTTGATCTGGTCTTTAAATTTCAGGAAAAACAAGTATCTGCTTCTGTCGATACCATCGACGGAAGTCGATACCATCGACCATGCTACAGGTTGCCAGCCGAAAGGAGCAGCACAGAGTCGATACCATCGACACCCAAGTCGATGGCATCGAGATTCCTTCAGGTTGCTGGCGAGGAAGCTGTCAATACCATCGACACACAAGTCGATCCCATCGACGCATGGAGGCTACAACGTCGCTAAATGACAAAACTGACGCTACAAGATAGTCGATACCATCGACCCAAGTCGATGGTATCGAGATGACCACAGGCACTCAGACGAAAAGAAAAGAAGGTTGTCGCTACCACACCGGGTCGATACCATCGACCCGCGTCGATGGTATCGACGCCGGAAGATATGCGTTGGATTCAGTTTGATCTCAATCGGACGGCTGGACTTAATTGACGACCTAATTAGGGACTTATACCTAATGACGGTCGCCCACACGAGATCATCATCTCATTTTCTATTGCACAAGTGTCGAGGAGTGAGAGAAAGGAGAACGGAGGCCAGAAGCTCATCCCTGTCGATCTGGACGCTGCCGAAGATGAATTTCACCACCGAGAGGCGGGAAAGCTCGTGTTCTACGCAAAGGATCAACCGGTTCTTCTCCGTTCAGGGGTTTTCCCACTTAATTCACGTTTTTCATATGATTTCCCTTATTTCTACCATGTATTTGTGTGAGATGAACATGCGGGGCTAATCCCCTCCATCTTTAGGACCGGGAGTAGCCCGGGAATGTATTGTATGACAGTTTTGTATTAATAATTCATATTTTCTCTCTTAAATCCGTGGTATAGTTTCGTTTTCTCCATATATTGTTATGCTTGATCACCATAATAATAATAACCTAATGCCCTTAATCACTTCGACAGAAGGATTAGCGGTTGAAAAGAGACGAAACCTACATTAATCGATAAATCCCTTGTCAAAGAAGGTGTAAAATTAATGGTGGAAACTGAGAGATCGTTCGTAATGCACTTAGTTTAGGGGAATGATTACTACGACGGTGGAATCAACCTAAACCTAAGTAGTGAATTACACCACGACAGTGGGTAATTCTATTTTCAGGCTACTACCCGGATAGAGAGAGAAGATTGAGGAGTTATATGAAACCTAATGCAATGTTGACCCGCGATGAAACCGCAATCCTAAAGATACCCTTTTGAATTGATTAAATTAACCTTTAATCAATTGTTTGTTTTGTTTTATTTTTATTTTCTTTTAATTTTAACAACAATTCTCAACTTGTTAGTCGGCTTAGCTGATCGCGACTAGTTAGTAGGAGTCACCAACAGTTCCAAAGTATCCCTGAGTTCGACTCGGGCCTCACAAAGGCCTATATTACTCGACGCGTATACTTGCGTTTAAGCGCGTAGTAAAATACACGTCACTTTGCATATACGTGTGAATTCAGATACCACTTCATTATAAATCACACATTGCTCTAGTGTCATTGACGCTCACTTCCTGTGCCTGTGGCTAGGTGGAGTCCTTGCCCCAACACCTTGGTTATCTGTTCCTCCATTGTCACCCTCACTCTGCATGCCAGAATAGCCTATGTGTAGTGTAACTCTTGTGCTTTTGGTGTTGATGGGTGTATCAGACGCATCTAAGTCGACATCAACATCATCCTCAAAGGTGTTCTTCATAAGGTAGTGGTGGAATGGTCGGGTAATTAATCTGTCTAGATCCTTGTTTTCCTATTTGTCAAACACTTTTAATTAGGAGATTGATATGTAAATGTAGGACATTAATTTTAGGTTAGTATATTATTATTGTACATACCGCAAGCGTCTCCCTCCACTCTGGGGTGTCAGGCAATATTGGCTTGTTCCATCCAACACCACTCTTGTTGGTTACAAGCTTAAATTTTTCAAAGTCCTTCTTTAAGAGAGTTTGGAGCTATTCCAATGTACAGTCCGGCCTCCCCATCCTATTTTTCCAATCATGGAGTGTCTCCCTCTGAGCGTCCCTAGTAAACTACCCATCAATACACCTATGTATGTCATACTGCCTCCTCAATGCTAAAACTAGAGCCTCATCAGACTCCCTCGACCATACAATATGGACCTTGACGTCTGCGGAAGACATACTAGCAGTAGTGTTGCAATATATCATGACATTTGGGGGTTTTAGATGGACATTTTGTCAAACTAGGCGTTAAAATTGTGACATACGAATTTGCATAAACATGAGAAATCAGACCATGTTCTAGTAATATACAAAAAAGGATATGTCAACAAGACATGGACCAAAAAATTTCCAGCTAAACAACCAAGAATTGTAGCAATTACTTCACAACCAAACCCATATGAAAGACAACTTGCAATCAAGCTCAACAACTGTATGTAGAGCAGTATGCAATCAATTTAGTAAAGATTTGGTAGGAATATATATTGAGATTCAATACAAATTAAGCAAAGAAATACAAATGAGTGCAACCATTATTATTATGTTATTTAGTAGGAATATATAATGAGATTTAGTAGGAACATATACTTAACGATGATAGGACAACAAAACTAAACTAACTCTGAGTAATTAATATTTGGTGTCAACGTCAAAGCCATGAATTAGTTTAGTAAAAATTAAGTAGACCATAATGACCTTTCCTAAAGTGTTCACAATTGAGTTCCAACAAACAATCATAAAGCCATAATAAAGAATTCATACATCACCTGATTATTGACAATATGTTCAGGTGAAGGTGTACCAAATGGAAATTATACCTTGTTTAGGGATAAGATAATTAAATAGTTTCGCCACACCATTTTGTAAATGAAATAGTTGGTGTGATCACTAAAATTACTACAAACCTAGTGGATTGTGTGGAGCCAACCGATCAGTTTGATAAACAATGCATGGACTAAACATGGACAAAGTTGTGTGATTAGGTTAATGTGTAAGTATCATCCACAAGTATGCTAACAATGCATGGACAACCATATTAAACTAACTGAACATCAAATCCATGAATTAAATTGTAGGGAAAATGAGTAAACCATAATGACATGTCCTAAGGTGGATAATATGTTTAGGTAAAGGCGTGGGGGATGTGAAGAATACCCTAGTTAGGGATATGTCTAATTAAACCAGTAAGGTTGCACCACATTGTTAATGAAATAGTTGGTGTGGGGACACAATATTTGGTCACAACATCAAAGTAGTGAATTAATTAGGAAATAAATGAGTCAAAATAATGACATGCCCTATCATAACACCATGATAAGGAATTTATACATGTATTGAACATGGTTAATATATTTAGGATAAGGCATACTAAATGGAAATCATACCCTATTTAGGGATAGTAACCCTAATTATTTAGAAAATGAACCAGAAACATGACTCTGATCACAAGCTTGGTCTTCTAAATCATATTAGAATACCAAATTATGTCGATACACTACAAAAAACTCTAAATCACAAATTAAAATATGGTCTATGCTAGGTCTTATGGTTTCACTATGTTGACACAAATAAAAAGCTAAAACTAAAAGACACAATAATAATATGATGTAATGGATAAATACAATTATTAAATAAATAGGGTTACTAACTAATAAGTATTACTAGATAAATAGAGTTACTAAATAAGTTAGGGTTACATAACAAGTTGGGTCAACTGGATGTACTAAGTTAAAATTACTAGATAAATAGAGTTACTAAGTAATTAGGGTTAGTATATAATTATGGTTACAACATATTTAGGGTTACAATTAGGTTATTAAGCATACATGGGTACTATATAATTAGGGTTATTGAATAATTTCATTTTCTAGATAATAAGGGTTACAAAATATTTCCTTTGGAGTACTAAGTTAGGGTTACTAAAAAAATATAGTTACTAAATAATTAGGGTTACTAAACAAAATAGTGTTAATAAATAATTACAATTTATAATTAGTTATGGTTACTAAATAATTTTGGGGTGTTAAATAAATCCAAGCTACCAACTAATTAGGGTAACTATATAATTAAGGTAGCTACATAATTAGGGTTACAAATAGGGTTGCTAAATGTGATTAGTTACTATAATATATGAATAATTTAATTTCCTAAATAATTAAGGTTACAAAAATAAATTGGTTTGGAGTTACTAAATAAGAGTTACTGAATAAATTAGGGTTACTAAATCAATTAGGGTTACATAACAAATTCAGATTAATAAATAATTATGATTTATAATTAGTTATGGTTACTAGATAATCTTGGGATACTAAAGAAATTTGAGGTACCAATTGATTATGGTAACTATATAATTATGGTTACTACATAATCAGAGTCATTAAATATGATTGGTTACTATATAATTAGGATTAATAAATAATTTAATTTTCTAAATAATTAGGGATACAAAATAATTAGGTTTGGAGTACTAAGTTAGGGTTACTAAATAAATAGAGTTACTAAATAAACTAGGGTTACTAAATAAATTAGGGTTACATAACAAGATGGGACAATTGGATTTAATTCACTAAATTCACATATGACATCCACTTTTCTTTCATAAAAAGCTTAGGCCCAAGATCATTGGTATAATGTAGTGGGAATTTGAGATTGCAAATGTAGATTATTTTGGTTACCAACACACAATTCCACTCCCCCCTGCATCCTCACCATGGTAAATGTGGAATCCCAAAGGGGAGAAACTACCACAAGGACTCAAATCTCAATCTTCCCATGGAGGCTTAAAAAAGGGTTTGGGTAAGTCAAGG
The DNA here is from genome assembly GCA_963693085.1 of Alisma plantago-aquatica. NCBI lineage: Eukaryota > Viridiplantae > Streptophyta > Magnoliopsida > Alismatales > Alismataceae > Alisma > Alisma plantago-aquatica. The sequence continues at coordinate 952,683,628 of OY856412.1, forward strand.
GTAAGTGTAGTTTTGCCTCTGGCACAAAGTACAATAGTAAATAGAAATTGTATGAAAATGTCAACTCCAATAGGAAGTGATCATGGGACCTCCCAACTTACACCATGGTCCAATCACCATCTCATATTGCTTGAGCTTGACCAAAGCAATGAGGTGAAGAATCACATCTATCTTTTAGTAGGAGGTGTAGTGGCTTCTATAAATTCCAAATCAGCTCAGCTTGAGTCCAAAATACTTCTTGTGTTGTTTTAATATATTACATTTTAGAAACATACAGTGTGCTTAATATTATAACACTCTCTACCAAATATAAAGGAGGTAATAGACTGTAGTAAACTAACTCTAGTAAAACAAAAATGCAAACATCTTTGACCAGTCTAAGATCTCAGTACCATAACTGATTAGTTTCCTTTAATTTATCAACATGCATTAGGGATCTTGAGATCGAATTACAATAAATGATCATAGATAGGGAAATTTTTAGCACACATTCATGGTGTTACCAATGTAAAGACTTCAAGACCACTTACAAAATGATTGCAACAATGGTATATGAGTTATTAAATCAATAAACTATCAATTTTGAGAAAGAAATATGCTTGTCCCTTTCCATATTAAAACCAACATAGAAAACAAATTGCTTTCATTGGCATATAATTGTTGGGGCCTAACATCAACAACAATTTCAACTTGTCCCTCAAATACAGTTGTGTAATTTTACAAAATGGGGGAGACTAAATTGGAGAAGATGGTGGAAGGAAATACTTGCGGGTTGTAGAAAAGCAGTCCACATTGGCCATGAATCATCCAGGCCCAGGAGAGAAAGAATAGAAAACAAAACAAAAAGTGAACAATTTAATATGATTCAACATTCAAATGGAACAATAAACACTACACTGGGAAAACCAGACTACCTAAGAAGGGTTGAGAGCTTGCCCAAAGAAGAATCACAACCACCCATGTCTGTGAAGAGTTGGAGAAAAAGGAGAAACTACAAGGGTAGTAGTTCTGCTAGCATTGCTTGTAACTAATAGCATCATGATGACCCAAAACGGACACCAGGGTTTCTCTGTCACTGCTTCCTTGAAAACATGGACAAATAATGGTCAAATTTATGGGGAGAAGAATGAGATTAGATGATTCAACTGCTAGCAGGCCTTACCTTTAATTCCTCGCCTAGTATTAGTTGTTTCACCTGTGAAACAACTGATGCTCATAGGGAGGGTGAGTAAAGTCATTAGTTGCTTCTATACACAACCAGAACATACCATGTGGCTTGCACAACTACCACCACAGCTGCTTCCAGACTCATCCTATCAACCATCACCTACCATCTCCTTCCTTAGGAAGGGGTGAGAGAGCTGCTCAACCAGGTGGTTGGAGAATGATAAGATAAGAGAGGAGGAGTAAAGATGTTGGTGAGGAGTAAAGACGGGGTGAGAGACAGTCATGGTGAGAGACACTCATGGAGGAGAGGGGAAGTCGAGAATGAATAGGGACTGGGATCACCAACCAAACACCATCTCTCTCCAACCTAAGATCGGATTACACCTATCTGGAGAAAAATGACAGCGACCAATACAGACTGAGTCCCGAACCAAACAAGGTCTATGTCATGGAGCCTATAAATAGGTCTAGGGACATGGGATTTTCTTGTACTAAAAAATACCAATGTATAATGTTGTACTGAAGAGAGTTGTCTTTTTTCTTTAGGTGTAACCTTCTAAGTTTTTGGGTTCTCTCTCTTTTTGGGAGTATCTTTCATTTGTAATCTTCTTGCTAAAATTCTATCTCCTTCTGTGGAGTATGTCATCTAGACCAAATCACATAAATTCCATGTTTATGGTTTGTGTAGATTGTTATTCTTCTTCTTATTGTATACGTGTTGCTCATTGTTATTTCCATTGCACTGACTCAAGAAATTGGTATCAGAATCTGGTGATCAATAACAATGACGACCAAGTATGATATCAAGAAATTTGACTGAACAATAAACTTCTAGTTATGGCAGATCAAGATGTAGGCTTACTGGTGCAACAAGGCATCTCTAAAGCCTTGTTAGGAGTGAAGAATATTTTAGCTTCCTTAACCACTAAGTAGAAGCAAGAGATGGATGAGAAAGCCCTAACTGCCATCCAATTGTCACTTGCATGGATTGTTTTTGTTGAAGTCGCTAAAGAGAACAACATTGTAGATTTGTGGCAGAAGTTTGAATCTCTCTACATGGAAAAGACTCTCCAAACAAAATTACATCATAATCAACGTATATATAATGTGCATGGTTGATGGTACATCGACCTGCGATCACATTGATAAGTTCAACTCGATCATTGTGGATTTAGAAAATATTGATAATAAAGTGGAAGATGAAGATAAAGTCTTGATTCTTTTATGCTTTCTTCCCCCTTCTCAAAAGAAATTTCATGAGACCATTGTCTATGGAAAATACCTCATCAAGATAAAAGAAGTAATGTCTTTTCTCATATCTAAATCCTTGAGGGGAAAGGAATCGGTTGTTTCTTCTAATGGCAGCCAAGTAGAGACTCTCTGTGTAAGAGGACTATCAAAATAAAAAAAAGGTAATAATGAAGAATACAGTTAGTCGTCCAGGCCTAATAATAAGAAATCATTCAAATACTACAAAAAGAAGGGTTAGACAATTGAGGAATGCTTCAAGTTGTAGAACAAGAAGAGGTGTGAAAACAAAGTTCTTCATGAACAACATGGTGGTGCTAATATCGTACAATAAGATGATGATTTTGTTCTCATGGCATCCTCTACTTCAAGATATCAAAATTTATAGATTCTTGACTCTGGTTGTTCCTTTCGCATATGTCCTAGAAGGGATTGGTTCTTCATATACACTATAGTTGAAGGTGGAGTTGTTATTATGGCAGATGATTCTACTTGCAAGACTATTGGAATTGGATATGTTTGTATCAACATGCTTGATGGTGTTATTAGAACCATCCACATTGTTCATCATGTTAAAGGTCTTGCTAAAAATCTCATCTCTCTATGCACACTTGAAGAGAAAGGTTTTCCGCATGCTAATACAAATGGAATCATGTTTGTTTATAAAGATGAAACTGTTGTGATCAAAGGTCAAACATAGAATGAAAATATATCCTCACTTATTGGTGATATTGTGATTGGGACAATTGTTGTTTCTTATTCATCCACTTTTGATTTGGATAGCACCAAACTCTAGAATACGAGATTTGGTCACATGAGAAAGAAAGATCTTGCTATGTTCTCGAAGAAAAAGGATTTTGTTGCTACTTTTGATACATGTCCTTCTCCTAGTGTCACTAAATAGGTGGATCTAGAGGTTGATGATGTGTCATCATCACTACATGGTAGTTTGATGCCTACTGCAATTAGTCAAGATGCCTCGGATAATGTTGAAGACAAGGTATCTGGTGCAAAATCTTATGGTGTTTCTCATGGTAGATAAAGAAGACATATTAGGCCACCACTAAGACATTTAGATTGTGTTGCTTGTTATGCTTAGCAACTGTCGAGGAAATCAGTGATGTTGGTAAGCCATCTACTTACATTGAAGTCGTGGTGTCTCTATATTCTACTATGTTGGTTGTTTCTATGAATGAAGATATGGAAGCTCTTCATAATAATCATATTTGTGATCTTATCAAGACTTCTATTGATAAGAAGATCATCAACAAAGATAGCCCTACTTATTTGATGGCAAAGCTAATACCACTTTCCAAATTCAAGACCTACTTGGACTTGGTTAGCCTTTAGAGATGACAAAGATGCACTTAGGGACTAGAGGAGAAGAATCTTGCTATTTCTCTTGAAAAGTGTTGACTTTGAGTCTAGGTGGAAATTTGTTATGCCTTGAATCTCCTAGTCCTGATCCTAATCTTACATGGTATGGTAGTCCTATTTTAGGTCTTGCCTTGGTTTGAGTCCAACCCATGTTTCTACTTGGTTTTGGATTAGTATTCCTATTTGGAGTTGGAGATGACTCTATCTACATACAACTTGGACTCCTAATGTGTACTAGCCTCCTATTAGGATTATGTTTCTGGTTGAAGCCTTATGGCATGGAGCCTATAAATAGGACCCTAGGGGCATGGGCTTTTCTTGTACTGAAAAGTACCAACGTAAAATGTAGTACCAAAGAGAGTTCTCTCTCTTATTTGGGTGTAACCTTCTAAAGGTTTTTGGGTTCTCTCTCATTTTGGGAGTATCTCTCCTTTGTAATCTTCTTGAAATAGTGAAATCCTCTCTCCTCTTATGGAGTAGGTCGTCTAGACCAAACCACATAATCTCGTGTTTATTATTTATGCAGATTTTTATTCTTCTTCTCGTTGTGTATGTGTTGCTTGTTGTTCTTTTTGCTGTGCTGACTCAACAAAATTTTGTTTTTTGTAGAAGTTCTTAGGCCAAGTGTGTACTTTAAATGGTTTTTGGGTGGCGGGGTCGGGATGATTTAAGGTGATAAAAGGAAAAAGAACAAAATGGGGAAACATATTTTTAATTGGGAGTTTACCCATTACTAGAAGCTTGAGGGTGGATTTTTAATGCTATAGCAAACTGTTGGTAGGTGTCTTACCACTTCAAACATATGCTTACTTTCTAAACTTTCCAGAGGAATGACCAAAGTGAATAATGCACTAAGGTGTGAGTTGAAAATGGTTGTTTCTAACATTAAAGGAAATAACTATAGTACCCAAGTCTAAGGATCATGTCACACACTCAGTGATGTACATGTATTATCTTTTTTTTTAATATTACAATTGAATTTTTTAATGAGTCTAATGAAAAACATGCTACATATAAAATTTGAGCTCAATAGGATTTTTAAAATTCACTTGTCTTAGGAAACAATTGTGAGACACATGATGTGTGTATAATTTTTGTGGACTTGAAAAGCATGATATGACAGTACTTAAATGTACTCAGATGTGAATGTATACTATTTGTATAATACATGAGTAGATAAATAGTTTGAATTTAAAGTGATAGTCATATAGTGTAAATTGAGTCACCTGTTGAGGGTAGGGTGTCATTGACACTCTAGCGTGGTGTTGTGTGGTGTTGTCTATCTCTCTCACCCTTATCTCTGTCTTTTTCTTCCTCTCTCTCTCCCCCCCCCACACACACACATATATATATATGTATATATATATATATATGTGTGTGTGTGTGTGTGTGTGTGTTGGTGGGGGGTATATATTCACTGTCTGTGTGAGTAACTAACTTTTGTTACCTGTGGCACATAATTGTAATGAGAAGAGCGAAATTATAATAGAAAGACTCACTTTGTAAACACAATATCAAATTTTTATTATCCCTCTGAAAATAGTAGAAGATATCTATGAAAAACAGTAAACAATTTATATTGTATTACAAAATGACTCTTTCTATTACAATTTTGGTCATCTCATTCTAATTTTGTCCGTCTCATTACAAATATGTGTCTTCCTATTACAAAACAAATTCACGGATAACTAACCTTAGTTTCCCGTACGGGTAGTGAATGAATGGCCTATATATACATATCTATACTATTATAAAAAGAGCGAATAAATTCAAATAATTACCACAATACCATCTAACTATCTCTAAAACTGTCTATCCAATGAGGATGTGGCATTTTCAAAATGGTGCATCGTCGTTAATTCTCTCTTCTCTCACGTTTTATCTTCTTTTATTTCTACTTTTTGGATTAACTTTCCTTCTTGACGTGAATGACACACCACTATCCCGCAAAATATTCTCCCCACTAGGACTAAAACTTCATACTCTTAGCATTCTCTTCTCAACATTAACTGCTTCCTAATGTCACTCCATCTTTTCCGCCTCCCACCATCTTACTCTCTCAATTTTAAATCTCACTGGGGCTTCCCATTAACTAATCCATCCATAGACGGTCTCCTCTCTTTTTCACATCCACAACTATTTTCAGACCTCTCTAATGGAAGATGATGGCCAACTGTACTTATGTTGACTTCAGGGGCATGCTCTATACTGTTGTTGTGGTGGCGGTTCTACAACAGATTTTCGAAGGTTGAATGATTTCCTTTCATTGTTGATATATATTATCTAATTCATACATGAAACCTCAGATTTTCTCTCCAATCTTAGGCCTGACCACCATGGAAGTAAAATAAGAGAGAGACGCCCATCTTGTGAACCAAGTTTGAGTAAGACAAAGGCATGAATGTCGAAGTATGCATGAGCAAATATATTGTTGATGGTTTGCTGCGGAAGGATTTGAAATCATGGCAGTGTCAAGTAGAGATGGTTCTTGAAGCCAGCAGTAGTCAATGTAAAAATGAAAAAGACAGTCCAAGTGTACAGTAGCTTATACCTCAGAGTAATAGACAATAAGGAGGTCTTTCGTCCTAGTCTTTTTTCTAGAAGCTAACCCTATATTCTTTCCCAATCAATTATTAGATTTTTCTTTCTTCCAGAATGTGCATTAATCCAATACAAGAGAACCATAAAGTGTGACCTGATCAAACTATCTAATGTTTCTTTCATTAGTTTCTCCAGGTATGCTTTTTTCATCAGTTTCATCCGGGACTTCTTCTCATGATCAACTCCTGCAGAGTGTCCCATCCGACAAGTGCATCAACACCCATCTAATGTTTTTCCTATTTTCTACATGAAGTTTTCATGTTATCAATGTTCGTTTTAAGTGAATGATCTTAGTAATTTTTAAGGTTGCAGGCCATTCAAGGACATCACCACTTTCTCCTTGCATTGTAGACTTTTCGGAACAATGTCTACTCAGGATCAGAGGTAGGCATGACCTTCTGTGTTCCCTGTACAATCCTTACATCGTTTTAGTGCAAACTGTCGCCCCCAGACCCGATTATGATTGTTGGATGGTGGCATACATAAGATAAACCTTTTTACAGTTGTGTTCCAATGTATGATGGGCATTTTCACTTTTCTCATTGTTGCTTCTTTGTATTTACCTTTTTCCAGAATTATACTGCAATTTATCAATGTACCTTTGGGCTTTGCCTATAATTTATCAGTTGTGTTTGGTCTGCAACCCCTCCAAAGCACAATAAGTCAAAATGAGTTTACATCTATTGTTTGACTTTTTCCTCCTTCAGCCACATTTAACATTCCCACACCACCTGTCCACCCCACTTTCTTGATAACTCCTATCATCTTGTGCTCTCTCTCTCCTCCACTCTTGAAAATGGTTCCTCAAATCTTTATAATCCCCACCACTCTGTTCTCAATGTTGGATATAACAACAACCCATGATTAACTCTTCTGAAGTGTAGTCATAAATGTAGCCCACAATTAACCTACGGTTCATTTTACTGAGGAACAATTAAGTATACATTAACTTTTTTTAAATCAGTCAAAACCACACTACAAATGGGCGAAGTGGTTGTTTCCCTCTCAACAATCACAACTACATTGTTACAGGATAGATTTTATTATAAAACAAAAGTGGTATATCACGAGGCAAAACAAATAGGCATCCATTCACTCTATTATTATGAAAAATTGTAAAAAGTAAATTTTATTAATTATGACTGTCATTTTTATCTTTATGAAAATAAGGTGTTGTAATCTTTCTTATGGATTTTATTTCTTCCAATTTTCCCAAAGCCATGAACCCCTCATCCTCTGTTCCGCTCCACTCTCTTTCTTTTGCTCCTATAATCTCTCCTACTTCCCACTTTTACTCTTAAAAAAATCCTCCATTCCGTTTCACGATTCATTACCCCCACTCTCTCTATACATGCCTTTTAGAAGACTAAGTCAATCCGCTATCCACTGTGATATATTCTTTCTTAATTATTAACCCAATCGACCATCCACGAGCATCACAATTCATTCTCTCTCACTTCCTTCCTCATATTACGGTCATCACCCACCAACATTAAAACAAAATCCATGAAAAAACAACCGCGTCCACTTTCTCCATATAACTTCATAACTTCCTCTCTCATTAACTCTATATCCTCTCCTAAACTGCCTCCCTTCCATTAAACTTCTCTCTTATTACTCCCATTAAAATAACAAATAATTAGCCCGACATTTCAAATTTAAACCTTTTTTACTTCTATCCTTTTCATATATACGTTTCCATACAAACCTTAAAAACCAAAGAGCCCCACAACTCTCCACCCCCATTATCCTTTCCACTTTCTCATCATCTCATTCTCACATTTTCTATTCATTTTTTCCTTTCCTTTTTTACCTATTTCTCTCGCCTCTTCTCAAAGAATATCTAACAATTCTCCTAACAACACCCTATGATCAACTCTTTTGATCGGACAATTTCTTTCCATTTTCCCAACAACTGAGTGACCCCGATCCTCCTCACTCTCTCATCCTCCCTCCCTCTTCTTTTTTTTATTTTATTTCTTTCCGTTTATCTATTCCTCTGTCCTCCACACAAAATGAAAATTTCATTATCTAAGGATTCTCCCAACAACTTTCCATGCATAAGAAACACTCTTAACCGGATGCTATGCGTCTATTCTCTTATTTAAAATTCACTGATTCATTATATCCTTTCGTAGTGCTACAAATGCAACAAAGAGCATATCATCTACAGAAAACTTTTCCCAGCTTAATTGGTTATTTAATTTTTTTCTTCCACATCACATTTGGTCGATTGGTTTCATCTAATGACACAAAGTTGTTGAGGGACAACCTCTCCACTCGCGCCCACCACTACATCTACTTCCATTTGAGCATTCAGAGTCGACAACCAGTGGATAATAAATGGAAGTGACTATATCTGGTTCTATTCTCCTCCATACAACACCTTCCCTGCAGACTTCTTGTGAAACCGACCTCCTATTCTTCCTACACAATATTTCCCATAACTCGTATTTCTTTTATACTTATCACCTTTATTCCCGCCTTGGAGGAAAGTGGGGTGAAAGTCATCGGTAACACTAATGCCCTCACCGTGGTGTTGAAGGGGTAATCAGATATGCATGATGGCTAAAAGGTCATGGTGTTGAAGGAGTAACCAGATCTGTGTGATGCTCAAAAAGTCCTAGTGTTGAAGGAGTAACCAAATATGCATGGTGCCATGTTTTTCTGTAATAAAATGAGGTTATCCACACCGAATGCAACATTCCATGATAGTTTCAATTATGAAGAATTCATGAACATGTACTGAATCACAAGCACCCTCAAAGATAGGTAGTAAACGCTATAAAGTGATCGAAGATTGTCTGTTCTTTACAATTTTACTTTACATCTTGATTTAGTTGTAATCTGATAAAGTAGTGTTCGCATGAACAATGTGTACAAAGTCACCACATGTCATCGCATCTTCAATTAAGTATGTTTGGTTCATGTCTTAATTGTTTGGTAGATCTTTTAATTACACGGGTGCACATTTTGATAATTATTCATGGTTGTCTTTTCATGTCTTATTAAGTACATCCATGTTCATCTACAATGTATTGACCTTCACGCAGTCTTAATTATTCTTACCAGTGTTATATACATGTATCCCTTGGTCGACCACGGTTACTTGTCCACTCCAACTGTGCTAAGCCACAATGAGCATATATAGACAAAATGAACTGGCAAAGGAAAACTATGCACAAAAATTGTTCACATAATTCACGAATCTTAGTTAACATCACAAGCTAGATTTGTTACCATAGTCACCAGATCAAACAAAAAGATGTTATTGTTTTTACTATCAAAATATGCCTATACTTCTTGACTATCAAGGACAAAACAATATAGATTTGATTGCCTATCTAAAAAATTTCCCTACAACTGAGTTAACATTCCGTTTTGCTATCTTTCATAGATGTTCAAACAATATATATGAATCACATGGACATGTTACACCAGTATATCTACTACTTCATGCATATTTTGGTCTATTGCATTATGTTCGATCCCAGAATCACACAACACAAAGTTGAAGCAACACACTCTGCCACATCTTCATTAATGCTCAGGATGACCCCTGGAAGATGACGTGCAATAGTACATCAAGACCATGGCTATTACAGTCATTTTGAAGCTGACGTGCAATGGCACATCAAGACCGTGGCTATTGCAGTCATTTTGATTCAAAATGTATATTTATTATGACATATTGCATGAGTGGGTTACAGTGCACCTCTTGTTGACATTAAAAAAGTGTCTATCCTTTGAAGTATAACTATGTAATCAGGGAATGATATTATTGCTATGTAACTCTTATGCTTGAACAAAATCTGGCAAGCCAACAACACTTGTTGGTCTTTTTCTTTCTTGTATTTTCCTTTTTACCCTTGTCTTAATCTGAATCATGTTGAGCACAACTGGTCACAGTGTCTGGTATTATTAAGTTTATTTGTGCTTCACATGGAGCACATCATAAATATAATTTTAGAATGCAGTAAAATATTAGTTTTCTAAAACTCATTATTCAATCAAAACAAATTTCACTTGTAGTATGAGGTGATGATATCACATAACATTGTGGAAATATATATTCTATCTATATTTTAATATTATATATAAATATTTTGTTTCAAAAATACAAAATACACATGTTCATAGCTTGAGTATGGTTTACATTGTGATAGTAGCTAAATTATATCATATATTTGTAGAAAAGTATTTTTGAAGATTATTACAATTCTATTTATCCATAATTGTATTATAAAATTTCTACATAGGTTAAAATTTTGATTATAAATTAGGCAAGTTAAACATGTGCATCATAAATATAATATCCCAATTATTATTCATACGAAATTAAATTATTGGTAGTTTTCTTTTGGATGAGGAAAGTATTGTTCATGTAATTTGCAATTTTTACTAAATGATAAATTATATTTATAAAAAAATGAATTCATTTATAGAGTTTATTTGAAATTTAACAAAAAGAAAACTCCAAAAATAAAAATAACAAAAAGAAATTATATATTATTTATCTTATTTTATTAGATGAATAACTCCATGATACACTAACATCACATTAACTCCATAGGAAAAATGATATGACAATGAAAAAATATGATATAAATGACTTCATAAGGAAAATGATATGCCAATGAAAAATATGATATAAATGCAACACGTACACAACAAAATTTCTATATGAGTTTTTGAATTAGTTGTAATTACAGTCGATGAATAAGAAATTTTCTTTACAAAATTTTCAATTATTAAATGCATACAATATAGATGTAACACACAAAAAATGACACGTGCATGTGCACGTGTGCGTTCACTAGTATATGTATAATCACACATAGGTATGGGTGTGTGAGTGTGTTTGTGTGTGTGTATATATATAAATATATATACACACACGAGGGGTGATCTACTTTAGAAGGTGTGGATCATTGTGTGCCCTAGTTCCCCACTCAATGGTTTGTACTTTATATCAATCACATTACTTGATTTTTTTGGATTTATACTACCTAATCAAATTAGAATTCTGCAATATGGGGCATGTAGTCACCTGTTGGCTAGTGGAATCACATCCATTATCCCGCAGTCATGTATTGCACTGGTTGCAACATCTACAACATTGTCACATCATTAAAATGGTGATCTAGACGCAATTCCCTCTAATTATGTCTCATGTAATATGTACCTTCATTTAATTCCATCTTTCTCCCTCATTCCCTCTCCAATATAGTCACATTGAATTTTCCTTTTCTTTTAAGGGAATAAACCCCTATCCCCCAACGACCTTTTTATTTTTCTCTATTCAAATTTTAAATTATTACCATAGCCATAATTTTTTTCTCAAACTTTCCCCTTTCATGTTTGGCCTCCTTACTCACCCCATTTATGTCGGAATTTTTCTTCCTATGTCAATCAATCTCACTAGTTTTTTCTGCATTTAATTCAACTTCCCTCCCTTAAACTACCAACATTTGGTCCCCTCTTCTTACTACATCTTCCCATGATAGAATTGTATTCTCTTCATTTGCATCCCATGCTCCATTTTCTCATACTTCATCAAGCACTTCCATTGACCACTTCTTAGAGGAACTCGAAGTTGGAATCATAGACTATCAAACTCCTTGATCATGGACCCACAATAATACATATCCTCTACTTCTGATCTCACATACTTTGATAATGAATTTGTGAATGCCACTTGTGCCTCCTTCAGTGTAGATCATCATTGTTGTGAAGCACATGTGTGTTATCAATCACCTCTTGGGCAACCCAACCGGGGCAAGAAATACATGTCCAGTCTATCTCAATCAGAAGAGGATAGTAGTATGCAGAATAACTAACATCACAACTAGCCACATTAGTAACAACAAGATATGAAACCCTCCCCCCAAACCAACACAACAAGGACAAGTACCACATTCAACCATTTGTCCATGTCATAGGGGAGACAAGTTCGGCATAAGAAGATATGTTTAAGAAAGTGAAACCTGTTGAGGACAACAAACGTGAATCCCACCAGACGAGTTGTAGTTGGTGTGTTCTAGCAAATGTTGAACACCCTGATAGAAGAGAAGTTGGCTAGTGTCACCTAATTTGCACCGTACATCACCTACTTCACATCTCGTGTCACCTATCTCTTTGACTCGGTCATTATGCATATTTATTTTGATGATAATGAGGATATGTCCTTTCCTAATAGGGGGTAAGGTTGTCTCTTTTGAGGCATAGGAAAGAGTCACTATCCTAGTATGAAAAATTTTCCGTAAGCTATTCACACAAAGTTCAATGGCCTACACTCGGTAACAATAGTAGAGTCAAAGAGATGACATATACAATTGTTGATCATCTTGCTATTTGGATAATTTTTGTTCCCACATGGAGAAAAGAACATGTATAATGTTTTTCCTCTATGTTGACCAAATTGACATCCTACATGTTTTTGACTAGAAGCCATTGTGCACTGCCACAAAGTAGATTGATTTAGAAGAATGAAGAAGTGTCATAAAAGGCACACCTTATGTAAGCCATAAAAAAATAAGTCCATAAATGTTTCTCAATCATAATAAAATTTTGTTCTATTGTTTCTCTTTTGCACCATGTGATTTGGGTTTCTTTTTGCATGTGATCATGATTTTAAAACAAACAAAATTATATTTTGCTTTCACGTGCACAAATGGTGTGTCATAGTGCTATAGTCATTTTTGACAATACTGTGAGTTTCCTGGTAAGATGTTGACCATGCTATTATGTTGTCAGATATGTTGTTTTGATTTTCTTGTGATTCCATGACAAATTTTTGCATATCCTATCACAATATTGTGTGATTTGTGCACCTTATAATAACATTTGATCATTTTTAAAATTGGGAATGGTGGTGATATACATACTTACTATGTGATCCTCTAGAATAACATGTATATATCCCAAAATAAGGTGTGATTTCATTTTTTTGGAAATAGGTAAATAGTATTGCCAAAATATCGTATAGCAAGCTATACACAAACAAAGGCCACCAGCCACCAATGGACCAGGGGAATTATCTACAAAAACCCTGATCCACACATACAAAGAGGCCAACGGCCACCAACTGACCAGGGGTATTATCTACAAAAACCCCAGTACATTTTAGAGCTAGAGCTCAGGTTAGAGATCATTTCGGGCCTAACAGAAAACGCCCAACACATGTCCCTACTAATACTCTTCAACAGGCAGTTAAGGCTCAAAAAACCCTGTTATGTATCCTCTTGTTTCTTTCTCTCCAAACGTGATAGCAGACGCACGAGAGGAACAAGCCACCCAAGCTGAACTCCTTAGGCCTATAAAAGTGAGTAAGGATCCAGTTGATAGCATCATCAATATTGTTGGGCACATGGTGTCCCCATTCATTACGTAGGCATGTGATCTACCATAAATTCTTGGTGAACTGGCACTCAAAAAATAAATGTTCTTTCGACTCTGCCTCCATGTTGCAAAGGCAGCATTTGTTATCAATCTGAATACCCCATCCCTCAAATCTGTCATACGTGGGTAATCTGTCCAGCTTGGCTCTATACAAGAGTGTGCTCCATTTGGGGCAGTGGAACTGACCCCAAAGAACATGGAACCATGACACATCAGGCTCAACACTAATGTTGATGCTGGGTACTGTAGTAAAGGAACTAGCAAGACCCGGAGAATCAACATGCGGCGTCCCCGAGTTATCACTGACCTAGTTACACATCTTCCTCCATATCCTGGAAGGGTTGGATCCACCCGCCAGGATAAGGGCAGGTATGTATCTTTTTTTCATCCAAAGGACCCAAACGTTATTATCCTGATTGCATAATTTGTAAATGCGCTTCCTCGTGCAAGCCTCCGTGATTTTGTGACCATCTGTAATTTGTAGCCCACCTTTCTTATACGGTTTGGCCATATTGCACCATGCGACACCATGGTTGCGTCCTCCCCACAAAAAAAGATGTAGACATGGCTTTGATTCTATTCATACAGGCCTTCGGAATGTCACACAAATCTCACCAATATCTCACCATGCTCTGGATGACAGTTCTAATCAAAACCATGCGACCAGCCATGGAAATGTTGATTCCAGACCATTTATCCACTTTGTCCTTGATTTTGTCCACCAGCATAGTGAACTTTTTCACCGTACCTCTGCCTCCCATGATGGGCACACCCAGATATCTCGTCGGCCACACGCCCCTCTTGACTCCCATGGCAGTTTTAAGTCTACCTCTTCTCGAATCACAAGATTTAGAGTTGAAAATGTGTGATTTTAGCGCACTAATGTACAGCCCTGTGGCACGACCAAAACTGATGAGAACCTTCTTGTAAGCTTTTAAACGGCTGACATGTCCCACCGAGATAAGAAGCACATCGTCAGCGAAAATTAGGTGCGTCATCACCTTGCAGCCTTTAACATTGAAGCTTTTAATTCTGTCCCTAGCTTCTTCCACCTTGATAGCATTAGTGAGCCCCTCCATCATAATTGTGAACAGCAAAGGAGACAATGGATCTCCTTGTCTCAGTCCATTAGTATCTTGGAACAACCCAGCAGGTGTGCCATTTACCAACACATAAAGAGAAGTCGTCTCTATGCATTCTTTCAGCCAATTGACCCAGGTATTCGAGAAATTCATAGATTGCATGATCTGCCACAGGGCATCCCAATTCACTGAGTCATACGCCTTCTTAATATCGATTTTGATACAGGTTTTAGATGAGGATCTTTGTTTATTGAAGTCCACCAAAAATTCATTGGCTAGCAAAGCACAATCTTCTATCTGTCTCCCTTTGATAAAAGCATTTTATTCGGCTGATATGATACTCGGGAGAATCTTTTTCAGTCTACCAGCAAGCACCTTGGATATAATCTTATATAGAATCAAGCAGCAGGCTATAGGTCTATAGTCACCTATTGAGCAAACTTGCTTAGACTAGGGAATCAATTTTATAAAGGTGTGATTGACTGCTCTGACCATACGACCTCCATTAACGAACCATTTAACGGCTTTGCAAACCTCAGCTCCTATGAGGTACCACATCTTCTGATAAAATCTGTTGTTGAACCCGTCAGGTCCCGGCGCTTTCGAATAGTGAATGGAGTAAGCAACAACTTTAGTTTCCTCATCCTCCACCCTCTTGCACAACTCAACATTCATGTTAGCATTGATTCTAGCTCCGGGAATATGCTCATCTTTGAAGCTAGAGCAAATGATATTCTGGTTATAGAGCTTCTGGAAAAACTCGACAGCCTCAAGGGCAATCTCAGTCTTCCCCCCTACAGACTGGCCCTCCTCATTAATTATCTCATGTATGGTCTCCAGCATCTCTTTCTTCTTAACAGCACTATGGTAAACTTTAGAGTTACGGTCTCCATCAGCTACCCATCTCATCCGGCTCCTCTGTCAATAGAACAGTTCATTCACTTTTTCCAACTGTCTCAGTCTATTTTCGGCTTTACTTTCATCATCAATAGCTTGGTTATCCAGCGGACTTAGTCTGGTTTTGAGCGCGGCCCTCTTGTAGCTGTCCACAGCCTCCCTGGTCAAGTTAGGCAAGTTAACCTTGTCTTTAGCCCATTTCTTCAACGCCTTCTTTGTCCTTTGCAGCTTCTTGAGCACAATATACAGCGGGTTACCCTCTATCTCAGTAGCCCAGCTCTCCTCTACAATAGCATTAAATCCCGGCCAGTCACACCATAGATTAAGAAACCGGAACGGTTTGGGAGACGAAGGATGATTAACAAGTTCAAGTCTCATCCAAGCATGGTCGCTGAAAGGATGTGATCCTAGCTTCATACAAGCATGGGGGAAGATATTCAGCCATTGCTCATTAACCAACCCTCTATCCAAGTGACTCGCAATTCTCCTACTTATGTTTTTCTTGTTAGTCCAAGTGGTGATGCCCCTGATAGTGGGAAGTTCCAGAAGCTTGGCTTCATCCATGGTATCATTAAAGGCAGCCATGATTCTTTCGGGAACAGGCATACCCCCTTTCTTCTCTCTAGCGCGTCGGACATTGTTGAAATCGCCAAGAACAAGCGATGGGATTTCATTTTGAGCAACCCCTCTAATATCTTGCCATAAGCTTTTCCGGTCACACTCCAGATTTTCACCATAGATTCCAGTGATGATCCCTGAGAACCCTCCTCCATTGAAACAGCTCGCCGTAGCTGCTTGGTCAGAACTCAGAAATATGTATAGTCTCCACCCTCCATACAAGAGGATTCCAGCCCACAACAATTTTGCCCCTCTCCACTTCACTCAGGTTATCAATGGTGGGCCATGAGTCAGGAAAGATAGAATTAACCCGACTCCCTTCCGCTCTCCTAATCTTTGTTTCAAAGCAGAAGACTAGGTCCACCTTCATCTCAAGTAGAATTAACTTGAGTCTTCTCTGCATCCTAGGAAAGGATGCCTCTAGCACATTCCATGCGAGGATGGACATCTAAATGTGTTTGGAGCAGCTCCCTTCTCCGGAGCCACTGCCATTCTTCTTCTTCTTGGTCGTGTTTCGAGTGTGTCTCGGACTTCGGCCTCTGGTGTGAACCTCCATGATACCTTCATCACCCATGTCCTCCAGAACAGCAAAGGGGTTCTCACCCCCCCCCCCATCAGTACCCTTATCAGCTGCAGTAGAAGTAAGAGGACCACCCGCAGAGTTGATGTTGTCTTCTGGTTCTGCTCTTCTCTCAGACGAATTCTCAATCACCTCGCCCTCTTCCCTTTCCTTCAATTGGTCTTCAATGCTTTCATGGTCGTCAGTCATCTGAATAACTAGAGACACAGCACTCTTCTCGATGGCCATCACCGGGATCACATTGACAGCCAACTCCTTTTCTTTCCTCTTCTGATTGGGAGGTCTTGACTTACCAGTCCGCCGTTGTCGTCCCTTCGCAGGTTCGGGCACAATAGGTGGCTCGACAGCAGTGTCCTTCCTAGCTCCTGGGCATTGTCCTGCTTCATGCCCAAAAACCTTGCATTCAACACATCGATCAGGTAGAGCTTCATATCTCACCTTGACTTCCCACTCCTCACCGTTCGGCAGTTCGACCATCACTTCCGGGGGCGGTTCGGTGCTAGCGGAGATGTCAACACAGAACCGGGTGCACCCCATGGTAGTACCATCAGACCTCCTGTCCATTGCACGCGGAAAGCCAATGGAATTGGCGATCACTGCGATGGCCCGAGGAGTCCAGTGTCTCCTGACATTAGGGAGCGAAACCCACACAGGGGCAGTGGTGAAGGCCGTCCACCGAGTGTCAGCTTCCCTCGTCCATTTCCTCACGAGAACGAGCTGATCGTCGAAAAACCACGGTCCTACTGACATGGCTTTCTTCAGGTCCGCTTCACTGGCAAATCGGGCTAGAAAAAGCCCGCCATCGAGCGTGAACAACTCCATCGCACCCCGCGGTCTCCAGAACCGGAGCATCCACCCTCTGAGTTGCAAAGGGTGGCATTTCTTTCCCAGGATTTGGATGATTGCCGAATGCTTATGGTAATCCTCCATCTCCTCGAGAATGTTGCTAGTCATCTTCGTCCACAACCTCTGGTCCCCTTCTCTCCTGAAGGGGATTTTGGGGTCTTCATCGCCAGCGCACCGCAGAGTCGGGGGAGGTCCGATCACCGCTCACACCCATTCACCCGCTACCGTGACATCAGTGGCAGGAGAGAACCAAGCATCTTTCTCAGTCGAAAAGGAGGTCGAGCCAGGGATGGTAGCAGCAGCGGGGGTCCAGCGCCCCTGCCCGCCATGGATCGCCCGACCTAGGGAGCAAGAGAGAAGGCGCGGCCTAGAGAGAAGGCAGGGTGTTTTTTAGAGAGAAGGCTGTCAATTATTGATTGCTCGTGTGACAATGCCTATTATGTAGTCAATCTAAATTTTTTGTGTCATGCACTTCAATAAGAAATTTTTGTGACCAATAGTTGATTCTACCCATAACCATGTGATAACACGTTTCGTGTTTCAAAGCTAAAAAACATTGGAGCATGCATAATTTGTGTGATATTTGCTTTAACAGTTGTATGACAATGTTGTGTCTCGTATGATAAATGATTAGGTCTTTGGCTATTGTTTGATGTATATTTTACTTGTGATAAGGCAAAATATAGGTGTGATTCTAGTTGCATTTTGTATGAACATGTTTTTCAATTATTCAAATAAAATTCATAATCACTACTATAGAAATGGCTTATAACGTCACATTTATAGGCGTCAGTTGTATATAAGACACCTAAATCCTACATTGTCGGTCGAATACACAAACCGACATCTATCTATGAAGAGAGGCCAAATATGGGTATCACTTTTTATTTAACATCACTTCCTCAATAAGCAACTGACGCCTAAATCGACCGTCAAATCTAAATTTTCTAGTGAAAAGAAATTACCTCTAAAATTTAACCTAAGACATCGGTCGTTAACAAATCAACTGATGACTAAAGGTTTTTTATGAGACAGAAATTGGGCTAATTTTTATCATCGGTGTTCTTGCAATAACCGACGTCGATGTGTTTTCATATCTTGTCCCCGCGAAAATTTTCACCCCCTTTGGCGTCAGTTTTCTACGACAACCGACGACTATGGTCATAATTCGAGAACTTTTTTGTCGACATATGTAGATAGACGTCGACTTTTCTAGTTGAAACCGACGACTATTATTTATCATAGGTGTCGGTTTGTTTGTGGTGACTGACACCTATTGTTATACGTGGCAGTTGTTTTTAATAATTGACGCCTATTGTTAACTTAATAGCACCCGTGCAAAGCAGACTCTTCTCCTTTCTCTTTGTTCCATTGCCCTCCGCTTAGGTCTGGCGATTTGCGCGATTCCTGTCGCTGTTGTTGTACTCGCTGTCGCCGTTGCTGTGCTCACCGCTCCCTTCTCCTGCTCGCCACCGCGTGTCGTCCCTTCTCTACTGCTGGTCACAGCCGCCTACCTCCAGACTGCTTCCTGCCGCTACTGCTACTCGTCGCCGCCTACTGCCCCTGTTGTTGGCTGCCGCCTACTGCTCAGAACCTGAGCTTGCCACCACCGAACATGTATTCTCCACCGACTGAGCTCGCCGCCGCCGCCTACTTCCAACCCCCGTTTTTCCACTTTGTCTCCACCTAGAATAACTGTGTAGCCTTGTGGGTTAACACAAACCCTAACAAAAGCCAAACGTTACTGTTGTATATGAACCTGATGATTACTATTACAAAAAAATAGTAGTTCAAATCTTGATAAGAGAAAAATGAGGGATTTCACAATTACATAGATGCATAGTGTGTTAGTCTTTGATACCAACTGTCGTAGAAGTGTTATTATACCGATCCAAGCCCATTGCTTGGGTAGACAATGATAAAATAATTTAGTGTCACTGCCCCTAAATAGCTCAAAGTTCACATAGTTCACACAAAACTTATGTAATAATTAAATATAGAGAAGAAGAAAGAAATATAGATTAGATTTAATATAGAGAAGTCACATTATCATTCCCAAATACTAGTTTATCCTCATGGACTTTATATTCGGTGATTCTTGTACAACAACCAAACATTATAATCATTAAGTAGCAAGTAGTAAAAGGAAATCTAGAACCTTAGTCACTGGATGAATAATGGCCATAAATGTGTAATGAAAGATGCATGAAAAAATGTTTCCATGAAAAAAATGTTTGGTTGTAAAATAATGAGTTGATCTTTTGTTTATCTTGCAATATATATTATTACTAAGCAATGATTTCATTATGCATTCCATTTTTTATGATTTGTGTTTGTATTGATCTCATCTTGATTTTTCCCTATTATGGGGCATGTCAACATTATTCAAGATTGATGAGTGCTTTAAACCTAAGCATGTTAACATTCTAGGGTCATATGGGGCATGTAAAAATTTTCTTCTATTTAGGATCAACAAACTATTATGCAAGTCATGAATTAGAACCAACAAGCTATAGTTGAGTTGACTATTCATAAGATTCATTGAGTCATCTTCAAGTGTTTATCTATTTGAAGACTCACTAATACACCAATTTGGTTTTAGTAAAAGGGAAATACTAATGCACTCACGTAACATGCTTAGAATGTAAATGATGAACTTTGCCTTAGATTGCCAATCATGCTTCTAAAGACATCAATAATCACCCTAACTTGTATGAATGATGAAACTAGGATTGTAGTATAAGAATGACAACACATGTATGTGTTGGCTTAGAAACCCACCCCAGATTCAATCATTAGGAGTAAATCTTAGATAGTCCCCAGTTTGGGACTGTTCTTGAACACCTAATCTCACTTAGGATGTAAGTATATAATGTTTATTGGGTTTTCAAGAAAATTTCGCTAGTGTTTCCCCGTTTGTTCTCTAAGTACATATGTACTTGGAGAACAATGGGAAAATGTTGTCGAAATTTTCTTGAAAACCCAATACACATTATACACTTACTAGTGAGATTAGGTGTTCAAGAATAGGATAGGCGGTACACATTTATTATATATAAGACCTTAAACCCTAAAGTTTTAACCATAAATCCTAATCTTGTAACCCTAGACCCAAATCTTGTTCTAATATATACTTGTTTTCTCTTTGATCATAGAATGGATAGATCATGGATGTCCATTCCAAATCGTTGTGCCTCAATGTTTATTTTTGGTCTTGATCAGTTTATTAGATTTTCTGAGGAACATAGGATACAACCTGGAGATAGGTTCTACTGTCCATGTAGGCAGTGCGGTAACAACTTGAAATTCAGCACTGGTGACGAAATTAAAAGTCATGTCATGTGCAATGGGATTGTACAAGTCTATAAAGAATGATACTAGTATGGAGAGATTTCAAACCTGAAATTAGTGGATGTTGATAGCAGTGCTTATGTGGAAGAAGAAATTGCCTTCGATGATGTAGATGTGAACAAACTAATTCCAATAGACATTGTTAATGCGATGCTGGATAGTTGTGGGATAGAGCACACCGATCCACCTCCCATGTTTAGAAACATTGTGTATGATGTTGAGATACCCGTTATACATAGGTTGTAAGTTTACGAAGCTTAGCACTATATTGAGATAGTATAAGCTGAAAGCTAACAACAGATAGAGCGAAAAAAGCTTCACGTCTTTGTTGTTGAAAGAAATTCTTCTTGAAGGAAACGAGTTGCCAATATCAACATACTAGATAAAGAAATTGTTGTTCCCAATGGGAACGGACGCCAAGAAGATACACGCATGTCTGAATGATTGTGCATTATTTCAAAAGGACTATGTGGATTTGAAAGATTGTCCCAAATGTGGTGCGTCAAAGTATAAATTGACGAGTTCAGGGGAGTCCAAAATAGGTTCTCCTGTCAAGGTGATGTGGTATCTACCTATAATACCACAGTTTCAACGCTTGTTTTCCAATCCTATAGATGCGAAGAATTTGAGGTGGCATATAGATGTTAAGAAAAATAATGATGGGAAGAGTGGACGAAGATTGATTTATTGTATCCTCAATTTGATGAAGAAGTTAGGAATCTAAGACTTGAGCTTTGTATAGATGGGATGAATCCGTACGTGACATTGAGCAGCTAGGAATCTAAGACTCGGGCTTTGTACAGATGGGATGAATCTATACGTGACATTGAGCAGCTAACATAGCACTTGGCCACTTATGCTTGTTATATACAATCTTCCTCCCTGATTTTGTATAAAACAATAAGTATGTTATGTTGTCGTTGTTGATATTAGGCCTTAAACAATCTGGAAATGATATCGATATTTATCTTGAACCTCTGATTGATGACTTGAAGAAACTCTGGGGTGAAGTTGTGATGACCTATGATGCTTCACAAAGAGAGACATTTTGTTTGCACGCTATGTTGTTTTGCATTGTGAATGATGTTGGTTGTTTACACTAACGAGTTTCAATCATAAGAATGATCTTTTACTCAGCTAGCTATATCCCGCAAGTATACGAGAGTAGTTGTAGTCGAGGTCGAACACAAGGAGCGTTCGTTAGTTAGGTGCAAGATTTTTTATTTTTGACAATCTAGATCATTGTACATAAGATGATTGGATTAGAACAACTAAATTATAGATTTAAAACAAAACAGTAAATTATCACTTAAGAAAGGTTAAGATTCAGATTTGGAAGGATCTTAGACTTAAGATTTCACTATCACATCATAGCTTATATTAAAATATAAATTTAAATATGTTAATTAACTTACAAAGGAGTTTTGTAGTCATCACTCACCTCCCGGTGAAGTAATGACGATGTTAACTCCATACATCACTCTCGTGCATGTATTTCATTTTGAATCACAAACCTTGCTCCTCAACTTAATCCTAGCCACTCTCGCGGTCAAGGAAAAGTTGCCAAAAGAGTAACACTATACTCTCAAACACATCTTCTCAGATTATGAAAGAAAGCATAAAACATGCAAGTATGATGGCCAATCACACAAATAAGCATTTCAGATCCGAAACAACTCTTGGAACATGCAAGAAACTAACATTTAGTATGAAATTCATAAGTTCATACAAGCTATGACATGGGAGTTACTCTCCCATGTCCAAGATTCAGATTCTACTCATCCATGATCATGTATTGCAGAAATGCTACAGAATTTTCAGAGTTTAACATGGTTTAGAGAAGGAAAAGCTAGGAGAATTGAAAGTGTAACTTAAGAGAAGTAGAATTTTGTCTTGGGGACGAAATTCCACTCCTAAAGCTACTCCAAAACGGACTGGCTCCTCTCCCGAGAAGCTACACGAAGTTGGGGAAGCTTGGTTGCACCTTGGAGAAGACAATGGAGACGAAGAGAAGGAGAAATGGACTCCTTTCCCAAGAAACCACCCTTGATCTCCTCAAAATCACCCTCCTCTACTCTAGGCTTGCTATGGGACGAGGGAACTGACACAAATGACCGAGCATAACCGCCCATTAAGTTCCCCCTTCGTTTTAAACAAAAACTTATATTTTATAAAATGTTGAAACTGCCAGGTGCACGGCGTGTACTTTGGAAATGCACGTCGTGCAACTTTCCAGAAACTTTCGGTTTGCTCCAGAATACACTGTGCACGGTGTGCACTTTGGAAATGCACGCCGTGCAACTTTCCAGAAACTTTTGGCTCCCAGGTGCACGCCGTACAACTTTCCAGAAACTTTTATTTGCCTAAAATTCCCAGGTGCACGGCGTGCACTTTTGGTGCATGGCGTGCACCTCGCTGTTCTGGGTTGTTGTGTATTTTACTCATAACTTTCAGTGTGTAGGTCCGATTTACATGTCGTAAAAAGTGGTATTTGTGCAATTTCGAACCCCAAAACATGTAGATACTTGAGGAGTGATCCAATAAGAGATAATATGATATATTACTCATAATTTCATTACAATATGTAGTACCTACAATACAAACCATGAGACAAGTAAGAATAGCTAAAAATATAGAATCTAGCATGAATGAGAGTGATAATTGAGTCAAAACAACATGGATATGCAACCAAACATGATCCAAAATATGATATAATTTGTGCACATCAAATACCCCTAAGCTTAAACCATTGCTTGTCCTCAAGCAAAAAGAGCATAGAAACATGAATGAAGAATTGTCAAGTTCATGCATAGATCAAATGAAATGAAATATGTGTATAAGACCAAACCAACCATGATCAACATGTTTATGTTCATAGCCATCAATTCAACTTAAACACCCAAGAAAGAGATTTTTTAGTTTAGCAGGGGTGGTCACAATTAAATGAATCAATCAATTAAACAACACTAAGTAAAATTTGGATGACCAAGCCAAGCAATTAGTGGATGTGCAACTCAAACTATCAACTATTAAGGATACAAATGATGAAATTTTAGTTAAAATTGACAATTTTAGTTGTACTCCCCTTCTTTTCCAAAAATGATATGACAATGGATTATGGGTTCCGACACTCGGCTGCTAATGTAGGCTTATGCACACGTGGAATGTTAGTTGGGATATTTTATCCTCTTTTAAGACATACCACCTAACCATCATGGCCAGATCAGACTTACACTAGGCTAGCATGATATGTGGGTAGTTTAGCCATCTTTTATGGGGTATAAAGATGAGATAAGCCAAAAGAAATTTTGAAATTTTTCCAAAACATAGGAGAGTCAACTAAATTGCAACATTAGCTAGATTTCATTCATTTGTTTTGATTTTTTTTCATTGAAAGAGTGGTTGAAAATGCACTAAGAGCTTGACAAGGGCATCTTGTATTCCAAATGATGTTGTAAAGTTGATTTACTCACAAAAATTGAAACCATTACATGTTTGAAGTAATCAAGGATGTGAAAGATGAATGTTCAGGCTAGAAGCATAAACCAGAGTTAAGCACATGTTGATGGCCAAAAAGTTTCATTTGAATAATGCCTGCCTTTTACAATTTCTCCAAATGATATTTATCATCAAAAGAGGACAATCAGTTAAGAATAGGAGTTCTATCCACATATAAAAGATACACCTCATATCATACTAGATTTGCCACCAAAAGAGGAGAATTGAAAACAATGACTGAAATGTGAACACAAAACAAAAGCAAATGACAAGAAGCAAATAACATGAAAGGGAAAATCTAAAAGAACTAGGTTACCATCCGGTTGCTCCCCCCAAGCTTGAAATCTGCAGTGTCCTCACTGCATGAACCAAACTAAAAAGGTTGCAACCGGGTACCTCATCATGGTGGAAACATCAAAGTCCATGGAGGACCGGTACTCTGATTTGCAGCTGGAAATTGTTGTGCTAAAGATTGATGCCTCCTTGCAAATATGTCCTTGATTTTGGGCAAGCGAAAGCACCTATTAGCTGCAGCAAGAATAGTCTTTTGTATGCCAATACTATTTGTCTTTTCATTCTCCTTTGAAGCATCACCAAAATATGAGTTGGGAAGAGTGTTATCATTATAAAGCAATGTGTCATCTAGAGTGTGAGGAGGAAATACATGTGACTTGCTTGAAGAATCAACATGTAGAGCATGTGTGCAGCTTTCTCCCCTTTAGTTGCAACTTCATAATCATCATGGATATCAACATCATCATACTTTGAAGGATATACTTCTATGACAACACCATTCTTCAATGTTTCCGGCCTGAAATACGTAGGATTCATCTCCGGTGGACTAGACAAGAAAGGTGGAAATGCTTCTTTGCTAGAATGTGCTTGTTGGGAAATTTGTTTCTCCAAGATGTGTGCATGAGTGGCAATATCGTCCACCTTAGAAGAGAGTTGGAAAATGTCACCCTTCATTGATTGTCTTTGTTGATGGAACTCCTCATTTTGCTGCATTTGAGCTGAAATAAATGTTGCAAGCATGGACTCTAATCTAGAAGTTACTTGTGGTTGTTGTGGCTGAATTAAATTCAGGTTTGCATTGTTGTAGAAGTACAATGGAGTGTAGCCCATTGGAGAATAAAAAGAAGAAGCATAACATGTAGAAGATGAGTGTCCAAGCAACCCACATGAATCATAAAATAATATTGGCTGCTTGAAATGACCGTGTGCTTAGCTTATCAAACCTTTGTGATAAAGTGTCTATCTTTGCTGCAATCATGTCTATAGCACCAACCGTGTGATCTTCCCTTTGCTTTCTGGAAGTAGTATGTGAAAAGGATGGGTGGTAGCTTGTAGCCGGACTCCATTGGCAATCATTTTCTGCCATATCTTCAATAATAGCATAGGCTTCTCTATAAAATTTGTTCATTAGAGCTCCATTTGCAGCTGCATCAATAGACATCCTTGTATTGTAGCACAAACCAGTATAGAAAGATTGCAATAGAAGCCAATTTCTTAGACCATGATGTGGAAAAAGATTTTGAAGATCTTTGAACCTCTCCCATGTATCATACAAGGTCTTTTTTTTTGGTGAACCGAGCTCCTTGTATTACTATTTTTGTGTTTTTGGTGTTACATACAAGTATGGCTATCCATATGACAGGAAAAGTTATTTACAGCAAAAAAGGAAAACAGAACCACTAAGAACTGATATCCGGCACCAGCAGGAGAAAAAGAAGAACAAAAGGGAACCATCCATGGATGCCCACCAAAGGTATGGAGAACTCGAACAGCTGAGCCATCAAAATAGGGTAAGAGACCAGAAATCTGCAGCAACAAACAACAGAAACAGCAGCAAAGAACCCTGCTCAACCTTCGAGAGAACGAACATCTTTCAGAACTAGCTTCCAAATAGAAAACCACTCATTCTCTCTACAAGAATGCCCAACAAAGGTTTGGAGAACCCAAGCAGTATCATACAAGGACTCTCCATCCCTTTGAGAATAATTGATGAGTTGACTCCTTAGCTGCAAAGTTTTGCTAGGTGGAAAATATCTTGCCAAAAAGACCTTTAGAATCTCCTCCCAAGTGCTGATTGACTTCTTTGGAAAAGTATAGAGCCATGCCTTGGCTCTATCTTTAAGAGAGAATGGAAAAAGAATTAGGCGTATCCCATCAGTAGGAACACCATATATCTTTATGGTGTTTAACAACTATAGAAATTCAGCAATGTGGAGGTTTGGATCCTCCATTGGTGTCCCTCCAAATGCATTCAGTTGTAGCAATTGTATGATGGATGGGCTGATAGAAAACTCTTCTACCTCAAATTTTGAAATATTAATAGGCCCACTCATGTGCATTGCAACTATACCAAAGTAGTCCTTAAGAGGAAGGTCATCCTCCTTGACTAGTTCTTCATGTGAATCCAGTGGATTAGGTATATGTGGCGTAGATGGTGGTGGTGTATGTTGTACGGATGTTGGTTGTGTATATGAGGGTGTGGAAGAATGTGGTATGGTTGTTGGTGGTATATATGATGGTGGTGAATTAGGTGTGATTGATGGTGATGTGGATGAAGGATGTGTGGATGAGGGTGGTGCATATGATGGTGACATGGATGATGGTTGTATGGGTTGTGATTCCTCCATACATGTTTGGGTTTCACTCCTTCTTGCTCCATGAGGGCTGCAAATGATGTGTTCATATTCTGAAAGTAGAGATATGCACGGTTCAAGGATCTTTTTATGAACACCCCATATGCTCCTACAAATAAACAAGGTGAGTGAGATACAAAAGCAAACATGGAAGATACAACAAATTATGATGATCATGATGAATTATGATTTATGGATATGATGGTGGATATGAAGGTTGTGATCTAGTCTCATTTACTTATCAACAACTCTTACTCTAACAGGAATACCTATGCTCCCTGGCAACGGTACCAAAAACTTGTTGGTTGTTTACACTAACGAGTTTCAATCATAAGAATGATCTTTTACTCCACTAGCTATATCCCGCAAGTATACGAGAGGTGTTGTAGTCGAGGTCGAACACAAGCAGAATTGGTTAGTTAGGCACAAGAGTTATGATTTTCAATAATCTAGATCATTGTACATAAGATGATTGGATTAGAACAACTAAATTATAGATTTAAAACAAAACAGTAAATTATCACTAAAGAAAGGTTAAGATTCAGATTTGGAAGGATCTTAGACTTGGGATTTCACTATCACATCATAGATTATATTAAAATATGAATTTAAACATGTTAATTAACTTGCAAAGGAGTTTTGTAGTCATCACTCACCTCCCAGTGAAGTAATGACGATTCTAACTCCATACATCACTCTCGTGCATGTATTTCATTTTGAATCACAAACCTTGCTCCTCAACTTAGTCCTAGCCACTCTCGCGGTCAAGGACAAGTTGCCAAAAGAGTAACACCATACTCTCAAACACATCTTCTCAGATTATGAAAGAAAGCATAAAACATGCAAGTATGATGGCCAATCACACAAACAAGCATTTCATCCGAAACAACTCTTGGAACATGCAAGAAACTAACATTTAGTATGAAATTCATATGTTCATACAAGCTATGACATGGGAGTTACTCTCCCATGTCCAAGATTCAGATTCTACTCATCCATGATCATGTATTGCAGAAATGCTACAGAATTTTCAGAGTTTAACATGGTTTAGATGTCCTTATGTTGAAATTCTACCCAAAGTATATAGGTTCCTTTCCTTTGCAAAAAAAGGACTATTTCCTTCACTTCCTCACTTATCCCCTTGCTTGGACCGACTAAGGCAGAGCTCTGGAGAAGAGGAGAACGTCTAAGGAGTTCTAGGTAAGCTTTGATCCTCATCTTGCTCGGATTCATGGAGAAAATCATGGTGCAAGGTTGGTTTTATGGTCTTTCTTACTTGGTTCCTCTTTCTAGCCGACTTTTCCCAACCAATTCTTGGAGAAACGACCTTGGCCGACCTGTGGAGCTCAAGATACCATTAATAGATTGGAAGCTTGGAGCTCTAGGACCGACCTTAAGGCGGGTTTTATAACTCTAAACCCTTATGCTTTGTTATATACATCTTCTTTCTTATAAATAGTAGCTTGTTCTTCTTTCCCCCATCTTTCCTTGCACTCTTGCAAGCAAAACCGTGAAGAACAGACCTTAGTATCAAGGTAGAAGATGATGGGAATGAATAACTAGGCAACTTTATCAAACGCTCTCCCACCTTTGGTCTAAATGGTTTGCAAAACTATTTGGGACCAAATGGTTTCAAAACCATTTGGACTCATGCGGTTTGCAAGACTGTTTAGACTCAAATGGTTTCAAAACCATTTGGGAGGTTTGACCATGTGTTGACCGTTTGAGGTTCTGCTGGACACATTATGAATTAATCACCTACAAAGAATCATCATCTAATTCTAAGCAAATTTCATGTTGAAGGCACTTTAATCACCTAAACCTTAATCGGGTTCTTTTGCTGATTTCAATGGACCAATCTTGTTGAAGTTTGGGTTGAGTGGCCCAAACAGTTTCAAAACCGTTTGGGGATCACCCGAACGGTCTCAAGACCGTTTGGTGATCACCCAAGACCGTTTGGAGGTCTAGGGTTAAGATAATTTGATCAATTGAGGGTCCAATCATAATAGGTTGTTGAACTAATCAAAAGTGCTGATTTGTAACCTAATTAGGGTTCAACTCTTAACAAATTGACTTATATTTTGATGATACTTTGGGAAAACGGTCTCAAAACCGTTTGGAGGATTTCCAAATGATCCCAAGACTGTTTGGGGACAGGTCATGGCCCAATTGGGTAAAAGTTGATGGGTTCAACTTCAATTTGAATCATGTTGATAAATGTTGATGATTGATCGATTACAAACCCTAATCCAATTGATCCTAACCCTAATTGGCTATCAACTGAGGGTCAATTGAGTGTCAAATCAGTTAAGGATAAACCTAATTACCTTAATTGATAAGTGGTTAACAAGTATGAGGTCAATTGAGGGGTTCAACATTGAAAACCCTAATCAATTGCAAGTGTTGATGCACTTTTTAGGTCCATGCAGTTTTGAGATGTTTGGACCAAACGGTCTCAAGAACGTATGGGGGCAAATGGTCTCAAGACCGTTTGGACCCAAAGGGTTTCAAAACCGTTTAGACTCATGCGGTTTGGTCATGCAGTTTGCTCAAACGATTTTAAAGTCAACCTTGGCTAAATGGTCAACATGATCAAATGGTTTCAAGACCGTTTTAAGGAAAACGGTCTTGAGTGTGATCCTTTTCATGCGGCCTTGAAGTTCAAAGGTACCAAACGGTCAACCCTTCCATGTGGTTTCAAAACCGTTTGGAGGTTAAAGTGTGAAACTGTTTGGGGACTTTTAGGGTTAAGAATGCTTAATGCTTTGAAGGCTTAG
The DNA here is from genome assembly GCA_963693085.1 of Alisma plantago-aquatica. Lineage (NCBI taxonomy): Eukaryota > Viridiplantae > Streptophyta > Magnoliopsida > Alismatales > Alismataceae > Alisma > Alisma plantago-aquatica. The sequence continues at coordinate 952,713,719 of OY856412.1, forward strand.
ATGGTTCAGTGGTTGTTTAATCTAAACCCGAATGATACCTAAAGATATTAAGGGGCTAAGTGATTAGTAGATTGACCCATGTTATGATTATTAGAGTAGATTACCAAGGTATCCTTGAAGGGTTCAAGTAGACAACACCCCTTGATCAAGCAAACCCTAATGACCATAATGGTGATGACTTGACCTATGTTAATCAAGTTGAATTGACTTAACCTAATCTAGAGTGGTGTAAACATCATCTAATGGTGAGAGGAGAGAGAAGGCTCCAATTATGAAAATAAATCAAGTAAAATACCTTCAATATATATGAATGCACATGATTAGTGTATGATCCACCAAGGTGAGATCATGGAAACCCTAGTTATGGTGATTAATGAATCTTAACCTAATTGGAAGGCATCAATAATGATAATTCTCATACATGATGAGGCTATGAGCTCAATTCACTATGAAGTGAATAGTAAACCCTAATTCTATGGTAATACCATGTAAAATGAATAGTAAACCCTAATTTAGGGTAATGTGATGAAATGTACAGTAAACCCTAATTCCAGGTCATGCTTTCAAGCATGAATCTTCATGATTGAAGTATGAAATGAGGAATCATTATTCCTAATCATAATGAGAGAGATTGAATAACCTTAATTGATTTGAATAATGGGAAGCTAGCCTTAGTCAAGGCATGAAAGTACAACCCTCGATTTGAAAGGACATTCCTACTTTATAAATTGTTGATCTGGAAATGAATTGTTTATTATTATCAATTGAATTGACCATGCATGTTCTTATAAGAGAATGATCATAGCCAGGTGAGGGTTATGATATTATATTCATTGGAAACATGCTTTAGGCGTTATGAATAGTGATATATGCTATGTAACCTATGTTTAAGTGGCAACATATGAGATTGATGGGCTGATAGAGCCATGAACAACATTAAGGTCATGCTAATTAGATGACTCGTGATTAATTAAGGGTTTGAACACCCTATTCTTGAGTCATAGTAATGAAATGATTAAGAATTGATACCCATATGATAATTGATGTGAGTTAAACTTGATACATTTAGTATTCTTCTTTTATAGCGGTGCTTTAATAATTAAATGCTTGGAAACATGCTTGATGTTAAAAGAATGCTGAAATGTACCTAAATAATCAAGTATAACCATACCATGTAGAGCGCTGATCATAGATCCATCATTGTCAGAAGCCAAATGATGGTGAAACAGGTTTTCCTAAGGGAACTCTTCGATCACATACTTTTGAGTATGTGGGGGATTATGGACACGAATATCCTTATGTCCTAATGTAGGAATTGATGTAAGATGTACCTTAATCCATCAACCCTTCACTACGTGTTTATGTCGGGGTGATGTATCTCTAGTCTCCCGAGGGAATCTTTAATGCCACATTGATGAGAGATAAACAAGAGATCTTTCGATGGCAAAGAGAGTACATAATGCCATTGTGACTCTGATAGCGAAGTTGCCAGAATACCCTGGTAAGCTATTGTAGCAGAGACACGAGATGTCCTGCATGTTGATCCTCACACTGACTGAGGAAGATGAGGTCATAAGAATCTGGATCTTTTAATGACCTATGTATGATACCGATGTGACTTAGTAGTGATTGGTTGGAGTATGAGTTGTATACCTCATCTCCGCAGGGCATAATAATATTTGTAAAATATAATCAGCTGTGTAGCATAACTGCTTAGGTTGAACTATGAGAAACAATGATTGATGCTACATTGTTTATAATGATCCTGTCAAGTAATTAGTATACATGTTCTTCATATTCCTTATAGAAGTAAATGTTGCTTTATTTACTCTTAAGATTGTTGCTTAATGTTTTAAGTTACTTTGCTTATGTTATTCCTTACATGCTATAATAAAGCTTCTGGTGGAGAGTTATAACTCTCGCTGGGATAATTATTTAAATTGTCTCACCCCGTAGGTTTCAACTTTTTAGGTGGTCGCCCAGGACGAAGGAACCAATCTGAGGGTGAGCAGTACCAGCAGCAACAACACCAGGGGCAACAGTGAATCTCAAGTGGAGATACTGACTGCCAAGCCTTGTAGATAGTACCCTAGTATGTCTTATGTTGTCTCTGTACTCTCAAGACCTAGGAGTCAATAGGTCTAAGTTTTTTGACTCTAAGCCTCGAGATTTTGTATATGGACGTATATAATCACTCGAGAGGTGATTTCACAAGAGATGTATTGTCAAAACATGATGTAAACTGTTTATCTTGTTTCTTATAAAAAGAGTTTTATGGTTTAAAGATATTTTCTTAAAAAGTTTTAATTTCTAGTAATTTTCAATAATTCTGCTGCCAGTTAGTTAATCGCTTCCGCTTAAGTTTAATTCTCATTTTGGTGATTCGGTCACCACAATTTAGTGGTATCAGAGCTCTAGGTTTGCTGAGTCTACAAAGACATATGACTTAGGATGTCGAGTCTATTCTTAGTGTTTTCTAGTATATCTAATAGTGTCTTCTGCTCCTCAGGAGAAGAAGATAAGTAAGGATGTCTGGACCACACGAGGAGTATGTAGCAGAAAGTAGTATCGCTATACTCTGAGAAGGTGCAAGGAACCTGGAGATAGAATAGCATGTACCTGAGCCACCCATGGAGCCCCCTCAGTTTAACCCAGCTGACATGGGGAACCCATCTGTTCAAACCATGTTTGGGCAGTTTATGACTGCCATGACACACATCACAGATAGGTGCCCATGCCTACACCTAGGGCACCTGCTCAATCAGAAGGACAAGGTATTAGTAAAATGTTCAAACAACTTCGCCGAGTCGGTGCGACCGAGTACTTTGGAACGACTGACCCCGTAGATGTCGATCTGTGGTTAACCAAGCTTGAGAAGGCCTTTTGAATCCTAAACATCACAGAAGCTGAGAAGGTTAGACATGATGTCTATCTTCTCAAGGGGAGTGATGGTCACTGGTTGACCATGGAAGAGCAAAAGAGGCATGGTGTGGAGGCTACATGGGAAGTCTTTCGTCGGGAATTTGTCAATAGATACTTCCCAAAGATGTTCCTGGACGAGAAAATCTCCCAGTTTGAGAGGTTGAGGCAAGGTTTGATGAACATTAGCGAATATGAAGCTAAGTTCATGGAGTTGTTGCGGTTCTATCTGCACATGACTGCTACAGAAGAGGAAAGGATCCGGAGGTTTGAGAAAAGGTTTAACGCTGAGTTAACTACTCCCGTATTTTCCCTAGAGAATCGGGAAAGGTTTTCTACCTTCGTTGAGTCAGTCCGAAGGATAGAGTGGTTCGTAGCTGAGAAGAGGCAAACCCATAAGAGATATCCTCAGTTCCAGGGATCTTCATCTAGAGACTTCAAGAAGCCTAGATTTTCCACACCTACGCCACCACCACCTAGACCTAGAGCTCAAACACAGTGGACACTGAGTAGAGGTAGAGGACGAAGCCTACCGCTACAAGAGGCTCGCAGTTTAGCATCGATGTCAGTCACATGACCACCCAGACCACAACAACAAGACAGAAGTTGTTACATATGTGGGAAGGTGGGACATCTGATGAAGGACTGCAGAGTTAGACCAGCAAGTATAACACAACCACAGAGGCAGAGTCAGCAAGGATCCCAGAGAAGGCAGTTTCAAGGAGCAGCTAGAGGACGTGGGCAAGCGTCCCAAGCTGGATTGTCGGCACCTAATCAACCACAAGTGACAACAAGGTTCTATGCAATGAAACCACCTGATGCAGTGATCAACCCTCAGGTTGTGGCAGGTCAGATGGAGTTGTTATATGTTGGTATGTCTACATCCTGTGTAGTATCTGTTTTGATTGACCCAGGTGCTACACACTCCTTTATCACTCAAAGAGTGATTCGTAACTACAATATGACAGTTAGTCATAGGGCAGATAGCTTGTTACTTGAGACTCCGTTGAGAGGGTCTGCCGTGTTGCAGGATGTATGCTCTCCCTGGATCCTCTTCTTTTCTGATCATCACATTCAAGTGGACCTTATACCACTTGAGATGCAAGGATTTGATATAATCCTAGGGATGGATACCTTGGAAAGGTATAGGGTTGTTTTGGATTGTGAATCCAAGCAAGATGTGTTTGCTGATGATCGAGACACATGGATCTTTAAAGGAGAGAGAAAGATTCTACCTACCTGTCTTGTGTCAGCTATGGTTGCTGAGAAGCTCATGAGGCAAGGATGCTGTGCATTCTTGGCCCATGTGGTAGATACTACCATAGAGAGTCCTAACCCTGCTGAAGTTCCTGTAGTTAGGGAATTTGAAGACGTATTTCCTGAAGAACTTCCAGGTGTGCCACCGCCTCGAGAAATTGATTTTGAAATCAACTTGATCCCAGATACGCAACTTATAGCACAAACACCGTATAGGATGGCGTCTGCCGAGATGGCAGAACTCAAGAAAGCTTTAAGAGTTACTTGAGAATGGTTTTATCTGACCGAGTACTTCATCTTTGGGTGATCTGGTCCTCTTTATTAAAAAGAAAGACAGATCAATGCGGTTGTGCATTGATTACAGACAATTAAAGTAACAATAAACAATAAGTACCCTCTGCCAAGGATTGATGATCTTTTTGACTAGTTGCGTGGTGCAACTGTCTTCTAAAAGATATACTTGAGGTCTAGATATCATCAACTCCGCATTAAGGATAGTGACATACCCAAGTCTGCCTTTAGGATAAGGTATGGTCACTATGAGTTCACAGTTATGTCATTTGGGCTAACTAATGCACCAGCTGCATTTATGGAACTCATGAATAGAATCTTCCGACATTTCCTCGATCAATGTGTTGTTGTCTTCATAGATGACATTTTGATCTATAGTAGAGATGCCCGACAGCATGAACAACACCTTCGTCAGGCTCTAACTTTTCTAAGAGAACACAAGCTATACGCTAAGTTTAGCAAGTGTGAGTTCTAGTTTCCGGATGTATCTTTCCTTGGACATGTGATATCTGCCTCAGGTATTCATGTTGATCCTAAGAAGGTAGAATCTGTTCTACAATGGGAACAAACGAATATGCCGATTGATATCCGTAGTTTCTTAAGGTTGGCTGGCTATTACCGAAGGTTCATTAAGAACTTCAGTTCCATAGCCCTACCCTTGACTAAGTTGACCTGGAAGGATGTTCCTTTTGTTTGGAGTGGTAAGTGTCTGCAATCTTTCCAGCTGCTGAAGGAGAGGTTGACAAGTGCACCTGTACTTGTGTTACCTGAGCAAGTCAAAGGATACGTGGTGATCTGTGATGCCTCCAAGAATGGACTCAGATGTGTGTTGATGCAGGATAAGAAAGTGATTTCTTTTGCTTCTTGACAGCTTATGAAACACGAGGAGAATTATCCGACACACGATCTGGAGTTAGCTTCCGTGGTTCATGCCTTGAAGATCTAGAGACACTATTTCTACGAAGAGACATTCTAGATTTTCACTGATCACAAGAACCTTAAGTACATCTTCTCTCAATACGAGCTTAACATGAGGCAACGCCGCTGGATGGAGTTAGTCAAGGACTACGATTGTACAATTGATTACCATCCGAGGAAAGCCAATGTGGTTGCGGATGCCTTGAGTATGAAATCAGCAACACCACCCATAAATAGAGCACAACTAAACTCTTTAGTATTCTCTAAGAGAGATATGCTTGTCTCCTTAAGGCAAGACAATGTACAGTTGAAGGTGTCATTGTTAGCCGAATTGTTTGCTGAGATGCATATAAAACCTACCCTAAGAGAGTAGATTAAGGAGGCACACCAAGTTGATGCTACGGTTCAACAGATTAGATCAGAGTATGGTGAGGAGAAGCGAGATGGTTTCCATGACTCTGATGATCAAGTAGCATGTTATCATGGAAGGATGATAGTATCGGATGTGGATAACTTGAGGAAGTTAGTCTTGGAGGGTGCTCATTATTCGATGTATGCTATGCATCCCGAGAGCACCAAGATGTATCAAAACTTGAAGGATATGTATTGGTGGCTCGGAATGAAGAAGGATGTTGCTGAGTTTGTTATGCGGTGTCCTGTATGTCAGCAAGTTAAGGCTGAACACCAGAAACCTACGGGAATAATGCAACCTTTTCCCATACCACAGTGGAAGTGGGATCATGTGACCATGGACTTTGTTGTTGGCCTACCCAGGACAAGCAAAGGACACGATTCCATTTGGGTAATTTTTGATAGGTTGACAAAGACAACACATTTCTTACCTGTCAAAACAACCTATTCTGCTGAGAGGCTAGCACAGTTGTATGTTCAAGAGATAGTGTGACTACATGGAGTTCCAGTCACTATAGTATTAGACAAAGGTCCCCAGTTTATGAGTCATTTTTGGGAACAAGTGCACAGAGAATTAGGCACCCAATTTAGGTTTAGTATAGCCTTTCATCTACAGACTGATGGACAATCGGAAAGGAATATACAGACCTTGTAAGACTTGCTGAGAGCATGTGTTCTTCAGTTTACCGGGAGTTGGGATCTGCACCTAAGCTTGATAGAGTTTTCCTACAATAATAGCTATCAACATAGCATTGACATGGCACCTTATGAAGCCTTGTATGGTAGACGTTGTATATCACCCCTATGTTGGTATGAAACCAGTGAATACCAGCTGTTAGGTCCTGATCTTGTGCAGCAGACTACAAAAAAATATCAAAGTAATACAACAATAGATTAAGACAACACAGGATAGACAGAAGTCATATGCTGATAGACGTTGTAGACCCTTAGAATTCCAGGTTGGAGATAGAGTGTATCTCAAGGTCTCACCTTGGAAGGGAGTTCTGAGATTTGGAAGGAAAGGGAAGTTAGCTCCTAGATTTATGGGACCTTATCCAATCATTGAACGGGTTGGAAAGGTAGCCTGTAAGCTAGAGTTACCACCAGAGTTATAGAAGTCACACCCTGTGTTTCACATTTCTATGCTGAGAAAATTTCACCCTGATACCGAGTCAGTTCTACAACCTATGGAGGTTGAATTGAATGATGATATATCTTATGAGAAGGACCAGTGTCAGTCCTTGATAACAGAATTAAAAAGTTGAGAAAGAAAGATATAAGTCTTGTGAAAGTCCTATGGAACCACCGTGGTGTTGAAGAAGCCAAATGGGAACTAGAGGAAGAGATGAGAAGGAAATACCCTGCTCTTTTCTCTTAATATGTTTTGTTGATTTTGGGGACGAAATCTGTAACGACCCCGTCTCCCGGTAACCCCCAATTAAGGGAGACCCGAAGGTCAGAGCCGTTATCTAATTAACAAGATCAAAGGTTCGACAAATAATCAGTAATAATTAATAAACTTTACCAACTAAACTGAAAACTGGTATAAAATAAAACTTTTCTTACCTTGGAAAAACTGGAATTTCTAAACTTCTATCCATGAAGATGTTACTCTAACTAATCCTCCTGTGTATTTTACTTCTCATTTAATTCCACATATGCCACTTTACTGTTTGTTCTTTTCATTTGTACCTAAAACGCCGACAAACAAAACGTCGGTCAGTATATCGAAATATACTGGTATGTGGGGACAACCAAAAGTTTGCACATATGGCTAACAATTTAATAATCACAATCAAATTATTTAACAAGCCAATTTACACTTTTCAGTATGACATTCTCCACCGCTTTTGCCCTAACCCTGGCATACCCACCTTAGGGTGCCCTTTGCCAATGACTTAAGGCCACCTTCTCAATCCCGATCTTGGTGCCTGGGGGTCACCACTCATGGTGCCCACTAGTCATGCAATATCATAGGCCACCTTCTTGGTGCCTGGGGTCACCACTCAAGGTGTCCATTGGTCTACCCATCTGGGCCTGACCTTTGGTATCATCCATCAGGGTGGCATGTAGGTGCGAGAATCCATACTTCTATTATTAATGTGATAATCATAGTGACTTTATAATTTGCAAATATGAACATCCAAACTGATAATTTGCAGTCAATGCGATCAATCATCCGACAACTATGCGAGAAACTAATGCGGTTATTCATAAGCGTAACCACATACCTGATCTGATGAGTTGAAATAGAAATATCCATGCAAATAAGAATCCAAGCAAGCAAGCATTTTCAACAATATCCTGAAATTAATGTATATGATCCAAGTGTTATAGTTTATCCAGAACATTCTAAATCTAGACTTGGATCCCACCTTAGGATGACTAGACTACATTAGGGTTTTATTAGGGTTTTAGCCTCCATAATACGTTTATCATGTTCAATGCTCTCTTAGTTCATAAACCCTAATTTCAACATCATAATCCTAATTAAAGTCGATTATTTCTCTTTTATACCAAAACTACCTTCTTTATCCTTTTAAGTTATTTCAATGTCATTATACGCATTTATCATCAATTCATAGTCCATTATGATCCAAAACACATATGAACTTGATTTGCTATTAATTCTACCTTTTATTCATGAGAAAACCCTAATTACTATAGTTAGGGTATTTATCTACAAATTAGGAACTTTAATGCTCAAAACAACTTATAACCATGAAAACTTAGTTCTATACATGAGATCAATTAATTAAAGCCATTACTAGTCGATTTAGTCAACATTAGAGTTTCAAGGCCTATTAAAACATATTCATGCACATGGACTTTCAATTAAAGTAATTACATGCAAAAATTCATCATTCTTCTTCCTAATGTTCCTTTTTATCATTAACAGGCTAATATCAACTTTAATCATTTATTAAACCCTACTAAATACTTTAATCATCACAAACTAGGGTTTTTCATTGATTAGACCATTAAAGATAACATCCTTACATACTTTTTGAATAGAAAGCAAAATTAGGTTTCAAATATAATTTATATGTGTTCCTCTCGCTCTGAGGATCAATTTTCATGTATTAACTTTATTCATCGGAGCTTCCTAGCAATTTCTACGATTTTTGTAAGTTTATCACTTAATTGACCAGTTAGAAAATGACACGTCATCGTTAAATATTTACCAGTATTCCGCACAGAGAAAGGTCTCGGCTGCCCTTGGGTCCTGTACGCGTGATGGGGGTACAAGAGTCATTTGACTCTTTTCCCTTCTTCTTCCGCGTGCCTGCATCTCTGTGCGCACAGCGCTGCCTCCGCCCGGCCATGCCTCTGAGCGAGCTGCTTCCTCCGCACCCCCTCCCTTCCTTTTCTGCATCTCTTTCTCTGGCCGTGCAACCCCTAGACGGCGCCGCTCTCCTCCATCAGCCTGCTCAACCCCTTGGGTCCCCTGGGATGGCCGGTGTAGGGCCTGCGGCCGTGGCTGCCGCCCAGGTTGCTTGCCGTGTAGGTGGCTGCTGCATCCCTTCTCAGACCGAGATGGTGCTCGCCTCCTTTTCTGGATGACGACGACACCAAGAAGGTGGATACGGCTCGCTGACGCTGGTCGCCGGTCGGTTGCTAGGCCCTGATCTGCAGTGACGAGTTGCAGGTTTGTTCGGGGCTTCTCAAGGCCAAACGACAGGAGGAACTGGAACTCATGTATTCACATGGTTCTCGCTTGGGCCACTACGGATGGGCCATGAATTCTGGTGGTAAGATGCTGATCTGGAGTTCCCTTATATATACTCACACCTAAGGAAACCCTAGGGATCATCCTTGAAGAGATGAAGAGAGGCCTCAAAGCCTAGACTTATACCTTTATGGCTGCGAGACCCTCATGGGGGGGAGACACATATTGTATTTCGTGTTGCACACAAAAATAAAAGGAAAATGCCCAAAGACATTAATCATCATGCCTTATTCTCCAAAAGCATGTCCTTGTATATAGGTTCCGGAAAATCATTACATATTCCTTATTCCTTTCTGTTTTGGAATACTTACTTAATGACAAAATCCGAAAATTATTACTCTTCCTCTCTTTATGTTTGTCTATGAATCCATTGGCCACAAATGTGTGTATATATATATACATATATATCTCCTTAGGAAACACTTCCTTTTATCAAATTCACAAAATTCATTAAGAATGTATCACATTATCCTTTATTTTGAAATCTTGGTATTATCTCTTTCCTCTTTCTTCATTGGGACTCCTTGGATCCCAGAGTACTCTATTATTTTCGAAATCCTTTTTATTGTACACTCATTATCCTTCTAGATGCATCTAAAGGCATCATTCTTCATTATTTCTCATTATCTTTAAAATAATTTTCTTTTTGAGAATCTTTCTTTATTTCCCTTTTATTTTCCTCATTGGTATCCCTTTTATCATAAGCAATCCTTGGGATACGAAATTCCACCAAGGATCACTCATTTATACCTCTTTTTACTTATTTTCCACATTTCATCAATGTTTTCAATTTCTTTGATATTTTCTTTTCTTATTGCCTTTTCTTTGCAACTTTTGACTCCTTGGAACCCAAGGAATCTAAGAGGCACGAAATCCTCTTTGGATTTACCTTCTAGAGGTTTCCACACCTTTCTTATTTCGAATTCTTAGTTATTCATTAATTAATTGAATATTTTTTGTTATTGGGCCCTATGGCCAATAAAGCCCACAAATCAAACAACAAGGCCACGAAATCCATTTATTCAAAATAGATTATTTCATTTATTCACTCAAAAATCTTTAATATGAGAAATTATATTTCTCAGCAAATGAACCCAAAATTGGGGTTGTAACATCCTTCCCCTCTTATAAGAATTTTGTCCTCAAAATTCCATCAAGCAAGCAAACAAACAGGATAATCCATTCTTATGTCCATCAGGGCTACCATGTGGCTTTACCCTATCCATGGTGCTTTCCAAGAACCGTCATCATCTCATATTCTTCCATCTGAGTTCTTTCTTACCTTGGTATATCGTACCTTCATAGGTGACTCAGGACATTTCAGTCTCTCAAAAGCTGAATAGGTTCATGGCTTATCACATGGCTTGGGTACCTCACATAGTGCTCTAGATCGGACTCATGTAACACATTACACATCACGTTATCCTGTGGGGCAAGGCTAAACACAAACATAACCACCAACCCATCTCAAATGGACCCATATATCGAGGATTCAGCTCTCTCAGTTATAGCTTAGAGGGGTCGGATTTTCACATTATATTCCTCCATAGTGAACTGCATGTCAGTCTGCTTTGCATCAGCCCGTGACTCATGTCACCACTGGGCTCTCTCTCAGCCATTGCACGATCAAAGCGACTTCATCTACACACACCTGGGGTTCTTTTCTGACCTTCGCGAGGCCTCCTTCACCAACATCATCATAATGACGTGGTGACCGACACAACCTCCCTATAAGACTTCTTGCATCCCGATAAAGGCTATGGTGGTTAACATCACATCTTTAGAACTGTCTCTTCATATCACCCTGAACAAACACACTTGCTCTCATCAGACCTTCTAGTCTGGATCATACTAATCATCAGTTAGGGGTGATAAACTATACTATCATCAAGCTTGTCATGTATCTACTTCCACCTCATGGAAGTGAACCTTGGTCATACCCAAGAACTTTTCGCATCATGATGTAGTTGAACCATCTCTCTTCATATGTAGTTCAACCAGATCTGTCCTTTGATAGAACTCTTCCTTTCTCATGTCATCTAGGTAAGGCGATCTACCATAACCCATATTGCATCTTGACCTTCCTTGACCAAGGGGAGACTCACAACATCCATAATGATGAACTCTCATTCCTTCTCGGGGCTTGCATGGCCACATGCTACATGCAACCTTGCTTTAAGCATCCAGAAAGCTACCATCACTTACTATTTTGTAGTATCAAGGTGTATCATGATCTTAAAACCATGATCTCCTGTATGTCATGATTCCTCAAGCTTGATACCTCGAAAACCCTAAACCACTCTAAAAAGGGTTTTATTATCTTCCTATCCAAAGAAGTGTATATCATAGGTTCTACACCATCCTTTCACTACATCAAGGACTAAACTGGCTAACCAAACAACCATTAACTTGTTCAATCATATCTTATTACATTCGAGTGTTAGCTAAAAATACATCTTTCCAATCATAGGGTTAGTCGAACAACCTCAACTTCTTCTAGCTTCCAACTAGGTAGCTATATCTTAACCAGAGCATTCATTACCACTCCTTATCCTTAGGTGTTAGTTAATGACATACACCTCCATGTATTCCACTTATCACCTCATCTCAAACCCTAAGTTTGTCTTCATTAAGAAACTCTGAGCTCATCCTCATGGTGTCAAACTCAACCTTGCATATCTTGCAATTTCCAGATAGCTCACGGTATCACATCCTCACAAGATGATCTCCTTATAATTCTTTGTGCTAGTAAACCATCCATGTCCCATTCACTTCACAAGGGTATGTTATCATCTCTTTCATCATACCTCGTAGCAACATTTCAACTCGCATCATCTTTTATCTTTGGTGTAAGGCATGCGTACTGTCCTATCTCTCACTCCCATAACAAGAGGAAATAAGCATTTGGCGGCCGTCCAAATACAGAGTTCCTCCTATTCCAAGAGTAGAGATGGCACATCCCACCTTTCCAGTACACCCTCAAATCCAAGTTGAAACGTGCAACTTATGTCTCTATACCACAACATCATGATATCCACATAATTTCTTATGGAAACTGGTCTCGAACTTACTCGCGTTTACATACAATCCTTGGTCATATCCTCTAGGTCTATAGGGTACCGGCACTTTTGGGGTCATCCCTCTTCCCATATGCACCAGAGAGTGCCCTACTCATTTGCACTTTGGGTCACATGAGTTAATGAAGGTGATCAATCTCCTAACCCATGGCCCTCAGGCAATGATAGCTGTTACCTCCCGACCCTATGGTCATGTACAACTAAGGAATTAGGCAACTCCATCTTTCATCGGTCTTATCCCTACCTGACCCTAGGATAGACTTGGGATTCTCTTATAGTACATGTCTGACTTAGAACCTTACCCAAGCCTTCATCATCTCCTTTTGCACTCATGACTGACTTTCATCCCTTCACAGGGGTCATGGCAACCTGTCTACCTTGGTCAGACCCCATACCGGTTACCTTCATGGTAACACATCCATATGCACCTAGAGATGGTTAACTAAGGGTCTATAGGTTCAATCTCATGCCATGTACTTTTCACTTAGCTTTCTCAGGGTTCTATAAAACCTCCTTAGGTTATCTCAAAACCAATCAAACTGGTAAACTTCCTACCAAAGGGTCACTCTCCCAGGATGGGAGGAAACTACAACTCTTGACAACAAGGTCACAACCTTCTTAGGGTTTACATTCACATGAACATGCCTAACCCAACAGCCACTAAGGCACAAGCAGGTCACTTATTAAACCATGCTAGGTCATACCTATTCTCTTTCCTCAACATTAGATCAACTTAGTTGTGAGGGGTTCATCAAACCTACCTTTAACTTAAGGGGTTTTCCTTTCCTCTATACCATAAGAGTACCATGCTCGAAACTACGAAGACTCAAATCTCACCATGAGTATTAGATACACTGCTTCCCCTCTTAGGCTTAGGAACCCTATGTTCACTTTTGTATATCCAACTGCATGCTCAAACTCTTAACCACTAATTAAGCATGTTCAATATAAGTCATGTACTTTCATGATCCTTCTACTCAAGCAACACTTCAGAGTTGATTCCTCTTCCTGGACAACTACTAGGTATAAAGCCTCACAACTGGTGCCTTAACCTCCTCAGGGTCTAAAGCACTCCCTATCTCATCTAGTAGGTAATCACTTATACCATAGCTACCAGAAGCATCATCCTCTCTCTAGGGTTTGGTTACTCTCAAGCTAACCAAGACATCACCAACCTCCAGGGATCATGCATGAGGCAACCATTTAGGTCGCATCATTCCCGACTCCCTACTATTCCTCAAGTTTCGGGGTTTTTGGCTTCCAACCTCCTTGTTGGGGTTCTGGTTCCTCTTTCTAGAGCTAAACCCACCTCCAACCATACTAGAGGTCCCTTCTCCATAAAGGCTCATGCTCACAAGCATACCCCTATGTGGTTGAAGCCTATGCTCAACTCATGTTTGGCTCAAGAGCATCCATACCCCTTTCATAAGCCATCCATCATGATCTCTTAACCAGGATTTCACCAAGCTATACCTTACTTGCCTAAGCCCATAGGGTAACTACAGGTTCTTCTCTAATCCCATCCATGAAGGAGCTACCCTTCGCTCAAACATGCACGACCCTCTCCAGGGTTGGGTCGCCAAAGGTACTAGGTTATCCAACCTCTCATGGCCCGTATGACGATCCCAAGGCATGTCCAACCAAACACTTGGTCTAACTCATCATGTCATCTCTATCTCTAACTTTCACTTAGGGTTAGGGTTATTATCATCCTCAAAGGATGTGCTAGGTTTCTACCTTTGATGGAGGTCTCTACCTCCAAGACTAACTCTCTCTACTCATCCTCCTGCCAAGGAGGTCTATCCTCAAGTCTCTCCTGAGGGAAATGACAACTCATGTCATACGACCTAAGCATGTATCTATTCCTTTACGCTTATTCTATTAAGCTTATGTCCATGACATCTTATTTACATGCTTTTTATTAATTTGATGGAGGATTCCTTAATCCTTATCAACCTTACCCATACCTCAAGAGGGTGAGGAAAAGAGAGAAAACCCTAATCCTTAAGGTCCTTAACCGAATTTGAGTTGAGAAAGGATGAACGAGATGAGAGAGTCCTAAAAGGTATCTTATTTCGATTCATACCCTAAGACTTTGGGCAGGCAGTCACACAGATCCGGGAGTCCTCGTATTCCGACTAGCGGTGCGGAGGAAAATCTTGCCAGCCCCCGGTCGTGATCCTTTTCTAGACACCTCAGTCTTTCGAATAATCCTCTAATAACTCCCTTGAGTTCTAAGGAATTTGTAAAATTTAATAATTATTAAAGATTAGATGAGGAACCTGGCTCTGATACCAATTGTAACGACCCCGTCTCCCGGTAACCCCCAATTAAGGGAGACCCGAAGGTCAGAGCCGTTATCTAATTAACAGGATCAAAGGTTCGACAAATAATCAGTAATAATTAATAAACTTTACCAACTAAACTGAAAACTGGTATAAAATAAAACTTTTCTTACCTTGGAAAAACTGGAATTTCTAAACTTCTATCCATGAAGATGTTACTCTAACTAATCCTCCTGTGTATGTTACTTCTCATTTAATTCCACATATGCCACTTTACTGTTTGTTCTTTTCATTTGTACCTAAAACGCCGACAAACAAAACGTCGGTCAGTATATCGAAATATACTGGTATGTGGGGACAACCAAAAGTTTGCACATATGGCTAATAATTTAATAATCACAATCAAATTATTTAACAAGCCAATTTACACTTTTCAGTATGACATTCTCCACCACTTTTGCCCTAACCCTGGCATACCCACCTTAGGGTGCCCTTTGCCAATGACTTAAGGCCACCTTCTCAATCCCGATCTTGGTGCATGGGGGTCACCACTCATGGTGCCCACTAGTCATGCAATATCATAGGCCACCTTCTTGGTGCCTGGGGTCACCACTCAAGGTGTCCATTGGTCTACCCATCTGGGCCTGACCTTTGGTATCATCCATCAGGGTGGCATGTAGGTGCGAGAATCCATACTTCTATTATTAATGTGATAATCATAGTGACTTTATAATTTGCAAATATGAACATCCAAACTGATAATTTGCAGTCAATGCGATCAATAATCCGACAACCATGCGAGAAACTAATGCGGTTATTCATAAGTGTAACCACATACCTGATCTGATGAGTTGAAATAGAAATATCCATGCAAATAAGAATCCAAGCAAGCAAGCATTTTCAACAATATCCTGAAATTAATGTATATGATCCAAGTGTTATAGTTTATCCAGAACATTCTAAATCTAGACTTGGATCCCACCTTAGGATGTCTAGACTACATTAGGGTTTCATTAGGGTTTTAGCCTCCATAATACGTTTATCATGTTCAATGCTCTCTTAGTTCATAAACCCTAATTTCAACATCATAAGCCTAATTAAAGTCGATTATTTCTCTTTTATACCAAAACTACCTTCTTTATCCTTTTAAGTTATTTCAATGTCATTATACGCATTTATCATCAATTCATAGTCCATTATGATCCGAAACACATATGAACTTGATTTGCTATTAATTCTACCTTTTATTCATGAGAAAACCCTAATTACTATAGTTAGGGTATTTATCTACAAATTAGGAACTTTAATGCTCAAAACAACTTATAACCATGAAAACTTAGTTCTATACATGAGATCAATTAATTAAAGCCATTACTAGTCGATTTAGTCAACATTAGAGTTTCAAGGCCTATTAAAACATATTCATGCACATGGACTTTCAATTAAAGTAATTACATGCAAAAATTCATCATTCTTCTTCCTAATGTTCCTTTTTATCATTAACAGGCTAATATCAACTTTAATCATTTATTAAACCCTACTAAATACTTTAATCATCACAAACTAGGGTTTTTCATTGATTAGACCATTAAAGATAACATCCTTACATACTTTTTGAATAGAAAGCAAAATTAGGTTTCAAATATAATTTATATGTTTTACTCTCGCTCTGAGGATCAATTTTCATGTATTAACTTTATTCATCGGAGCTTCCTAGCAATTTCTACGATTTTTGTAAGTTTATCACTTAATTGACCAGTTAGAAAATGACACGTCAGCGTTAAATATTTACCAGTATTCCGCACAGAGAAAGGTCTCGGCTGCCGTTGGGTCCTGTACGCGTGATGGGGGTACAAGAGTCATTTGACTCTTTTCCCTTCTTCTTCCGCGTGCCTGCATCTCTGTGCGCACAGCGCTGCCTCCGCCCGGCCATGCCTCTGAGCGAGCTGCTTCCTCCGCACCCCCTCCCTTCCTCTTCTGCATCTCTTTCTCCGGCCGTGCAACCCCTAGACGGCGCCGCTCTCCTCCATCAGCCTGCTCAACCCCTTGGGTCCCCTGGGATGGCCGGTGTAGGGCCTACGGCCGTGGCTGCCGCCCAGGTTGCTTGCCGTGTAGGTGGCTGTTGCATCCCTTCTCAGACCGAGATGGTGCTCGCCTCCTTTTCTGGATGACGACGACACCAAGAAGGTGGATACGGCTCGCTGACGCTGGTCGCCGGTCGGTTGCTAGGCCCTGATCTGCAGTGACGAGTTGCAGGTTTGTTCGGGGCTTCTCAAGGCCAAACGACAGGAGGAACTGGAACTCATGTATTCACATGGTTCCCGCTTGGGCCACTACGGATGGGCCATAAATTCTGGTGGTAAGATGC
This sequence comes from Alisma plantago-aquatica, assembly GCA_963693085.1. Lineage (NCBI taxonomy): Eukaryota > Viridiplantae > Streptophyta > Magnoliopsida > Alismatales > Alismataceae > Alisma > Alisma plantago-aquatica. The sequence continues at coordinate 952,730,975 of OY856412.1, forward strand.
TGATATGGAGTTCCCTTATATATACTCACACCTAAGGAAACCCTAGGGATCGTCCTTGAAGAGATGAAGAGAGGCCTCAAAGCCTAGACTTATACCTTTATGGCTGCGAGACCCTCATGGGGGGGAGACACATATTGTATTTCGTGTTGCACACAAAAATAAAAGGAAAATGCCCAAAGACATTAATCATCATGCCTTATTCTCCAAAAGCATGTCCTTGTATATAGGTTCCGGAAAATCATTACATATTCCTTATTCCTTTCTGTTTTGGAATACTTACTTAATGACAAAATCCGAAAATTATTACTCTTCCTCTCTTTATGTTTGTCTATGAATCCATTGGCCACAAATGTGTGTATATATACACATATATATCTCCTTAGGAAACACTTCCTTTTATCAAATTCACAAAATTCATTAAGAATGTATCACATTATCCTTTATTTTGAAATCTTGGTATTATCTCTTTCCTCTTTCTTCATTGGGACTCCTTGGATCCCAGGGTACTCTATTATTTTCGAAATCCTTTTTATTGTACACTCATTATCCTTCTAGATGCATCTAAAGGCATCATTCTTCATTATTTCTCATTATCTTTAAAATAATTTTCTTTTTTAGAATCTTTCTTTATTTCCCTTTTATTTTCCTCATTGGTATCCCTTTTATCATAAGCAATCCTTGGGATACGAAATTCCACCAAGGATCACTCATTTATACCTCTTTTTACTTATTTTCCACATTTCATCAATGTTTTCAATTTCTTTGATATTTTCTTTTCTTATTGCCTTTTCTTTGCAACTTTTGACTCCTTGGAACCCAAGGAATCTAAGAGGCACGAAATCCTCTTTGGATTTACCTTCTAGAGGTTTCCACACCTTTCTTATTTCAAATTCTTAGTTATTCATTAATTAATTGAATATTTTTTGTTATTGGGCCCAATGGCCAATAAAGCCCACAAATCAAACAACAAGGCCACGAAATCCATTTATTCAAAATAGATTATTTCATTTATTCACTCAAAAATCTTTAATATGAGAAATTATATTTCTCAGCAAATGAACCCAAAATTGGGGTTGTAACAAAATCCGTGTAAGGGGTGGATAATTTGTAACATCCCTGACCTAGGTTATGAACTAACCCTAGGTGTTTTGCTTAATTATGTAATTAAATGTCTATGATTATCTTCTGGTATGCAATTAAATCTCTTAAGGAACATATATTTCCATTTCTGTCCTTTTTAAACAATGGTGTAGTATTGTTTTGTAATATAGGGACCTATGTGCAAATTACCCAATTAGAGGGGTTAACTTGCAAATTGCACATGTTAAGATGTTACTTTGGTGTTGAGACATCATAAAAGTGAATATGATGAAGTATGATGGATTCTCCAAGCTTGGGCATCAAGATGCAGCTCGTGGAGCAATCCTTGTGCTTAAAACCCTAATTTTGGTGCAAAGTGAAATTTACCCAAAACCAAGGATGCAACTTGTAAAATACACCTTCCAGAGTATCTTTTATGACTCTTGACATCATTTAGAGTAAGAATTATGAAGAATTCACTTCAATTGAATAATTAATTAAGAATGATAACATTTGTAATTGAATCACCAAGTTGTAAGCTTAATGACCCCTTTTATGTGCAACTTAGTAAGAAGTTGGCTTTCTTTACCCTTAGATCTTGGGTTTAAGATGAGTTGTGCTTAAGAATTGAGGAGAAGGGACGTGCATAAAGGATAGAAGGACCTAGATGAGAAATCAAGAAACTAGACGTCCTTATGTTGAAATTCTACCCAAAGTATATAGGTTCCTTTCCTTTGCGAACAAAGGACCGTTTCCTTCACTTCCTCACTTATCCCCTTTCTTGGACTGACTAAGGCAGAGATATGGAGTAGAGGAGAACGTCTAAGGAGTTCTAGGTAAGCTTTGATCCTCATCTTGCTCAGATTCATGGAGGAAATCGTGGTGCAAGGTTGGTTTTATGGTCTTTCTTACTTGGTTCCTCTTTCTAGCCGACTTTTCCCAACCAATTTTTGGAGAAACGACCTTGTCCAACCTGTGGAGCTCAAGACGCCATTAATATCTTGGAAGCTTGGATCTCTAGGACCGACCTTAAGGCGGGTTTTATAACTCTAAACCCTTATGCTTTGTTATATACATCTTCTTTTTTGCAAATAGTAGCTTGTTCTTCTTTCCCCCATCTTTCCTTGCACTCTTGCAAGCAAAACCATGAAGAACATACCTTAGTCTCAAGGTATAAGATAATGGGAGTGAATACCTAGGAAAATTTATCAAACAATCTCCCACCTTTGGTCTAAACGGTTTGCAAAACTATTTGGGACCAAACAGTTTCAAAACCGTTTGGACTCATGTGGTTTGCAAGACCGTTTAGACTCAAACGATTTTAAAAACCATTAGGGAGGTTTTACCATGCATTGACCATTTGAGGGTCTGATGGACACATTATGATTAATCACCTACAAAGAATCATCATCTAATTCTAAGCAAATTTCAAGTTGAAGGCACTTTAATCACTTAAACCCTAATCGAGTTCTTTTGCTGATTTCAATGGACCAATCTTGTTGAAGTTTGGATTGAGTGGCCCAAACGGTTTCAAAACCATTTGGGGATCACCCAAACGATCTCAAGACCTTTTGGTGATAACCTAATACCGCTTGGAGGTCTAGGGTTAAGATAATATGATCAATTGAGGGTCCAATCATAATAGGTTGTTGAAATAATCAAAAGTGCTGATTTGTAACCTAATTAGGGTTCAACCCTTAACAAATTGACTTAGATTTTGATGAGACTTTGGGAAAACGGTCTCAATACCGTTTGGAGGATTTCCAAACGATCCCAAGACCATTTGGGGACAGGTCATGGCCCAATTGGGTGAAAGTTGATGGGTTCAACTTCAATTAGAATCATGTTGATGGATGTTGATGATTGATCGATTACAAACCCTAATCCAATTGGTCCTACCCTAATTGGATGTCAATTGAGGGTCGATTGAGTGTCAAATTAGTTAAGTATAAACCTAATTACCTTAATTGATAAGTGGTTAACAAGTATGAGGTCAATTGAGGGGTTCAACAGTGAAAACCCTAATCAATTGCAAGTGTTGATGCACTTTTTAGGTCCATGCGGTTTTGAGATGTTTGGACCAAAGGGTCTCAAGTACGTTTGAATCCAAACGCTCTCAAGACTGTTTGGACCCAAACGGTTTCAAAACCATTTAGACTCATGCAGTTTGGTCATGCAGTTTGGTCATGCGGTTTGCTCAAACGGTTTCAAAGTCAACCTTGGCTAAACGGTCAACATGATCAAACGTTTTCAAAACTGTTTAAGGGAAAATGGTCTTGAGTGTGATCTTGTTCATGTGGTCTTGAAGGTCAAAGGTACCAAACGGTCAACCCTTCCATGTGGTTTCAAAACTATTTGGAGGTTGAAGTGTGAAACCGGTTGGGGACTTTTAGGGTTAAGATTGCTTAATGCTTTGAAGGCTTAGACGGTTCAATGGTTATTTAATCTAAACCCTAATCATACCTAAAGATATTAAGGGGCTAAGTTATTAGTAGATTGACCCATGTTATGATTATTAGAGAAGATTACCAAGGTACCCTTGAAGGGTTCAAGTAGACAACACCCCTTGATCAAGAAAACCCTAATGACCATAATGGTGATGACTTAACCTATGTTAATCAAGTTGAATTGACTTAACCTAATCTAGAGTGGTGTAAACATCATCTAATGGTGAGAGGAGAGAGAAGGCTCCAATTATGAATGGAAATCAAGTAAAATACCTTCAATATATGTGAATGGACATGATTAGGGTATGATCCACCAAGGTGAGATCATGGAAACCCTAGTTATGGTGATTAATGAATCTTAACCTAATTTGAAGGCATCAATGATGATAATTCTCATACATGATGAGGCTATGAGCTCAATTAACTATGAAGTGAATAGTAAACCCTAATTCTAGGGTAATACCATGTAAAATGAATAGTAAACCCTAATTGAGGGTAATGTGATGAAATGTACAGTAGACCCTAATTCCATGTCATGCTTTCAAGCATGAATATTCATGATTGAAGTATGAAATGAGGAATCATTATTCCTAATCATAATGAGAGAGATTGAATAGCCCTAATTGATTTGAATAATGGGAACCTAGCCTTAGTCAAGGCATGAAGGTACAACCCTCGATTTGAAAGGACATTCCTACTTTATAAATTGTTGATCTGGAAATGAATTGTTTATTATTATCAATTGAATTGACCATGCATGTTCTTATAAGAGAATGATCATAGCCAGGTAAGGGTTATGATATTATATTCACTAGAAGCATTCTATAGGCGTTATGATTAGTGATATATGTTATGTTGCCTATGTTTAAGTGGCAACACATGAGATTGATGGGCTGAAAGAGCCATGAACAACATTAAGGTCATGCTAATTAGATGACTCATGATTAATTAAGGGTTTGAACACCCTATTCTTGAATCATAGTAATGAAATGAATTGATACCCATATGATAATTGATGTGAGTTAAACTTGATACATTTAGTATTCTTCTTTTATAGCAGTGCTTTAATAATTAAATGCTTGGAAACATGCTTGATGTTAAAAGAATGCTGAAATGTACCTAAATAATCAAGTATAACCATACCATGTAGAGCCCTGATCATAGATCCATCATTTTCAGAAGCCAAATGATGGTGAAATAGGTTTTCCTAAGGGAACTCCTGGGTCACATACTTTTGAGTATGTGGGGGATTATGGACGAAAATATCCTTACGTCCTAGTGTAGGAACTGATGTAAGATGTGCCTTAATTCATCAACCCTTCACTACGTGTTTATGCCGGGGTGATGTATCACTAGTCTCACGAGGGAATCTTTAATGCCACATCGATGAGAGATAAACAAGATATATTTCGATGGCGAAGAGAGTATAGAATGCCACTGTGACTCTGATAGCGAAGTTTCCAGAATACCCTGGTAAGCTATTGTAGCAAAGACACGAGATGTCCTACATGTTGATCCTTACACTGACTGAGGAAGATGATGTCATAAGAATCCGTCTCTTTTGATGACCTATGTATGATATCGATGCGACTTAGTAGTGATCGGTTGGAGTATGAATGGTATACCTCATCTCTACAGGGCATAATAATGTTTGTAAAATATAATCAGTCGTGTAGCATAACTGCTTAGGTTGAACTATGAGAAACAATGATTGATGCTACATTGTTTATAATGTTCCAGTCAAGTAATTAGTATACATGTTCTTCATATTCCTTATAGAAGTAAATGTTGCTTTATTTACTCTTAATATTGTTGCTGAATGTTTTAAGTTATTTTGCTTATGTTATTCCTTACATGCTATAATAAAGCTTCTGGCGGAGAGTTATAACTCTCGCTGGGACAATTATTTAAAATTGTCTCACCCCGTAGGTTTCAACTTTTTAGGTGGTCGTCGAGGACGAAGGAACCAATCTGAGGGTGAGCAGTACCAGAAGCAACAACACCAGGGGCAATAGTGAATCTCAGGTGGAGATATTGACTGTCAAGCCATGTAGATAGTACCCTAGTATGTCTTATGTCGTCTCTATACTCTAGGTCCTAGGAGTCACTAGGTCTGAGGTTTTTGGCTCTAAGCCTTGAGATTTTGTATCTGGATATATATAATCACTCGAGAGGTGATTTTACAAGAGATGTATTGTCAAAACATGATGTAAATTGTTTATCTTGTTTCTTATAAAAAGAGTTTTATGGTTTAAAGATCTTTTCTTAATAAGTTTTAATTTCTAGTAATTTTTCATCATTCCACTGCCAGTTAGTTAATCACTTCCTCTTAAGTTTAATTCTCATTTTGGCGATTCGGTTGCCACAATATTGGCATCACAGGAGAAACAAGTAGTTTATATCGATGATCCTACAAATGATAAATGGTCGGTTGTTCTTCATGGTAAAAGGCAGTTCATTGAAGATCTTATAGATAAAGAAGAGTACTATGATAATTATGATGACTCCAGTCCATTCTCAGTTGGGTTGTCAACACCACCAAATATTGAAGCTAATGATGACTTATATGTACGCGGAGATCACAATGAAGGATTGTTAATTGATAAAAGATTGCAATATCAGAGGCGTGCATGTTTATATTTTTTATATGTTTTATTTTTCTGAATGTGAACTTTACAATGTGAACTTTAGAATGTGAATGTGATCTTTACAATGTGAATTACTTTACAATGTGAACTTTCCATTGTGAATGTGAACTTTCAGTTGGCCGAGCATTTTCCTGATGACCGTGCTGATGATTACCATGAGGGTGAGGACGTCAATGCGCTATCTCACAATGTAAGTTTTAAAAATATATCCTTGAGGTTTCTATGTATATGTTCATTTATAGTTATATCTTGTAAGTGTGTTTTTTTGTCAAATTTTAGGTTGGTGATGTACCTCCTGAAGAAATTGGGGCACTTGATGAGCAAAAAAAAAAATTAGAAAGTGAGGGCCATCACAATGATGAACACGTTACTACAGCAAAGGGCAATGGACCCAAGCTGGCTGTGGATTTCGATCATGCAGGAAATCTAGGTGGAGTGAATTGCAACTCATTTATTTCATATCTTGGGGTTCTTACTCGTAGACAATGTAGTCCTATTTTTGAATCCTAAAATAAAGTTCCTAAGGGAAAGAAAGACTTAGTATGGAAGGAACTATGCGTGAGTTATTATTATTTACAATTATATTTTTGTAGACTACTAATTTTTAGGATACTAGTTAATAGCAATTCTATTTTGCAGAATATATTTGATCTTGATGAAAAGTTGCATCGTAAATGCATGATGCAATGTTGTGGGAGGGTCTTGAGGAACTATAGGACAAATCTCACCCGAGATTACATACGCGATGCTGAGAAGAGGATCTTGATTGGTTTCCAATTCTAGACATTGATCAATTTTTTACTAACTTCACACTAATAGTTTTGTTTGTATTCTCTTTAAAAAATAAATTTAGGTAGAAGGTAGCCATAGAGAAATGGAACTACTTGGACACCAAAGACTGAGAGAACTTTGTTATCCAAAGAAAAATAGATGAATTCAAGATATTAAGAGCCACTCCCAATTTAATTAATATACGTTCTTATGTATTCACCTATTAAAGATTAACCTTTAGTGTTACTAAACAAATCAATGTGCTTACTAATAAGTCTATCAATGATGCTCAAAGAGAAAGGCGTGCACTTAATGTACATGACCACACAATGGGTCCAAGAGGCTATACAGGCATTCGCCAAAGAATACAGGCTGAGTCTACTGCTCAGTCTGCTGCTACTCAGGAGTCCTCTACTATTGGTCCCACACCTCTGCATCGACACGCAATGTGGATAGTTGGGAGGCAAAACAAGAAGGGAGATATAATGAAGCCTGCAACTGCTGACGTGACTGTAAAAATGATAAAATTGAACTCTTAGAGCAATCGATCGATATTGATTATTGTTATGTTTACTTACCAATTTTTGTTTGGAGCTGCATGAGCAGAGAAAGGAAGGCAAGTTCATCCCTAAGGGCATAAGGGATGAATTGATAGTTTCTCTGGGTAACCCATAGCATCGTGGACGTATTAGGGGTGTAGGCACTAGTGTGGGCATCAAAGCATTCTTTGGGTTATCACAGCACAAACCAGTCCCAAAAGCGAGACTTTCACAAGCTGAGGTAACTTATTCTTTTTTTATAATGTTATTCTGAGAGAATTCAATAATCACAAGCTAGTGTTTCTTTTATCCATGTATAGATAGATCAGTTAATTGATAGGCGAGTCAAGGAAGCACTTGATAGGAGAGTCGAGGAAGTACTTGATAGGAGAGTCGAGGAAGTATTTGATAAGAGAGTCAATGAAGTAATTAGCAAGTGGCAGGCATCTTAGACTACCACTCAGACAATACCTGTGTTGGGCCACTCTTCTCCTACTACAGAGGTTGGGGTAATCTTGTAGACCCACCACCTAGAACGTCCGTTGTAAGTATTTTTATGACATATATAGTAGCTAGTCTTTTCAAGATGATATATTTATGTATATATGTATATAACATTCTTTACGTAAATTTGTAGGGGTTGAAGCCATGTCATCTAAAAAGTCAAGAATGTATCATTACAAATGCACAGGCTTACCCAGCCCTTTCAGGGGAGATGTTTCATGGGACTCCAGTAGCAGTTGGTGTGGTTCGTGTGATCCTGATACATATACTCCCCAAATGGAGGGATCTTCCACTGCCATATGCCCACCCCAATTCTGAAATGCTTGGTGAGGCAGAAGGTGGAGCGATAATGTGGCCCAAAGCAGATGTCATCTATACTAATATTGAATGGTAAATTTATATTACGTTAATTTATTAGTATGTATATATGAGTCAATTGATATGAAATTATATATACAAGTTAAAAGGAAGACACTCACTACCTCTTGGCCTTGACCTCCAGCTCCTAAAGTACCAAGTTAGCTTCTAAGGGACTTACACGCCTCGTTAGTTCCTAATTATAGGGGTATGGCAGTATGGATAGGCGAACATGATTCAAATTACCCTATAAATGTTACTATTCCGGAGGATTTTGTAGGTCAATCATACGATAACAATCTATTTCTACAAGTTTTGCATACGTATTTATGCATATGTAATACAAGTTTTGCATACACATTAATGCATACGTATTAATGCAGGTCAATCATACGCTAACAAGCTATTTATACAAGATATTTTAGAGTTGTTTTGTTATGACTGGTTGAACACATCTATGATAGAGTTGTTGATATGGTGAGATCTTATTTATACATCCATATACCTTGTTTTATATACAGTGATCTGGTTTCTTATATAGTAATGCATACATAATACATGTTTTGCTGCCACTTACACACGATATGTACATATTTTGCATTTTCCCATGTGGGATTTTTGGTTCCATCTTTGATTAGTCTTGTAGATACATACCCTTCTTCAGTTACTTCATACTGTTGTGGTGCTTTCGAATATTTTGGTAAAAATAAGAAGATAGTGATAATAGCTCCATTCAATGTCGAGTAAGTTTACTTTGCTTGTAATTTGGACTTAAGAAAATTACATTTTTATTGTGGATTTTGAGTTACTAAATTTTTAACTTTCTTACCTGTAGTGGTAGGCATTGGGAGTTACTAGTTATTGTCCCCAAGACATTCACTGTCTATTATCTAGATCCTACGGGAAAGAAAATGAATACATCATATGGACACATAATGAAAAGGCCATTATTCCCATGAGAAATATTTCATATTTTTATATCCGTTAATATCTGTTATTACATTACTATTTAATTATGCAAATTAATGTGTTACATTAACATGTATACTGTAGAAAAGTTCAAAAAAGCTGGAGGAAAGGTCCCCAGGAAAAGAATCAACCACTTTGGAGAATGTGAAAGTAATTTTCTGAATCCAATGTATATACTATTTATGTGAATTGTGCTTATTTGTATTTTTAAATATTTCATATGTTTCAATTTATAGTGTGCTACACAAGACAACATTTAGGTATGTGCCTAATATGTGATGCGATTTATAGACCTAATCATCAGATATGCCGTAATAGAAATCGATACTATACATCAGGTATTATATATAGTCTCATTAGATAATATGAAATATATCAATCTTATTATATATTATTAATTATATATATACATCATTCTCTTTGCAGGTGTTTAAAACTGACTTCAACACAGGTGAAAAGTTATTATATGTACATACTCCCTATGCAAGGGAGGAATTAGATGTTGTATGAGAAGAATGGGCAAAATTCCTACAAGTAGTGGAAATTTTTAATATAATTGGGACATGGATAACAATGATGATGATGAATAAAGAATGATATTTCTAAATTTTGTTCTCATAATTATTTTTATGTGAACGTGGATGACTTTTTCTGAATTGTCATATGTGTGAATGTGAATGACGTTTTATGATCAATACATAAATGTCTGAATGTGAAAAGAGATAAAATGAATGGAATTGAATGTAAATGTAAATGACTTTGCAGGTCTCTACATGTATCTAATCAATACATGTGTTTGAATGTGAATCACTTTGTAGGTTTTTTGTATGTTGTCAGCTGATATCAATGGATGTTGTAAACCTACAGTTCAGTTCTGCATCCTACTGATCAGCCAAACAGTAGGCCTGCAAACTGATAAGAAAAAAAATTAGAACATAGGCGCCAGTTATTTGTATAAAAATGACACCAAAGACATACAACGTTGGTTATTAGCAAAAAATTGGCGTCCTATCCATGGCTAGCACCAGTTATCTATATGAACTGATGCCTATTGTGGCTAGGTACCATGGTCGTGTTGGAAAGTACGGTCGTGTTGACAGGGATATGGCGTCGGTTATTCGCATAAAACTGACTTTTTTATCCTATTACGACGCCAGTTATTAGCAAAAAACTGACACTTATAGTTCCCTTGCTGACGTGTTTTTGGTGGCGGGAAGGGTTATGGCGTTTATTTTTATTTATTAACCAACGTCTTTAACTATGATGTAGTGTCGGTTTTCTTTAATTACCGACGCCTATAATTCCCTTAGTGGCGCATTTTTGGTGGCGGGAATGGTTATGGCGTCGGTTAGAAACTGACCCTGAAGATGTCGACTTTTAGCGACGCCTACTTGGGTGTCGCTTGGAAACCGACACCAAAGGGTCTAAATGACCGACGTTAAAGGCCTTTTCTATAGTAGTAAATGTGCATTATATCTACGTGAACATAGTCTTTGGTGTGTGGTTATGTTCGTATATTGGGTTGTGACATACCCAGTTTTGGGTACTTAACTTATTTTAATATACAATTTGTTATTCCCTCATTTTAAAGTCAATTGACATTCTCTTGTTTAATCTCAGATTTGAATTACTTTGAATATGTGCACAAAAGTGAAGTCTTTCTACTACCTAATCTAAGAATATTAGGATCTACCATTATGTGTCTTGACTTGATTGATGACCATTGTCTTAATTATAGTTTTAGATGTTAGTGTATGTAATTATAATTTTGTGGTAAATGTTTGGTGTTAATTGGATCAAGGATGCACCTACATAATTTATCTAAATTGATTGGTCCTTCAACTATGGACCCTCGGTTTAATGGTCCCAACTTTAGAAGATCTTAGCAAACACCCTAGTACCCAAATGACCACCTATCCCTACATGCCTACTAGTCTACTCCAAAATCCATGATGATGACAACCTAGATCAGAGAACTATAGACAAATGTCACGCTGCCTTTTGATCAATTAGGATCTTCAGTAGCATTTCCTAGACATCCCTAGCCTAAACACTAACCATAAGCTTCTATGAATAATCAAATCACTATGGCAATCCCCACCCACCAACTCTAACAAGCTAGCCTCTATTGACTAGGCATCCACCAAGTGTTCTATACCTCTACCTCATCCTACTGATGGAGCTTCCACTTACGTGGAACTGGGTGTGCCAACTAAAAATCCTAAAGATGGTAAGTCTTTAGGTTTAGCCTTGCTTATACTAGATAGAGAACCCCACCCACGTATGCTAAGATATGTGGAAGTCTTATCGTAGTATAGTTAAGGGTCGAATCCACAGGACAACGGTCTTGTTGCAAGAAACAAGATGGAAAATGTTCGACGTTCACTTAGTTTCTTAATAGTAGGCACTTAGATCGATAGGTTGGTTTTGTTGTTTTAAACTAAGAACATGTAAAGTAAAGAAATCAAGTAAATCGAAGGATGTAAAACTATGATAAGAAGTCACTAAGGTGTGATCGATTTTCAGCGCCACTAACATGGATCAAGACATGCAAAATAAAACATAACCTGCAATAAGAGTTTAATCAGTTAGTATCTTTGTAGGCTTAGTTTCCTTTTAGAGAACTAACTACGAGAAGTGTGGGAATGTTGCAAAGCTAGCCATTCCCGAATGAATGGTCACCTACTTTGCATCATTCCCTTCGCAAAGTGTGTTCCTCGACTTATCAAGGTTGCACTTTCATACGTCAACTGATTCCATTTCATAGTATGAAAGTGCAACGAATGATAGTGAGTTTACTCCACTTCTTGAGAGACACTTCTAGATACTGAAATAGATGCATGGTGGATACATGCACCAAGAACCAACATACAAACGAGTTTCAAATCTAACAGTACAAACATAGACAATTCATACTAAAAGATAAAAGATAACACAAGTTGGAGATCAAACAACAAGTATTCATTAAACGTTTGATGTCGAACTGAAAAGATAACATCTATATTGCAAACTATGGATTACATTTACATTATATGAAAACAACGGTAGCGGGGCTACTCCCCGCACCCTAGTGAGAGAGACTACTCGCTCATGACTAGGACAAAGAAGGAGGTAAGAAGAGAGAGAGAAAGAGAGAGAGAGAGAGAGAGCATCATCCCCACAAAGGAGAGAGGAAAGTTGTCACGCCCCAATCTCACATTAAACACAAATCACGAGATTAAGGCACGACAGGTGGGATTAACACATAACCAACCATTCTTCACTTTTTAAAACAATTCAAGGCATTTAAATGATAATCAAGTTTAAGCTGTAAACAAGAACTAAACAATCTGCAGAAACTTCTCAATTAAACTGATAGAGATACAAGCAAAATCTACAACATAATACATTGATTAACATAAAGAAATCATAACATTAATTTACATCTGATATACACATTCTCTCTCTCACTCACACCTTGTCCCGAGGATCGAGGGGAACGGACTAAGAGACCTCTAACTAGACTAACTACAAACCTTCTAACAACTAGGCGTTAGGATGAAACGATCCTTCCGACTCCTGATGCTGATGCTGACCTGAAAATGTTTTGAGTAGAGGTATGAGCCTACTCGCTCAGTGAATAACATTTCACTTAATTATCATTAAACAACTCATCAGGTTATTAACTGAAAATAAACAGGTATACAGTTTAAGCAGGGCAGTTCTATTGACATAGCAGGTGTACATATAAAAATTCTCAATTCTATGCATCATCAGATATTTCGGATAAATAGTCAGATTCATAAATTTACTGTGAATCCTAAGTGAATACTCATTCATTTTATTGTTATGCCCTAAATATATGCAGTGTACTCTGCATATAAAGATCCGTAACAAGTCCATGCTACGATCCCACCGTACAAGACTTAGCGACACACCCGGGAAATGCTAAGTCTGACATCAGCCCTGCTCTGCTACAGGACCCCTGGCTCCCTGGCCAGAAACATAGGCTCTAAGGCCTCAAAGCACTACTCTGAGTGCACCCGACTTCTCCTTAAACCTGAGTACACCGGCGGAGAGTCACAGGGTTACCTTCGTGACACAAGCACGAATGGTGTTAGATAACCATGTTTTCCTTTTTGCCCAGTGCCATCGTGACACAAGCACGATTGTTGTTAAACACTGCATTTTCTCTTTCCTCGTTTGTCCGTGACACAAGCACGGATGATGTTGCAACACGAGTTTCACCCCTAAGAAACAGACCTTCTTTTAGGGGTTCTACGGTGTTAGGGCATCTATTCTATTAATTAATTAACAGATAAACAATTTAGCAGAGATATCATATCGCAACAATAAAACATAAAAATTCCTCTCTTTTCATCACTTATGTCACACAATTCAAGTTCCAATGAATTTATCATACTGAAGTACATGTTACACTGTTCAGGAGTCACATCAACTGATACTGAAGCAAATAAACATTTAAAATGAGTTAAATAATGATTTCTAAATGAACTGCTACTCACCCACTTCGGTGTGTTTGTATACACCGAGAAACGTCCTCAAACACACCTAATTCTGACCTTTACAGCAATGTGCACGCCGTGCACCTAGGCCGCACGCCGTGCGCCTACAGAGTACTTTAGTTCTACTTTCCTGTGACCCTGCACGCCGTGCAAACTGACTTTTGCACGTCGTGCACCTGGGTAGGAATTCGTCCCACCACCTGCGACTTTGCACGCCGTGCGACCTGCGCAGAACAGAAACCTGAAATAAAAACCTGTAACCGTGCACGCCGTGCAAACCAAGTTTGCACGCCGTGCAACCTGGGCGGAACAGAAAACTGCAGAACTAAAAACGGAAATCGGAATCGATTCGGCGGACGATTCTTACCCAAATCGTTCCTATAGCTCCGGATTGGCCTAGCGATCACTTGGCAAGAAGAAAGAACCGGAAAGAAGGCGCCGTTCGCCCCCAAGACCACCTCCTAGGTCGGCTTCTTCGCGGCTGCTGGAGGAAGAAGAAGGTGAGGAAGGAAGAAGAAGCGGCGGTTGCTTTGGCCGGAGCAGATGGAGAAACCGAAGAGAATCGGTGGAGAACGGCTAAATCGTCCGACCTTCTTTCTCCAGCTCGCTCCCTCTCTCTCTCTCTGTTCTCGTCTAGCGGCAAACGGGGAAATGAACCCTTCGTTCATCCCCTTGTCGGCTAAAGAAGAGATAAAGGAAAAACCAAGGAAAAGGATAAGGCTGGGCGCCCAGGGGGCCGGATGCAAATTGCCCAGAAACTTTCTGAAATTGCACATAGGTCCCTGCATACTAAAAAGCTCATATCTTTTTACTCGTAGGTCGGTTTCACATGATTTCTTCGGCAACGGATTAAGCACAAACTTGTCCTCAACCTCAGGACAAGAAAACAAGCTAATGATACATTAACACTAGCTCAAAGCTCAAAACACTATTAACAAGAGTGAGTACTCATCTCAACATAACTAGCTCAATTATGCACTAACCAAGGTACTTACTTACAAAACGAAACGCGGGTCGTAACAATCTCTCTCCCTTATAAGAATTTCGTCCCGAAATTCCTAAAAGAGAAAAGGAAACTTGTTACGCATTTCAGATTCAAGCTCCCACGTAGCTTCCTCTATATTGTGATTCCTCCACAAAACCTTCACTAAAGATAACTCACGGTTCTTAAGCTTTTTAATCCGGTAATCAACTATCTGTACAGGTCCTTCAACATAGGACACATCTGTCCTAAGCTGCGCCGGTTCTGGATCTACAATCTTTTCCGTACCGGGATGACACTTTTTCAGCATAGACACGTGGAAGACATCATGAAGATTTGCCAACTCAGACGGCAAATCCAACCTGTAAGCTACCGGTCCAATCCTCTCAACAATAGGATATGGACCCATATATCTAGGGGTCAACTTACCTCTCTTGCCAAACCTCAGCACTCCTTTCCACGGCGAAACTTTCAAGTAAACCTCGTTGCCAACCTCAAACTCAAGAGGTCGACGTCGTCTATCAGCATAACTCTTCTGTCTATCCTGTGCAGCTTTCAACTGATCTCTGATCACTGATATCTTTTCAGTAGTCACATCAACTAGCTCAGGTCCAAGAATTTCTTTCTCACCCACCTCGTACCAACAAACTGGCGATCTACACTTCCTGCCATAAAGAGCTTCATATGGAGCCATTCCAAGACTAGAATGGTAACTGTTATTATATGCAAACTCCATTAGGCTTAAGTGTTCTTCCCAGTTATCTCTGAACTGTAGCACGCATGCTCTCAGCATGTCTTCAAGGGTATGAATGGTCCTCTCAGATTGACCATCTGTCTGCGGATGAAACGCCGTACTGAACTTTAACCTTGTGCCCAACGCACGATGTAACTGATTCCAGAATCTAGATGTGAACTTTGGATCTCTGTCAGAAATAATAGAGACTGGAATCCCATGCAACCTGATTACTTCATCCACATAAACTTTAGCCAGCTTTGGAACGTCAAAGGTTGACTTGACAGGAAGAAAGTGAGCAGACTTAGTTAGTCTATCCACAATCACCCATATCGAGTCCGAACCCTTAGGCGTTCTGGGTAATCCTACCACAAAGTCCATCGTGATGTGTTCCCACTTCCATTCAGGTATAGGAAGTGACTGCAAAGTACCAGCAGGTTTCTGATGCTCAGCCTTAACCTGCTGACACACCCCGCACCTAGCCACGTATTTAGCCACATCCTTTTTCATACCAGACCACCAGTACAGCTCTTTGAGATTCCTATACATCTTTGTGTCACCTGGATGCATAGCATACATAGAAGTATGCGCTTCTTCAAGAATCTGCTCTTTCAACTCACTGTTCCCAGGTACACACAACCTATCATGAAGATACAACATGCCTTCATCAGAAAACCTGAACTCTGCTCTCTTGCCTTCTGACATATCCTGCATGATTTGCCACAACTCATCATCACTCTGCTGTAATTCCTTAATCTGATTATAGAAAGTAGGTCTGACTTGCATCTGAGTAATCAACCCACTTTGTCTAGTCACATCCAAGTCTAAGTTCAACCTTCGCATATCTACAAGCAAGTCTCTCTTGAAACATGCCATAGAAAATGCATTTGCTGTTGAACTTGACTTTCTACTCAAAGCATCAGCTACAACATTAGCTTTACCAGGATGGTAATCGATTGTCACATCATAGTCTTTAATCAGCTCAAGCCATCTGCGCTGTCTCAAATTCAAGTCTTTCTGAGTGAAGATATACTTCAGACTCTTATGATCTGTAAACACCTGACATGTCTCACCATACAAGTAGTGACGCCATGTCTTAAGAGCATGAACTATTGCAGCCAATTCCAGATCATGAACAGGGTAATTCTCTTCATTCTTCTTAAGCTGTCTAGATGCATAAGCAATAACTTTACCTTCTTGCATTAGTACACAGCCTAAACCTCTTCTAGAAGCATCACAGAACACTGTATAGCCTTTTTCTGCTTCTGGTAGAACCAACACTGGTGCTGAGGTCAACCTTTTCTTCAAAATCTGAAAACTTCTCTCGCAGTTATCAGACCAAACAAACGACACATCCTTCCTTGTTAAGCGTGTCAAAGGTGATGCTATCTCACTGAAGTTCTTTATAAACCTCCTATAATAACCTGCCAAACCCAAGAAACTTCTGATCTCAGTAGGAGTCGTAGGCTGTTCCCACTGAAGCACAGACTCAACTTTCTTAGGATCCACGCTGACTCCATCTCTCGAGATAACATGTCCAAGAAATGCTACCTCGGCCAACCAGAACTCGCACTTGCTAAATTTAGCAAACAATTGGTGTTGTCTCAACAAGTGCAACACTACTCTCAGGTGTTGTTCATGCTGCTCATCGTCTCTGGAATAGATCAGAATATCATCTATAAAGACTACAATAAACTGATCTAGAAAAGGTTTGAAAATCCGATTCATCATATCCATAAAGGCTGCTGGGGCATTGGTCAGCCCAAACGACATGACCAAGAACTCATAATGTCCATACCTGGTTCTGAAAGCTGTTTTGGGAGTATCAGAAGCCTTTATTCTGAGCTGATGATATCCGGATCTCAAATCAATTTTAGAAAAGATCGTCGCTCCACGCAACTGGTCAAACAGATCATCTATTCTCGGCAAGGGATATTTATTCTTTATTGTGATCTTGTTCAGTTGCCTGTAATCTATACAGAGACGCATGGTACCATCCTTTTTCTTAACAAATAGGACTGGAGCACCCCATGGTGAAGAACTGGGTCTAATGAAACCCTTGTCTAACAACTCCTGCAACTGCAC
Organism: Alisma plantago-aquatica; assembly: GCA_963693085.1. Lineage (NCBI taxonomy): Eukaryota > Viridiplantae > Streptophyta > Magnoliopsida > Alismatales > Alismataceae > Alisma > Alisma plantago-aquatica. The sequence continues at coordinate 952,748,595 of OY856412.1, forward strand.
CTTGAGTTCCTTCAACTCAGCAGGTGCCATTCTATAGGCTGGCAATGCTACTGGATGACTACCTGGATATATCTGAATTTCAAAATCCAAGTCTCTGACAGGCGGTAAGCCTGGTAAATCTTCTGGAAAAACATCAGAAAACTCACAAACCACGGGCACATCATAAACACTGGTGGTGTTCTTCTCTGCTCTGGTGTCCACCACATGAGCAAGGAACGCTTCACATCCTTTCTGTAACATCTTATCAGCTACAGCAGCTGATATTATGCACGTAGGCAGAACTTTCCTATCTCCAGTAAAGACACAAGAAAATTCTCCTAATTGAAAGGTAGCTTCCTTCTTCCAACAATCGAGTTGCACTCGATATGTCTCAAGACAATCCATACCCAAGATGACTTGAAAAGTATTTACGTCCAGGGGTATGAGATTAGCAGCAAAGGTAAAACCTCCAAAAGATAACAAGCATCCGGGACAAAACTCGGATAAAACTGTTGGTCCACCTAGTGGAACCCTCAACACTAACTCATCTACCAACTCTTGAGTTAACAGATTAAGTTCAACAACTAAAGAACGTCGTATAAAAGAATGAGTAGCTCCCGGATCTATCAAAACTAAAACTGGTATACTATTAAACAAAAGCATCTCTCCTGTAACAACTTGTGAAGAGATTATACCTTCCTGAGGTGTCAAAGAAAAGAAACGTGCTGAAGCTCTCCCTCTGCCACGCTGTCCTCTCTGACCACTCCTGCCACTAGATACTCCACCATCTCTAGATCCAGAAGCCACAGAAGAAATCGGAACATCCTGGTATTGAGGCTGGAAAGCTTGTGATGCTGCTTGTCGAAACTGGGGACATTCTTTTTTGAAATGTCCTACTTGTCCACAGATAAAACAACCTTGAGGATTTGCACCCCAACACTGACCAGAGTGAAACTTTCCACAGGTATTACATACTTGCTTTTCTTGTCTCTGTGGACCAGACACTGACATTGACGACCCAGATGACTGTCCACTGTCAGCACTGCTCCATCTTCTTGGGTTGTATCCTCCTCGGCCTCTAGAAGTAGTGACATCCTCAGATCTCTGCCTGCTAAAACAACCGAAGCCACGCCCAAGCTTAGAAAAGAAACCTCTACTTCCACCTCTGTATCCACTACTGGACTGTCCTCCACTGAACTCTGCAGATCTCTTCTTAGACTCGGGCACCCTATCAGCATTCACAGATTCTTCAACCTGTCTGGCAGCCTCAACAAACTCGCCAAAGTTCTCTCTGTTCCTCCTACTAGTAGCAGAAACTGTATGCCGAATCTCTGGCCTTAGCCCTTCCTGAAACCTTCTGCATCTCTCTATGTTATCAGGAACAAGCTGTGGACAGAAATTAGCTAACCGTGTGAAAAGCGCTTCATATTCTGTAACTGTCATGTTCCCCTGCTTGATATTCTGTAACTGCCTGATTTTCTCATTGAGAAAGGTGGGTGGATAGAATTTGAGATGAAACTCCTCAGAGAAATCCTGCCAGGAAAGCTCTGTACCTCTCCTCTTTTCTTCTATACCACGCCACCACAACTCTGCATCGCCTGTCAAAAGATAGACTGCATGATTAATCTTCTTATATTCTGGAAGTTCCATCAGGCGAAAGACCTTTTCTATCTGTCTAAACCACTCATCAGCTTCTGCGGGATCTGTGGTGCCACTAAACTCTGTGCCACCAAGCTTCTTCACAAGCTCATAAGATCGCATCAGATCTTTACTACTGGTAGAAGAAGATTCTCGCCTATCCGCCTTGTATTTCTCTTTAGTCTCCAAGAACATCCTGTACATCCGGGATGCTTCATCTACGTGGTCACCACCACCTGGACCCAAGTACCGCGGATCAGGGCCAACATGGCTCTCAGCCTGATCATCTCGATCAAAGCCTCTTCCTGCCATCTGCAATAATATAATAGAATATTTCCTATTAGAAAATTACAGATAGAAGAAAGACACCTAGACCTTAATCCTATTGGTCTCTTATCGTCCCCCGACTTGAGTAACTAAGTACTCAACCTAAGCTCTGATACCAAGAGTTGTCACGCCCCAATCTCACATTAAACACAAATCACGAGATTAAGGCACGACAGGTGGGATTAACACATAACCAACCATTCTTCACTTTTTAAAACAATTCAAGGCATTTAAATGATAATCAAGTTTAAGCTGTAAACAAGAACTAAACAATCTGTAGAAACTTCTCAATTAAACTGATAGAGATACAAGCAAAATCTACAACATAATACATTGATTAACATAAAGAAATCATAACATTAATTTACATCTGATATACACATTCTCTCTCTCACTCACACCTTGTCCCGAGGATCGAGGGGAACGGACTAAGAGACCTCTAACTAGACTAACTACAAACCTTCTAACAACTAGGCGTTAGGATGAAACGATCCTTCCGACTCCTGATGCTGATGCTGACCTGAAAATGTTTTGAGTAGAGGTATGAGCCTACTCGCTCAGTGAATAACATTTCACTTAATTATCATTAAACAACTCATCAGGTTATTAACTGAAAATAAACAGGTATACAGTTTAAGCAGGGCAGTTCTATTGACATAGCAGGTGTACATATAAAAATTCTCAATTCTATGCATCATCAGATATTTCGGATAAATAGTCAGATTCATAAATTTACTGTGAATCCTAAGTGAATACTCATTCATTTTATTGTTATGCCCTAAATATATGCAGTGTACTCTGCATATAAAGATCCGTAACAAGTCCATGCTACGATCCCACCGTACAAGACTTAGCGACACACCCGGGAAATGCTAAGTCTGACATCAGCCCTGCTCTGCTACAGGACCCCTGGCTCCCTGGCCAGAAACATAGGCTCTAAGGCCTCAAAGCACTACTCTGAGTGCACCCGACTTCTCCTTAAACCTGAGTACACCGGCGGAGAGTCACAGGGTTACCTTCGTGACACAAGCACGAATGGTGTTAGATAACCATGTTTTCCTTTTTGCCCAGTGCCATCGTGACACAAGCACGATTGTTGTTAAACACTGCATTTTCTCTTTCCTCGTTTGTCCGTGACACAAGCACGGATGATGTTGCAACACGAGTTTCACCCCTAAGAAACAGACCTTCTTTTAGGGGTTCTACGGTGTTAGGGCATCTATTCTATTAATTAATTAACAGATAAACAATTTAGCAGAGATATCATATCGCAACAATAAAACATAAAAATTCCTCTCTTTTCATCACTTATGTCACGCAATTCAAGTTCCAATGAATTTATCATACTGAAGTACATGTTACACTGTTCAGGAGTCACATCAACTGATACTGAAGCAAATAAACATTTAAAATGAGTTAAATAATGATTTCTAAATGAACTGCTACTCACCCACTTCGGTGTGTTCGTATACACCGAGAAACGTCCTCAAACACACATAATTCTGACCTTTACAGCAATGTGCACGCCGTGCACCTAGGCCGCACGCCGTGCGCCTACAGAGTACTTTAGTTCTACTTTCCTGTGACCCTGCACGCCGTGCAAACTGACTTTTGCACGTCGTGCACCTGGGCAGGAATTCGTCCCACCACCTGCGACTTTGCACGCCGTGCAACCCACTTTGCACGCCGTGCGACCTGCGCAGAACAGAAACCTGAAATAAAAACCTGTAACCGTGCACGCCGTGCAAACCAAGTTTGCACGCCGTGCAACCTGGGCGGAACAGAAAACTGCAGAACTAAAAACGGAAATCGGAATCGATTCGGCGGACGATTCTTACCCAAATCGTTCCTATAGCTCCGGATTGGCCTAGCGATCACTTGGCAAGAAGAAAGAACCGGAAAGAAGGCGCCGTTCGCCCCCAAGACCACCTCCTAGGTCGGCTTCTTCGCAGCTGCTGGAGGAAGAAGAAGGTGAGGAAGGAAGAAGAAGCGGCGGTTGCTTTGGCCGGAGCAGATGGAGAAACCGAAGAGAATCGGTGGAGAACGGCTAAATCGTCCGGCCTTCTTTCTCCAGCTCGCTCCCTCTCTCTCTCTCTGTTCTCGTCTAGCGGCAAACGGGGAAATGAACCCTTCGTTCATCCCCTTGTCGGCTAAAGAAGAGATAAAGGAAAAACCAAGGAAAAGGATAAGGCTGGGCGCCCAGGGGGCCGGATGCAAATTGCCCAGAAACTTTCTGAAATTGCACATAGGTCCCTGCACACTAAAAAGCTCATATCTTTTTACTCGTAGGTCGGTTTCACATGATTTCTTCGGCAACGGATTAAGCACAAACTTGTCCTCAACCTCAGGACAAGAAAACAAGCTAATGATACATTAACACTAGCTCAAAGCTCAAAACACTATTAACAAGAGTGAGTACTCATCTCAACATAACTAGCTCAATTATGCACTAACCAAGGTACTTACTTACAAAACGAAACGCGGGTCGTAACAAAAGTCATCCCCTTGGAGAGAGAGACGATCCACCAGCTTCACAGGTTGCATGATGACGAGATCCCCTCTTCCCACCTTCTTTGGCGGAGAGAGAGAAAGTAGCTTCGAGATGGAGTGTGGATCTCAGACCGGCAACCCCTGGGCGGAGGATGGAAGTCGAATGTTCTCTGGAGTGATTGAGGCAGCCTTTGGACGTCTAAAACTTGATGATCTTTGAAGGACCCTTGGGGTCTTATTTATAGGCCTTAAGTGAAGTCCAAATGGTTTGGAGACCGTTTGGACCTCAAGACCGTTTGGACCTTGAGATCGTTTAAATCTCAATACCATTTGGACCTTGAGACTGTTTGGATCTCAAGACCGTTTAGATCTCGAGACCGGTTGGACCTTGAGACCGTTTGGATCTCAAGACCGTTTGGACCTCAAGACTGTTTGGACCTCAAGACCATTTGGCTTCATGCAGTCTCGGGACCGTGTGACTCCATGCAGTATCGGGACCAATTGGCTTTATCCGGTCTAGAGACCGTGTGACTCCATGCGATCTCGGGACCGATTGGCTTCATGTAGTCTTGGGACCGTTTGACTCCATGCGGTCTCGGGACCGATTGGCTTCATGCGGTCTTGGGACTGTTTGAATCCATGAGGTCTCGGGACCGATTGGCTTCATGCGGTCTCGGGACCGTGTAACTCAATGTGGTCTCGGGACCGATTGTCTTCATGCGGTCTTGGTACCATTTGACTCCATGCGGTCTCAGGACCGATTGGCTTCATGTGGTCTCGGGACCGTGTGACTCCATGCGGTCTCGGGACCGATTGGCTTCATGCGGTCTTGGGACCGTTTGACTCCATGCGGTCTCGGGACCGATTGGCTTCATGTAGTCTTAGGACCGTTTGAGGCCATGCGGTCTTGAGGCTGGCTCAGTCTTTTATGATTTCTTTGTGTCTTTTTCTGCAAATATAAAGGGGAAAAGTTAGTCTAATAAAATATTTACAATAAGAGGGAATATTTAGGGATTGTGTCTAATTTTAATGAGAAAGAGTGTGGAAAACTAAAGAAAATACTAAGATAATCATTCAAAATTAGAGGTTATAACCCCCCCTAACTTAGAGTCGAGCTTGTCCTCAAGTTAGATAGAGCTGCGACATGTAATGGCAAGGCAAATTTATTTAGTTAGGATTTCCATACTCTTGCTTCAATTCTCAACCTGAGTTCTCCTAAGGTCATATCAGGTCTTATTGCTTGCCTTGACTCTTTCAAGTTTTGAGAGTTGCTTGGGTCTCAGGTTCCTTCTGTATCTCGTAGCTCACATCGACACCACCTTTATTCTGTGCATGTTGTTGACTCTAATCAACTTTATACCTCTCTAAAGAACCTACAGGAAGCTAGAGTGGGTATGAGGGTTGGATGAAGGATTTAAAGTATAACTCCCCCTTCAAGTGGGGGTGGGGTTGTCTATGCTTTTAGAATCTCACTACCGGGAACGCCACATCTTCCTTTGTGAGGGAAGCTGAATGTACCGGCTGGGTGAGTCCTTTTTAAGCCTTTCATATATTTAGATACCTTAGGGTTTCACTACTGGGCATGACACATCTGCCTTTGTGAGGGCAGCTGAATGTGCTGGCCGGGTGAGACCTTCATCAGATCTTTATATAGATCCTTATTTATGGCACAACTCTCATAATTTTATTCAACTCTCTAGCTTTTATTCGAAGACTCGCAGGCTTGGGTTTTGGGGGTTCATTTTTTTCGGGAAATTATTTTGGGCGACCAGGCCTCTTTTATTTGAAGGGAGGAAATTTGTTCTTAGAGTTTTTCAACATGCACTTATTCAGTTTCTTTTTTGTGGTCCACTTGAAACACTTCTTGATTTGGAAGTCGCCCGATGCCCCTCTCATCCTTGAGAGCCTGGCTTATTTCTTCCTTGATATTGACCTGTGGAGAGTCAGATATAGAAGTGAAACAAAAGCATGAAAATCAATAGTAAAGGGACATTATTAAGTCACCATTATATGTCTAAGTGCTACTTACTTTTGAGGACTAACATGATTCTAAAGTTAACTGAGGGTGACTTTATTCCAAAAGGATTATACTAAGAAAAAAAAGCTAAAAATGTGTAGAGAAAAATAAAAAAATATGTACAAAAAGAGAAAGAAAAAGATGAAAAAGAGAGGGATTTATAAATGATACCTCGCCCTTGTATGATGTACCCCCCTAACTTATCACTCACTCTGTCCTCAAAGTGTCAAAGTGATAGGTTGAGAAGTACGATGACAAGGGCTGCAGGCTAAGTTAATTCTGAATTTGCCCCTGGATTTTGAAGTAGATTAGCTGCAAACTGTCCACGGTGAGTGTGGTAATCCACTTCAGTCATATCTTCTACTGGTCTTTGAAGGACGATAATGGTGTACATCCAATAGAGGATGTGGAAGCCGTAGTTATTTGATTCTCAGATTTGTTGGGGACATTTGTGGCTGAAGGAAGGGCGATGAAAATGTTCTTTGTCGTAAGCCCTTGTATGCTGACTTAGAAAGGCAATTAATTTTTCAATGCATTCCTTTGCCACTACCTCTGTTGGTGTATTTGGTGTCATGACATAGTTCTTCTATTGTGAATTGTACTGGCTATTGGAACTGTTATAGATTGTAGTTGTTCCTTCTGGTAGGTTTGTTTCCAGGAGCATCCAATGCTCATGATACAGGAAGGGTAGCATGATGAACTTTGATATTGTGTGTTGTAGAAAGGATATAAGCACTTCAGTTGTTCTAAAGTTCTTTAGCTTTAAAAGATCGTCCTTCATGTACGGGGATGCCATATAAGTTGTGGGGTTATTTTGGCCAAGGAGAAATTGATAAGCGGCCATTAAGCTTACGGAGAGGGATCCTTTAAACTGTAAAGTCTCTTGAAGTGTGTCTTCCATTACTAGAATGTCACCAGACATGAATATGAGTTCATCCTTCTCGGACAAAAGCCATGACATAATGAGATGTAGTTCGATGTCAGAGAGACCCTTGTAAGAACTGTGGTCGAAGTCAGGGAATGTTGGTTCTATGGCAGACAAAGGATCTATGTCTCTTTTACTTTTCTCGTTAGCTAAGGTCGGCTCCTTGGATTTTTCCAACTCTTTCAAAGACTGTCGAAAAGGTCACCTCTGAGGGCGTTGGACTGCTGAAAAAAAGGTAACGAGGGACGTCATTTGGTGCCATTGTTGGGTCCTTGAAGAACCTTCTATCACAAATGAGCTCCATGGCGTAACGCCCTCACAAGTAGTGAAAATCTTCAGAAACTAGATCAGTAAATGGGATTTCTTGGTTCAACACTTGGATGTGGCGTATAGTGCAAAAAGCACAGTCCCCAGATCCCTCGGCAGCTTGAACTTGAGGGTTAATTATTTGGAACCAGGGTTGGTTCCAGTCTTGGTGGAGGGATGGGCGTGCAACCCAAATTAACTTAAGCAGCCGGAAGGGTATACAACTCGCTTCACCTGCTACTTCGCCAACAAAGTTTATTGTACCGGCGGGTAGCTCAGCACTGCTAAAATTATAAACCTTAGTGTCCTGAGCCTCGGTGTATACAATCGTAAATAGCCAGTGATCTGAAACTTGAAAGTGCACGGTAAGATTACGTGCCCGTCGTGCTAAACCGGCACACATCCACTCAATTGACTTTGGTCGTATGTCTTTGTATAAAAGGTTGATAGACAGAGCAGGCGAGGCGTTGAAAACTGGTTTTTGCCTCTTAGAACTTCTGTACAGTGCTATACAGTTGGCAAGAAGGACATAGAAGATTGCCATTGGCATCGTGGACCGTGGTCGCAGGATGTTGCGGAAGTCTTCTCGTGTCAGCTTGCTATTAGTTTTGGTGTTATGGTAGATGATGTCTTCCCCCACTTTTGCATCGTCGACAATAGTGTTTAGTATAAAAAAGTCATGAGCATCTAATGTGGAGATGGCCGCCATATCCAAATTGTGCATTTTGTGCGGTAGTGGTGGTAGCGGGGGAAGGTTCTACAGAGGGGGAGAAGAAGGTTGTTCCAAGGCTTCTGCATAGCCTTATAAATTGTCTTTGGAGTTAGAGGCAGAATCGATGTCTTCATCTGTGTCTAAACTTACTCATTCTGCGTCGTCCTAGTCGTGGGGGAAGGGCACTGACGTGTCAAGTGCGGGGAAAGGTGGAGTGGTTGTTGTGGGTGGGCTTGCGCTGGTTCCTAATATATATTGGTGGAACTCAGTGAAAGTCGCGTCTTTAGAAAACTCCCAAATGGATCCCAGAGCAGAATAATCAAGGAATTGGTCCCCATATGACATGTTTACATTTTCGTTGTGGGGGGGGGGGGCTTGTGGTGATGTTCACCTTCTTGGTGACCTTTATCGAAACCTTTCTGAGAAGGTTCTGCTTCTTGTCCTGGATCCTCTCCATCATCAGATTTATCACCTGAGGAGGTGGTATCGTTGTTCGAATTAGCAGAGGAGTCAGAGTCTTCTTCGTCATCGCTATCGCCATCTTTGCCAGTCGCTGCCTTTTCTACTGGCTTCTTTTTTGCTTTCATTTTGCACCGCCGATGGGTGGCTTGTAACTCATCGAATGCCACTTGCACATGATCGTGTGTTTCGAGTAGTGTGTCATGTGTTTCTTTGAGATCGTTATATCGTCCTTCGACGGAGAGGAGTCGTGCTTTAAGATTAGTCACTTGAGCACGTAGTTGTTGGATTTCATTATTGTTTGACTCCTCTTGGCGATTATTTAGGTGTGTGAGGGTGCTGCCGATGGTGTCCAAGCGCGCGCTAAGAGTTGCTTGTTACTACTTTAGCTCGTGGAGAGTCTCGGGTAGAGGTTGAGTCTGCGTAGAGATCTCATCGACTTGCGTAGCCATCGCCTCTTGCTGGCGTTTCGCTCCAAGGACCAACTCGGGCCAGTTGTTGTAGTGGCTGTTGATGTGATCAACTTGCTTAGCCACCTCATCTTGTTATTGCTGAAAACCTTGGAGGATGTTAGGCAAGGTGCGGTGTTGTTCGTCGATCGTGGCCACCTGTATTGATAATCCTTGCACACAAAAAATAGAATGTAAAATGTTAGAAGGATCGGTGAGGAGGTTTCGGATGACGTCGAATTGACGTCCGAATTTCTCACTGATATTGGAAAAGGGGACTCCAGAGGCGGAAGGGTGGGGTGGATGGGGTCTGCGTGAGATGGTGGTAGTGTCTTGCGGAAGAGACACTGATGGTGTCGCGAACTGCGTGGTGACTATGGATGGGGTCACCAGCGGTGTCGGGGTGGTGGTGGACGGAAGAGGTGGTGAGAGTGGTGGGAGTGAAAATGTTGGGTGAAGATTGGTGGGAATGGAGGTGAAGGTGGTGAGGTCAGGAGTTGAATCTGAGAAGGGGATGTTATAAGTGAAAAGGGATGAGTCATGAAAAGGGGAAGTGGATATTATTGTAAAGAAAGATGGGATAGCAGTGGATTGTGGAAGGGTGGATGATGGTGGGGTAAAGGTGGAAGTTATGGTGGTGGTTGGTGGTAGTGGGGAAGGGGTGGTGGAGGATAGCTCAACATTCAGACTCCAAATGAAAGAGTCGATTGATGAGGTGGTTATGTTTTCTTATGGGAGTGAGTCGACCTCTGGATTTGGCCTTGATGTCGGTGTCCTCGACAGCTGTTGTGCCTGCAACTGCCTTCTGGAAGGTCATTTTACAGGTATTTTTTATGGTCAAGTTGCCAAGGCTGTGATACTTAGCTCAGTCTGCCCTGCTTGTAATTTCTTTGCTTGTGCTTTTACCGTAGCTAACAGTTTGGTAAGCTCCTCGTCAGTGAAGAGGAGCTTTTCCTTGTCGTAGTCTGCGAGCTCCGGAAGCGGTAGAAGGGTTCTGGATGACTTGACTGTAGGGAAGAAAATGTAATATAGTTTCGCATCCTTTTCCTTAATAATGAAGGAGTTCTTCAAGGTTTGTTCATTAGTAAGGATGTCACCCTTTATTTGCGTGCAGTGCGGTAGGTGTCTGTCCATCTTGAGGTATTTTATGATGGATGTGACATGACCCCCATGCAAATTTCCTTTCCTATGGCGTAGTCAGAGAATTTTTGTATCAAATGGCGTCCGATGTTGACCGGCTTTCTATGCAGGATTGACCATAGGATTAAGAGGTCGGCAGCAATAACGTTTCCTCCCTCAGATCTGGGGAACAACACACTGGTAATGATTTTGTGAAGCGTGCACACGAACCCTGAGTGAATATTGGAGGCTTTACATGTCTTTGCCTCGTAGCCTGGGATCCCTATTAGTGACTTCCAGAAGGTGTGTTTATTGAACATGTATATCTCCATTCCTGCAGCTCCGACTTTTTTTAGCTTCTTAGGATTGTCGATGAAGATTTCTTTTAGAAGATTTTCTGTTATCACAATGTCATTCCCAAAGAGCTTGGTGACCAGCCGACGATCACCACCATCCCTTTCTCTGTGTGCAATGTCCACTATTTCTTTAATAAGATGGGTAAAGAATTCTGTGGTGGGCTCGACATATGAGATTTCGGGGATGAAATAGAGTCTGGATAAGTTGGTGTTGTCGAGCATTGTGAGGACTCTGTCATAGATCCCCATCTTCAGTAGTACACTTGAGCAGACGTACTTTGTTGGTTTTAGGACTTTGTCGATGGATGGGATGGTGTGGATATAAAGGTTTTCTGGTGGGGGCACGGTGGTGGTGAGAATTGAGAAGGTGGGGGTGGTAACAGGGATGGTGGTGGTAGGTGTTGCAAGGGTTTGGTCCCTAGCAGAGGCAAGGCGAACTTGTTTTCTTTCCTGTTTCTTAGAGGGTTGTCCGGTTGAGGTTTCCTGGACCTTTCGTTTCCCCTTTGAATTTTCAACTGGGGATTCCTCCTCGGGGTTTGGCTCGTATTCCGAGACTTCATCATCATTGGAAGAAATGTCTTCCACTTCTTCTTCATGTTCCTCGGCTAGGCATTTATTGACGCGGTCAATTTCGCACAGAACCGCCATGATTTTGACATTCGGATGGGCTTTTCTAGTCGCATTGTAGTTGTCTATGATCATTTGAAGCTTGTCCCAATCTGCCATCAGTTGCTCATTTGTCCAGATTGGAGCGTCTTCAAATCATGTAGCCTCCTTTTCTAGTGATGCCAATCTAAAAAATGGAAAATCATAAGTAAGAACAACATACGTAGAAATATAATTGTATTTTACTTTTTTTATGTTGTTTTATATTTTAACAAAATTTAAACGATTGTGGAAGGTCGAACGGTTTCAGTTACATTTGGTTCCAAACGGTTTTAGGACCGTTTGGTTCCAAATGGTTTGAAGACCGTTTAGTTCCAAATGGTTTCACGACCGTTTGGTTCCAAACAGTTTCAAAACCGTTTGGTTCCAAATGGTTTGAAGACCGTTTGGTTCCAAACGGTTCCAAGACCATTTGGTCCCAAACAGTTGCAAGACCGTTTGGTTCCAAACGGTTTGAAGGTTGTTTGATCCCAAACAGTTTGAAGACCGTTTGGTTCCAAACGATTTGAAGACTGTTTGGTCCCAAACAGTTTCAAGACCGTTTGGAAGGTGAAATGTCGGGTAACGACCAACAAAGGGAAGGCAGAGACGCCGACGATGAAGACGAAGGTGGCGATTGAGAAGGAGGAGCTGACAGCGATAAAAGAGATGGTAAAGAGGATCGCGACGGAGCCGGTGGTGATGAAGATGAAGGCAACGATGAAAAAAGGGTGGAGGTTGCCACGCCGACGCCGTAGATGATGACAAAGGTGAAGACGGATGCGGAAAAGAAAAAGCCGGCCAGGTTGCCGCGTTGTCGTGTGCAGGCGTTGGAGAAGGTGGCTGGACTACCTTGCTGCCAGAGGTGGAGATGACGACCGTGAAGTGGAGGGAGGAGGCGAAGTCGCCGTGAAAGAATGCGGAGCTAGGTCGATGGAGGTGAGCCATGCGGGAGCAAGGAAAACAGAGGCAATGGAACAACTCTTGCACAAAGGTTTGACAAAACTCGAGAGTCGAAGGGAGGAGAAGGAGGGGGTAGGGTTTATATTTATAGGAAACGAGGGTTGACCCGACAAAAACCCTAGGTCAAACAGTTTAGCGACCATTTGGACTCCAAATGGTTTTGAGACCGTTTGGCTCCAAACGGTTTGAAGATCGTTTGATCCCAAACGGTTTCTGGACCTTTTGGTCCCAAACGGTTTCAGGACCGTTTGGCTCCAAACGGTTTCGAGACTGTTTGGCTTCAAACGGTTTGAAGACCGTTTGGTCCCAAACGGTTTTAGGACCGTTTGGTAGAGTTAAGGTCGAACAGATTTTTATATTTTTTATATTTTTTGGTATATATATATTTATTATATTATTTGATTTTGCTTTTTTTGTTTTTTGGTTAGATGATTTTTTTATAAGATAAACCTAAGGTTATTTAAAGAATGGAAAATAAAGGAAGAAACCGAAATCTTGGGTTGCCTCCCAAGTAGCGCCTGGGTTTTACGTCGCTGGCTCGACAAAGCTTTGATGTCGTTAATCTGACGTCGTGGCGTCTTTGATTTCGATGGTCTATTGCGGCATCTTATCTTCTGGAGTGTAGTATTTCTTTAAATGATGGTCGTTGACCGTCCGTTCTCCTCCGTTATTATCGACAATTATGACAGCTCCAGTTGGGTAAATATGCTTTATGGTGAAGGGCCCAGACCATTTTGTTCGAAGTTTTCCGGGAAACAACTTGAGCTTGGAGTTAAAAAGGAGTACTTTGTCGCCGATGGTGATGTCTTTCCTCTTAAGATGACCGTCGTACCACATTTTGGTTTGCTCCTTATAGATTCTGGCACTCTGATAGGCGGTCATTCCGAGCTCCTCTAGCTCCTGCAATTGGACTTGTCTATTCTCTCCTGCACTTTTAAGGTCAAAATTTAGTTGTTTGATGGCTCACTGGGCTTTGTGTTCTAGTTCTACTGGAAGATGACATGACTTCCCGTACACCAAACGGGACGGGGTTGTCCCGATTGGTATTTTATAGGCTGTTCGGTATGCCCAAAGGGCATCGGGAAGTTTGGTGGACCAGTCGGTGCGGTTTTGATTAACTATTTTTTCTAGGATAGCCTTTAATTGTCTATTTGATTCCTCAACGTGACCACTGGTCTGTGGGTGATAAGGCGTTTCTACTTTGTGGTTGACTCCGTACTTTTTCAACAGGGCTTCAAAACTTCGTTCCAAGAAATAGGTCCCGCCATCTGATATGATAGTTTTGGGAACTCAAAATATGGGAAAAATGATGTCTTTAAACAATTTAATAACTGGTTTGGAATCATTGGACACGGTGGGTATAGCTTCAACCCATTTCGAGACGTAGTCCACCGCAACCAGGATGTAGGAGAAACGATAGGAGGAAGGAAAAGGGCCCATATAGTCTACCCCCACACATCAAAAAGATCGATTTCTTGCCACATTGTGAGGGCCATTTCACTCCTTTTGGATATGTTGCCAGAAAATTGGCATTTGTTGCAAGCTTTCATAAAATCATAGGAGTCATTTGCTATGGTGGGCCAGAAGAAGCCTGATTGCAAAACTTTTATAGCGGTTTTCTTTGCACTCATGTGCCCCCCGTGGGTCCTGAATGGCATTTCTCTAGGACGGAGGTGATTTCTTCTTCCGGTAAACAACGACAGAAAAGTCCGTCAGCACATAGGTGAAATAGATAGGGTTCATCCCAATAATATTGCTTTATGTCATGAAAGAATTTCCTTTTTTCATGGTGGGAAGAAGAGGGGTGAATAATCCCTGTGGCTAGATAACTGACAATATCCGCATACCAATGGAATCCATGAGTGACCTTCATAAGTTGTTCGTCTGGAAGAGAATCCCAGATATGGATTTTATCTTCATCTTCAACTTCGATACGGATGAGATGATCGGCTACGACGTTCTCCACTCCACTTTCATCTTTAATTTCGAAGTCGAATTCCTGAAGCATCAACACCCAGTGGATAAGCCTGGTTTTGGCATCTTGCTTTTGAATCATGTATCGAATGGCGGAGTGGTCGGTGTAAACGATGACCTTAGATCCAATCAAATAGGAGCAGAATTTTTCAAACACATAGATGACAGCCAGAAACTCCTTCTCTGTGGTAGTGTAGTTTTTCTGTGCTTCATCTAGCATTTTGCATGTGTAGTAGATCAAGTAAGGTTTCTTGTCAATCTGGTGTCCTAAAACAGCCCCTAAGGCATAATCGCTTGTGTCGCACATGATTTCAAACAGTAGCGACCAATCTGGGGCTCTCAATATAGGTGCAGAAATTAAAGCATTCTTGAGCGTTGAAAAACTCTGCAAACATTCTTGGTTGAAAATGAACTCAGCGTCCTTGGTCAGGAGTTGGGTCATGGGTTTTGCTATTTTTTAAGAAATCCTTGATAAATCTTCTTTAGAATCCCACATGACCCAAGAAAGCCCGCACTCCTCTTATATCCTTTGGTGGTGACAACTTTGAGATAACATCAATTTTTGCCTTATCGACCTCGATTCCTCTATCACTCACCCTGTGCCCGAGGACGACACCTTCAGTTACCATGAAATGGCATTTCTCCCAATTCAGGATAAGGTTCGTTTCCTCACAATGTTATAGAACTTGTCCAAGGTTGATTAAACCGTTATCAAAAGCATCTCCGTAAACTGAGAAATCGTCCATGAGAACTTCCATAATGGATTTAGTTAATCTGGCGAAGATGATGGACATACACCGTTGAAATGTAGTGGGTGCGTTACACAACCCGAATGGCATTCTTCTAAAGGCATATGTTCCAAAAGGGCAGGTGAAGGTAGTTTTTTCCTAGTCTTCTGGGTGTATGGGTATTTGGTAGAACCCGGAATAACCATCAAGATAACAAAAATATTTTTGATGAGCTAGGCGTTCTAGGACTTCATCGAGAAAAGGCAGAGGGTAGTGATCTTTCCACGTAGCTTTGTTTAGTTTACAATAGTCAATACACATCCTCCACCTCGTCACCGTCCTAGTGGTCACTAACTCATTTTTTTCATTGAGCACGATAGTAGTGCCTCCCTTTTTAGGAACTACTTGGATGGGACTGATCCATTGAGAGTCAGAGATCGGGTACATTATGCCAACTTTTAGTAATTTGAGGACTTCCAGGCGAAC
The DNA here is from genome assembly GCA_963693085.1 of Alisma plantago-aquatica. NCBI lineage: Eukaryota > Viridiplantae > Streptophyta > Magnoliopsida > Alismatales > Alismataceae > Alisma > Alisma plantago-aquatica. The sequence goes on from OY856412.1 coordinate 952,764,168, forward strand.
CACTTCTTTGAGATTAGGGTTCGGCTTCCTCTGATGTTTGCGTGACGGCTTGAATTCTTCGACCATGGGTAGTTTGTGCATGCATAGGGTTGTATTTATGCCTGTAAGGTCAGTTATCTTATACCCAATGGCCTATTGTGCTTCTTTAGTTCTTCAAGAAGTCTTCCTTCCTGGTCTTCTGTTAAGGTGGAGCTGATGATGACCGGGCATAATTTTTCCTCGTCCAAGAAGACATGTTTGAGCCCCATGGGTAGAGTCTTCATTTCAGGAGCCTTAGGTGGCTCAGTTGCTTCTATAATGGTGACAACTTTGAGCTCTTCAAAAGTGGTTGTCAGTGCTTCTTCGACCTTCTCCAAGTGTTGCAGACACTGTTGAACCAGTTCGTTTGTAGAGAATTCAACTTCTGGATTGGTGAGGACATTCTATAGCTCGTCTGATGGCTCAGGTATCTCTAATTGAGACATTTCTTATATTGCGTCTAGAAGAAAGATCTCCTCTTGAATGCTAGGCCTTTCACGCTGTTAAGAACTCGAAATTGAATTGCTTCTTTTCTGAGTCTTAGAATTATGGTACCAGCTTCAACCTTGATAAGTTCCCTGGCAGTAGTGAGGAAAGGTCTGCCGAAAATTATCGGGTATCTCAGATCTTCTTTAATATCCATGATGACAAAGTCGCACGGGACATAGGCGTCGTTGCCTATCCTTACTGGAATATCTTCAACAATTCCAAGAGGTGCGGTGATGGTAGAGTTAGCTAACTGAATCGTCTTTGTTGTGGGCAGCAATTCGGTGAAACCTAATCGTTTGCACATAGAATAGGGCATGATGGATATGATGGCCCCTAGGTCAGCTAGTCCCTTTTTGGTTGATGCGTTTCCAATGCAGCATTGAATTCCAAAGGAACCTGGGTCCTTCTTCTTCCTGGGCATTTTATTGAGGATGATGCCAGAGGTTGTTTGGGCAAGCTTGACAGTTTCTTGTTCCTCAGTGATGTATTTTCTTAATAACAGAGTTTTGAGGTATTTTGCCCAAGCCGGTACCTAGGAGTGAGCATCAAGGAGCGGGATATCGATGTAAAGTTTTTTCATCGCCTCCTTGAACTTTTGGAACATGGTATCCATTTTTGTTTCTCACAGTCTTCCTGGATATGGGATCCTTGGTTTATACTGCAAGATATCTGGTTCTATGGACACTTGTTCTTTATCTTTCCCGTTTGCGCCCTCTGTGGGATTCTCTGTTCCTTGCTTCAGGCTCTCATTTTTCATAAAGGCAAGTGTATCATCGTTATCAAGAGTGATCCTTGTTGTTTCATGAAGAGTGCGTCCAGATCTCGTGGTGACGACATTCAACTGTTCAGGCCTATTCTGTCCATGCCTGGGGTTCGATTCAGGCTGCCTTGAAAATGTGCCTGCTGGAGGCTTCAGTTGTGCAGCAATTTGGGCAAGTTGAGCTTCTACTGCCTTCTGCTGAGCCTGTTGATTAGCAAGCATAGTTTGCTAGGATTGCAACATCTGCCTTATCAAAGATATTTCATCCTCCGGCTGAGAAGGAGTGTTTTTATGAGGAATTTGTTGTTGTCCTTGTTGAGGTTGTTGCGTAGGCAGCGCTAGCTGAGGTTGCTGCAACTGAGTGTGCAACTGTGGGTGGAGTGGAGGATGAGTATATTGATAGTAGGCAGATGGGTTCCTGTGGTAGTTGGCTCTCAGGAATTTGTTCGTGGAGTTCCCTTGGTTTTGATTGAAATTGTTTGGGAATCCAGGTGGTAACCTACTGGACGATCCTCCCTGCGTCTGGTGTTGCAGATTTGAGGTTCCAATAGGGTTCCCATACTGAAATCCTGGATGGTACCTCGGCTGATTAGGATTATAATAGACTTTTCCAGGAATAGAGTGAATAGAGTTGACTTGTTCAGGTAGTTGCTTGTCAGACTGGTCAGTGATTGGATCATACTATTGTGGTGGTGGATACATATCCATCATTACATTGTAGAGTAAACCACATGAATGAGTTTGATGATCAGATGCATGACAGGCTTCACAGGTTCCTGTGGCAGCCTTGACTTATTGTACCTGAGGAGTTTTCTTCTTGTCAAGATCTCCGAGAGAAGTTTCAAGAACTTGTTTCTTATGAGCTATGACTTTTAAGGCTTCAGCGATAGCCTTCATCTCCATCGATTCCTTGGCTTTATAGACCTTGAGGACTCCTTTGCCAGCTGATCATCCCCATTGGACTGATTCTTAGCTCCGAGTGTGACTATTTTCTAGGCGTCCTCATAGTTCTTTCTCACAAAGTTTCCTCTAGATGAGGAATCCAAGAACTGTTTGATGTCATCACCCGCTCCCCTATAAAATGTTTCAATTAGTTGGTTCTGGGAGATGTCGTGATGAGGACATTTTCACAGAAGTTCTTTAAACCTTTCCCATGCTTCAGCAAGAGATTCTCCTAAAGTTGAGAGAAGTGATTACTCTACCCCCTGATTTCGTAAGTCAGTGAAGGGGGGAAGAACTTCTCTAAGAACGTTTCCTCCAGGGGAGCCCATGTAGTAATTATTGGCTCCATGTCGAGTGAGTTATACCATCTTAGATCTCTCCCAGATAGAGTAAAGTGAAATAGATGCAACATTATTGCATCGAAGGCAACTCCGGCTTGCAGAACCAGTCGGCACAACGCCTTAAACCTTTTCAGATGATCCATGCAGTCATCTCCAGAACCTCCAGAGAATGAGATGCCCTACATGATCTGTATCCATTGGGTTTGGATCTCAAAGTTTGGTATATTGATGATCGGAGGTCGAACCAGATGGTTTTCTTTGTAGTTCTTAGGGACAACATAGTCCCTCAACTGCTTGTTCCTTAGTTCCAACTGAGCAACTTGGGTTGTTGCCTCATTCTCAGCTCTGATGCGTGCCTGTTCTTCCGCACGAATCTCCACTTGTATCTGAGCACGAGTATCAGCGATAAGTTGTGCTCTTTGAGTTGCGATGGCGGTGTTGACCCTCTCCATCACCAATGCATCCTGGCGTTGATCTTCAGCCATTTGCCTGGATCTTTGGCGATTGAGTCTAATGCGGCGATGGAAGCTTCTCTCTACCTCATAGTCGTACTCTGGATCATTGGAGAATCCGCGATTATGCGATGATTGCATACACGTTTTTTACCTTATTAGAGAAAAGAAACACCTACTAAATGATGCCAAAGATATAATGGATTCAAAAGGATATAGATTTATGATTAAAAGAAAGTGTAAAACCCTAACCAACTAGTAAAATACTAAATGAAATTAAAACGTTCCATTGTCCCCGACAACTGTGCCAATTTTTGATGGAGCTTACACTTACGTGGAATTGCGTGCGCCAACTAAAAAACCTAAAGATGGTAAGTCTTTAGGTTAAGCCTTGCTTATACTAGATAGAGAATTCCACCCAAGTATGATAACATACGTGAAAGTCTTATCATATGATAGTTAAAGGTCGAATGCACAGGACAACGGTCTTGTTGCAAGCAACAAGATGGAAAATGTTAGAAGTTCACTTAGTTTCTTAATAGTAGGCACTTAGATCGATAGGTTCGTTTTGTTGTTTTAAACTAAGAACATGTAAAGTAAAGAAAGCAAGTAAATCTAAGGATGTAAAACTATGATAAGAAGTCACTAAGGTGTGATCGGTTTTCAGCGCCACTACACATGGATCAAGACATGCAAAATAATACATAACCTGCAACAAGAGTTTGATCAGTTAGTATCTTTGTAGGCTTAGTTTCCTTTCAGAGAACTAACTACTAGAAGTGCGGTAATGTTCCAACGCCAGCCATTCCCGAATAAATGGTCACCTACTTTGCATCATTCCCTTCGCAAAGTGTGTTCCTTGACTTATCAAGGTTGCACTTTCATACGTCAACTGATTCCATTTCATAGTATGAAAGTGCAACGAATGATAGTGAGTTACTCCACTTCTTGAGAGACACTTCTAGATACCGAAAAAGATGCATGGTGGATACATGCACCAAGAACTAACATACAAATGAGTTTAGAATCTAATAGTACAAACATAGACAATTCATACTAAAAGATAAAAGATAACACACGTTGGAGATCAAGCAACAAGTATTCATTAAACATATGATGTCAAACTAAAAAGATAACATCTATACTGCAAACTATGGATTACATTTTCATGATATGAAAACATGGGTAGCGGGGCTGGGCTACTCCCCGCACCCTAGTGAGAGAGACTACTCGTTCATGACTAGGACAAAGAAGGAGGTAAGAAGAGAGAGAGAGCGTCATCCCCACAAAGGAGAGAGGAAAGCCAACCCCTTGGGGAGAGAGAGAGGCGATCCACCAGCTTCACAGGTTGAGTGATGATGAGATCCTCTCTTTCCACCTTCTTTTGCGGAGAGAGAGAAAGCATCTTCGAGATGGAGTGTGGATCTCACACCGACAACCCCTGGCGGAGGATGGAAGTCGAATGTGATCTGGAGTGATTGAGGCAGCCTTTGGACATCTGAAACTTGATGATCTTTGAAGGACCCTTGGGGTCTTATTTATAGGCCTTAAGTGAAGTCCAAACAGTTTGGAGACTGTTTGGACCTCCAGACCATTTGGACCTTGAGACCGTTTGGATCTCAAGACCGTTTGGACCTTGAGACCGTTTGGATCTCAAGACTGTTTGGATCTCAAGACCGTTTGGACCTTGAGACCGTTTGGATCTCAAGACTGGTTGGACCTTGAGACCGTTTGGACCTCAACACCGTTTGGACCTCAAGACCGTTTGGCTTCATGCGGTCTCGGGATCCTGTGACTCCATGCGGTCTCTGGACCGATTGGCTTCATGTGGTCTCGCAACCGTGTGACTCCATGCGGTCTCGGGACCGATTGGCTTCATGCGGTCTTGGGACCGTTTGACTCCATGCGGTCTCGGGACCGATTGGCTTCATGCGGTCTTGGGACCGTTTGACTCCATGCGGTCTCGGGACCGATTGGCTTCATGCGGTCTCGGGACCGTGTGACTCCATGCGGTCTCGAGACCGATTGGCTTCATGCGGTCTTGGGACCGTTCGACTCCATGCGATCTCAGGACCGATTGGCTTCATGCGGTCTTGGGATCGTGTGACTCCATGCGGTCTCGAGACCGATTGGCTACATGCGGTCTTGGGACCGTTTGACTCCATGCAGTCTCGGGACCGATTGGCTTCATGCGGTCTTGGGACCGTTTGAGGCCATGCGGTCTTGAGGATGGCTTAGTCTTTTATGATTTTTTTGTGTCTTTTTCTGCAAATATATAGGGGAAAAGTTAGTCTAATAGTATATTTACAATAAGAGGGAATATTTAGGGATTATGTATAATTTTAATTGAGAAAGAGTGTGGAAAACTAAATAAACGACTAAGATAATCATCCAAAATTGGAGGTTATCACCTACAATCTATACATCTTTCCCATATACTTCTTGAGCATGAGTTGGCCTCTATCACCACGACCAACTACACCTTCTCCAAACACCTTGTGGTCTCTAATGAGCATTATGCCTCATCAAGTATCACAAATACTATCATTGACTCCCCCACCCTCCTACCTTCTTAGACCCTTATCAGACATCCCTTAACTCCCCTATTCCTAGAGAAATTAATTCTCACCCTGGTAGCTCTTATAATGACTCGAACATGGAGTTTGAGCCTTCATTTCACGTGAATCTACCAACACCACCAAATCTAGAGAGATCATAGGACCCCAATGGTTGAATCTCACCCAACCAGCAGTCCCCTATCCTAGATGATCACCTTATCCAAAACTATCACATGCCAACAGGTCCTCTTTTCATGTTCTTCTTATATTTCCTAATATATTCAATAATTTATCAAAAACAATAATACTAATGACTAAACAATATGACAATAAACCAAGTTAGTAATTTAGTATGTAATGCTAATAGAACCTAATTAAGTAATATTAACTGGATTAGTTTATTTGAAGCAATGCTTGGTTGGTTGGCATGCTTAATAGGTAGGTTATATAAAAAATAAATAAGGAACTATAAGTTGAAGACAATCAATAAACCAAAAACATAAAGATACTATTATAACTCATTTAAATGACCTACTATCATGTATATAATCATTTTTTGATTTGTACTTAATATGTAAAATATTTTAAATAATATTATAAATGGAATAAATTCAAAAGGAAATTAAATGGTTTTATGTATTATTTAATGACATATCAATGCTTTGCACGTTTGAAACTTGAAATATTGTAACATTGAGATAAGTAGACTCCCACCTCATTAGATATATGTGTTGACCTAATGTTGGTACATAACATTACGAGTGTACGTGTGTGACAGAGGAGGTGTTTTAAGAAAGTGTGGGTTTGAAAAACTACTCAATAACAAGTTATAGATTCAGATATGTTTGCAGGTGCCAAAGAAGACTTAACTAGAGATTGTGTTGAGAAATCTCTTTCTAATCAGGGGTCTGAGGAAGACACTAATGCTAATGCTCAGAAGAAAATTGTTGAAATCACTGACAAAGAGAAAGAGGCATTTGAGAAAGTAGTAAGAGAGTTTGAGGAAAAAAGCAAAGGAAAAGGTGAAGCTGAGGTGATCGACATAACGCCTAACAACACTCTGTTTGATGCAACCAAAGAAAAAGAAGTAGAATTCAAAGCTGTTGCGAATAAGGAAAAGGCAAAGATCACTAAGAAGATTGCAGATCAAAAAGTATCTCTTAACAATAGATTTAAAATCTTGGAGGTGACTATTCTCTACCCAGTGAAGTGTCGGATGACTACAATGCTAATGGATATTTTATCCCTATCTATTGTGGCTTGGAATGTGAGGGGCCTTAATAACAAGGTTCTCAAAGTCCAGGAAGAGGTTAACAAGATCAATCCCCATATCATTGTTCTTACGGAAACTAAGGTGAGGATTGGGAAAATAAACAAGTTCGTTAGTAAGTTTTTTCCTAGTGACTCTTGGATCTCTAATCATGAGTCTCACGTTCTTGAAAGAGTCTTGATTATGTAGAAGCAGGATCAATGTGATGTCACTAAAATCGAAGAGTCTGATCAAATTATTCATTCTGTTGTGATAATGACCGCTTTTTTATTACTGGAGTTTATGGCCATAACAATGATTATGAAAGAACCGGCTTATGGATGGATATTGATAAGATTTCAGATTTTGTTACTAATCCTCGAAGCTTAATTGGAGACTTTAACTCTGTTAGAAAGGAGGTAGAACGTATTGGAAAGGATCCTCCCTCAAAGAAGAGTATGGAAGATTTCAATGAATGTTTGACTTACACTGGCCTTTTTGAACTTGATATTGATGGTTCCTTTTATACTCGGTACAACCATTAGGAAGGGAAAAAAATTATCTAGAATAGATAGAACCTTATACAACTTGGATTTTATGTTGAAGTGTCCAAACTTTAAAGCTATTGCTCATTCTTCTACTATAAGTGATCACAAGCTTATAGAATTCTCTATTGGTAAAAAGAAAAACTTAAAAAGCCCTTCAAGATTTATAAACACATGGTTTAATAAGAAGGATTTTAATAGTATAGTAGATGATGGTCAAACAGCCCACATGTACTATATTTCTCCGGCCTCCATTCATATTCAAATCTGACTGTGTGGCTACTCCCTTCATCACAATAAAGAACTAGTTTAGACGGAAGTAAGAAATCTAGTTGGATAAGAACTTGAAGTCTTATGTATTCCATTCTTTTTCATTCACATGTAAGTCTATCATTACACAGAGGGATCCCCAAAAATGATCTAATACATCCAAACATTCTTTTATCCCATAATTCCAGAGGAATGTTATGTACTCCCACCCATATGGGAATGTTTGATAGCTTGAATCTCGAAATGACATCGCCCAGATTCCATATTAAGAGAACCATTCATAGTCCCTCCCTCAAGAACATTGTCAAGGTCTTGAATCTCAGAAAATCTAACAATGAAGAACCCATTTCATATGCCTATAACCTCAATCGAGCCAACCGTCTTCCAGATTTGAGAAAAGTACAATTCCAAAGTAGGAATATGTGGCTTGAAGCCTACTATTGCTAAGAAACTCCACCGTCTTTCTGAGTTCTCCACTGCCTCCTCCTTAGGATAAATCAATTTTCCTTCTTGAAGGGTGATTTCTATCTTCTCCGGATAGGTGTTAACATTAGAGCTTTTTGGTATCCTAAATAGATCACTCCAGGACTTCTTACTTTGATCGAGATTCTTTTCCGCTCCGTTTGCTTGCACTGATCGTGCTGGGGGTCGACCTATAATAGAATCTCCTTGGGATCTCCCGTGCCACCACCCCCGCTATGTTCCACCAATCAGGGGTACCACACATGAATCTTGATTCTTGACTTTGAAACATTAACATGTTGAACAAATTCCATCAAATAATCACTTCTTTAAATTTTGCTAATGTAGACAATCTTATCCTATCATAACCTACAATAATTCTATAGCAAGGATTTCGTATCAATGTTAGCTGGCCTTTTCCTCTTTTGGACCATCCCTGGTTTCTTCATTTGGGATGTTGATGAAAAGTGTTCCAATAAGACATCGAAAATACATGAAGGACATATCCTTTTTGGATATAAGATTAGATATTGTATAATTTTGTAATTTATATATCCTTCTATAGGCAGTATGAGCTTCCAGATACTACTATGTATTGTTTTAGTGTACAAAGATCGTTTATATATTCTATTGAAATTATACACATATCTTGGTTGTAAATATGAGTATTGACATGATGGTCTAAGAGCAATAACTTGTAGTAACTCACATATGTCTTATGGAAATAAAGTACTAGTTAGCAAAGATAACAAGAATTGTGGAAGTAAGTCAACTAATTTACAACCAACCCTAATACTATAAGCCCAAATATAAGGACAAATTTCAATATACTTTGGTTCCAATATACATAGCATAGTTAATTAGTGCATTAGAGTTTCGTACTACATCTACTAATTATTGTACTTCTTTTCTATGCTCATATTTGTTGGAGATACAATTGGTAATTTTGTGTTTTGGATACATATGTGTGCATTTAATAAAAATAAAAAAATTGGCATGAATATGCATTTATCATCATAGGAAGACAATATGGACAAAGTACATTGCCCTCCTCCTTGTTTTGGACATTCATTAGTAATACCAATGTATAAGGACATTATGAAAAAATTGGATAAACCCTAATTAATTGATTCATGTATACATTATAGATCACATTTGATAAACTTCTAATTGGATTTTTAAAACAATTTGTGAACATGATGAACTTAGGTGGAAATAGTATCACATAAAAATGTCTGAGCATAGCCTAAATATGCCAACCAGTTAAGGATGAACCATCACCATTAAAGTGGATACCAACTAAGGTGTCTAAGAAAGGCAATTTTTGTGAATTTCCTGTCATAACCACTCCCTACACACTTAGGTGATGGTGGAAATACTCACTTCACAAATAACCTAGCAAAGGCTTCTACCACTTGGGAAAGCCTCAACCCTTCAACAATGTCACTACACATTCTGAATAAAAGTCAAACCAAAAATAGATGATTAAACATGTGGTTACTTGATCTTACCTAAAAGATATAATGGTAAATTGATTATATAAAAGACCTAAAACTTGAATTAATTCATTTTAGAATGTATAAATAATATAAGTAGATCAAATCTTGTAGTTTCTTAACCTCTCATATGGATGCACATTACAAAAGTGAGTAATCCAACAAGAAAATATGATCATATTCCTTAGTGGATATATAAATGGTAATGTATTACGAAATTAATTGAGAAGGAAAAAATAATCTTAAATATTTAATAAAAGAAAATTTCATTCATATTTTACATGTTTAAAATAGGTCATGATGATGCTCCTATCTACTTAGAGGAAATATGCCTCACTACAACTTTGACATATGTATCCTCTAGAAACATTCCATTGGAAAAAGTTGACAATTAGAAATATACATAACATATTTTTCCTCATAGATATTTAGTTTGAATTCTTGAGAAAATAAATGGTTTGAAATACTGTTTCACTTGTACCCAATCCACCCTTATGCATATCACGAACTTGTAGTTTTTTTAAAAAATTGGACAAGATGTATAATTTTAGCTTGAATTTTGTTTGAGATAACTATAATGTGTACAATAGATTTGTGACTTAATAGAACTTTTGATAATAGAGGTACAACCTTGTTCGTTTAAATGATTGACCTTCATATACTAACATAAAATTGGAAATATCGGTATGGACCATCTATGACATTGATGTCAAAATTTCCAAATCAATAATTGAAATATTCGTAAAATAAATAGTTGGCCACAACAAATAGGACCTAGCTAGTTGTGATAAAATTTAAATTATATTTTCGATTTAGTGGCCTACATGAGAAAACAAAAGTAGTACGATGGTAGACTTGTGGATTAGACCATACTAGGAATATAGTCATTAAGAAAAATTGGATTGGGGTGGGGGTAAATACCATTTTAGGTAGGAACATACTAAATTTTGGGTACTATAATTCTTTTGATATAATTCACTATTCTCCTCATTTGGAAGCTACAATTACAATTCTTTGATATAAACTTCTGTTGTTTTGTGCATAGAAACAAATTCTTGCTATTTTGTTCTAACACAAGTAAATCTGGCCCCACCATTGTCTTTCTAGACTTAATTTCCAACCATTTTCATTCAAATAACTTTAAAATACGTTTTGAATCTATATATTCAAGTTTGAAAATTTCATATTGATGATTGAATAGAGAATTGGAATGGTAAAAATAGCTAATATATTTTTATAAATTCATGGACATTATTATAGAGTTGTAATAAAAACTTGGAGTTATTTGGATCAAGGATGTGATCTATAGAATTAGTAAATTAATGTGTTTCTTTGATTGTGGGACCTCAGTTCTATAGTGACAACTATTGAGGCTCGTTAAGCTATTTTCTAGTGTCTTGTCCATGTCTAGGTCATCTTCCCTGATACCAATGGCTCTTCACTTCCAACAGAGAGCCATTACTCATCCTTTGTTCTACCTCCCTTCTCGTTATATGTTCAAGAGCTTGTCCCCATGCTAGCCCAAACAACCACCTCTTTCTACATGCCTATTCATCTAACTCCAAAATCCATGATGACAATGGCCTACATTAATGAACCATAGAATGAACATTGTGATATCTCCCCCACAATTTGGTTCTTTCGTAGAACTACCTAGACTTTCCTAGCCTAAACCCTAATCTTGTGAATGTATATAAATATGCAAATCAATATGTGGAACCCCCACCCCACATGCAACCCTGATAAGCTCAACATTAAGTACCCAATCCACCCCACTACAAGATAACAACACCTATACATCCTCCTACCTTTCTAAAATAGCCCCAGTGTATCTTTACCATGAATTTACTTCTATCACCAACGACCAATTGCATCTCCTTCTCTAGCCACCATGAGGTCATCAACACGCTACTTGCCTTGCCAAGGGTTAGGGTAATTCCATTGCCTTCATGTGCACTCCTTATACCTTTAGCTACCACCCTCATATATCCACTTGGATGTAGAAATCGAGTGTCACCTTCCTATCTCTGGCGTAGGCTCAAGTAGGAAGCTACAAACTCCAACCTCTAATTTGTGTGAGTTCACCAATACAACCAACTCCACTAAGGATTCGAGGATGCCAAGGGTCATCTCTCATCCAGTTTGAAGCCCCCTAATTTGATGAACACCTTTTTCAGTAAGCTTCATACTTCTGGCAGGTCCTCTACTCTGCATCTCATATTTACTAATAAATCAATATTTTAGTAATATTACTAATGATTAACAAATATGATAATAACTAAGTCAATAAATTAGGAAATAATGATAATGGAATCTAGTGATTAATATGATAATTACTTAATTTGCACAGTTAAAGAGTAAATGAGACAACAAATGATATAAGGAATTATAAATTGAAGAAAAATCATAAAAAAATACCAAATGCATAAAAGTGTTGTTCAAAATCGTATTAAAATTAGTTTTACCCTTTATGACTCCATTTACCATACTAAACCATATTTTATCCTAAGTACTTAAAATAATAGTCAAAATGCTAAAATTGGGAAAAGGGTAACTAAATGGTTTTATGTTTTATTTATTAAACATATTAATGGTTTCTTTGGATCTTGGAAATTGGAATATTAAGGAAATTAGACTCCCGCCTCATTAGATGTAAGTATCAACCTAATGTTGGTACATATATGTACCTATGAGTATACATGCATGTGACGTGATTTGGGTAATAAATAATATATGCCTATAGGTTTCCTGAGCATCATTATCTTGACCATAAGATGAGCCTAATGTCTTTGAATTATATGTAGTAACACTGAGAACACATATTAGAGTTTCTAATAATGTATGTCAATTGGTAGGTTGACATAATGAGATCCTAATGACTTATCATGTTATGTCAAAAAATAAAAATCCTGAGTGGATGTACTAATAATTTGGGAAGTGCAATAACTCTCAGTGAGTAACTTAAATCTAAGTGGAAATACCCATGTTAAAATAGAAATCTGGGAAGGAAGACCTTAGTGTAACTAAAATTTTTATGGAAAACTATATATGTTAAATAATCAACTTTGATGATACTTCATTTTGAACTGCAAGTAATGTTTTCTATAATAAAAGATACACATATTGCTTGGATGGATGAATGATCCTGAATTACTTCAAATTGGGTCGGTAAGCATAATTATTAGAAAGAGAATTTGGATATATTTAAATAGAGAGGGTTATTGGGGAAACAATCTTAGTGGTGAATTGTGTATGTTGATAAAGAAACAACGAGAAATATCAATATGTGAATTTATATAAACAATATAGGTACATTTAGCATCTAGTCCACCTATGTATTAGTTTCTTAACTATATAAGTGATATTTGTGACCACGGGTAAAACATATGACTAAATATTGTACCCTACCTTAAAAATGAACGTATACATGTAATAAAATTCTCATGGACATTAACAAACACATATTGGATCATATGTTTCTTTGATAAGACTAGAGAACCCAGAGTGGGAATATGATAGAATCTTAACAGCATAATTTTGTGAGATAATATGTAAGGGTTATCTATATGATAAGATAATGATATACATAATGTAATACCCCCAATGTGTTTAATATATGAGAGGAAGGTAAACAATAATTCACTTTTTTCATTTGGAGATGTCACTAACATGATATTCATCACAACAATAATAGAATATAACCATATTAAACTAATAAAAGATGTTCCCAATATATTATTAGAAAAGAAGCCTAATTACATCAAATTTGCAAAAATATCTTGATATAAGGTTACATGAGATAAAAAAAATAATAAGGACTCTTGCATCCCGATAATGGCACCCCACAAAGAAAATCGATAGCTATAGACATATCTTCCTCATCCACACACAAAAAGAAAAACTAGGATTAAAGTAAATGGCATTGAATTCTTAAAATGTAAGGCATGAATATACTAAACTAAAAAACTATATAAAAATATTGGAAGTTTTACACTTATATAAATAATGTTTTTTACATTTTCTTTATGCTTGTGGACACCATCATACAATAACTCCTTTCCTATGGCACAAAGATCCTTTTGAGGCATGATTGGCTTAAGGTTGGCATAACATGTCTTCTATGGAATGAAATGTCTTCTGGTGGTACAAAGTGCCTATTGTGAGAGGGAGGTGTCTTCTGGTGGAAAGAGTTCCTTCTATGGTAAAAAGTTCCCTCTACATCAAGAAATGTCCTATGTTGTCGCGAAGTGCCTTCTATATACCGAAGTAACTTTGTTGTATGAGTACTTATTATATAATGGTTTCATAAGTAAGTGAAATGTGTAAAGAAAATATATTATTTCTAGTTTAAGTAAAACTTCCACTCTCCAGATTTAGTTTTGACTTGTAGTATATTCGGACCTTACTTTCTGATAACTCAAAGCCGCTTACGATAATCCTACTTTACCTTTGTTGGCATGGGTGAGGACGATATGTCTATCAATTTTAAACTTCAAGATGATTAATAAATACATATTTAGGAGGTTTCTTTGTGGGAGGTGACAGGACACTAGTTTGTATCTCCATCTTGTGTCATTTTACCTAATATTCATATCTAAACATTTCATTATGCATATTTTTCTCCAATAATTAATACTATTATCAAGTGCACTTATGGGCATTCCTTCTATATACTTTAATTTCTATGGAGACTACTTGATGTGTGGAGGAGGAGGGATGACCACTAGGACTCTTGCATGCTTGGAGGGGCCCAAGGAGCCATTGAAGATGAGTTTCAACCTACTCCAAGTCTCCAAAGAGTCATTGGAGAAAGTGACTTTGTAATTGCATCAAGAAACAATCGAAGTGCAACAATTACCCTAAAATTGATTGGGCTACAAATAGAGCAGCAAAGAAAAGACAACCGCAAGTAGAAAAACCCTTCAAAACTCCTTCAAGATCCAACTACACCCCACCTTGGCCCTAAAACAGTTGTTCTGGTCACAAAGCGGTCACAATAGATTGGTCATTGTCACCATTTCACTGTCCACTTGACTCAATTCCACAAATTATTCCTCCCTCCCCTTTAAAATTGATCCAACTAGAATGTCCATACCACTTCTATAACATCCCAAAATTCATATATATAATTTATATATTCTTAATGGGATGTTTCTAATAAAAGTTAAGTTCTTGAGCTATTACTAGTAGCCAAAATAATAAATATATCATTTTAATAATGAGATATAGAAAAAGAAATATCTCTTATCTTAGTTCCTTTATGCATAATCCTTATCTTAAGATATAAAGATATATATTTGTTTTCACTCTTTCTCTTTCCTCAAGATAACTACTCCAATATATAAAAAGGTAATAAGAAAAAGGCCGTTAATTAGATTATCATTTTAAAGCACATATATTATCCTTAGTTAGACAACCATGAAAAGTTATTTCTATTGATTTATCCTCTCAAATACATACAAATACAGGATATTCATCATATTGAGATAATGGTAAATAGTAAGTCAAAATCTAAAACTAATCATCGGTCATTATAGACTCTCGAATCAACGCGTAGTCAAAGTTTAAAGTCATTGACCCCTCAAAACTAATTAGGAAAAAATTATATATAATTTGAATAAGATAAAACCAACATATATTTAATGCCTCAAATTATTCTAAAGTTTTGGATAATTATGTATCACACGGCCCTCTCTTTTCTTTTTTCTTATCTCCATGTCGATCCTTGAGTTGTCATTTGTTTGTGGCTGCTCAACAAACTGTGGGTCGTCTTGCGTTTCTCGCACGGATAGGATTGTATATTATTCCAAATCCGGACCAAACTGGTTTTGATCGGATCCGACCGAGATTCGATTAACAAAAAGTTCATGGACCGAGGACTAGACCAAATAGGAATTGATCCGGTCACGGTCATATCTGAAAAAATCAAAGACCGGATCAAGAGTGGACCGACGCCGAACTGGATAATCTATATTCACACACTCTTGATCATAAATATAAAGAAATTATTTTATAAAATTATAAAAGAACTAAATAATTATTTGAATTTGGTACTACAAATCAAGTTACATAATCAAATTCTTACAACTTGAGAGAGAAAAATATAATGAGACTGATGGGAACATTACTAAGATAATACTTACATATATAATAACACATCTGAGACTAAATGTCATAAATTTGTAGCACGCAAAAAGTTAACACTTACATTTATTATAAGTCTGATTATGTGATAGTTGATATGTATACACTAATTAATTAATAATTCAATTCAATGTGGAATGTCTTTTAGTTTTATGTCGCCATGTAATGCAATATACATATTTGTTGCTTGTGTGAATAAGTGCAATGACTAATGCTATTGATATCTATCGATATAATGAAATCAATGTGTAGACCACAATACTAATATACTTATTGATAAATGCTAGAGTCATTCATAATGTCCAGCACATCCCCACAATGCTTTATGAATATCAGATTTAATTAATACATATAAGAAGCTTTTTATATTGTCCCTTCCAATTGGTCGAGACCGATTTCTGCCGATTTTAGTCATGATAGGACCGAAGATCGAATTTAGAAAAAATAACGAACAAAGGACTGGATCGCAAGTCAAAGTGATTCAAAACGGAGCAGGCCGAATAGTCGATCCGGTCCGATTTGATCCATTAGTCTGGACCATATGCAGCCTTACGAACAGAAGGCAAGCTCTCTCTCCCTCTTTCTCCAGTTTTGAATGAGCTCTTGCTCGCCCCCTGTGACCTAATGACAAAACGCCCATGTTGGTCGTAACTACCATCGCCACATGGAAGCACAAACCCCGTAAACCTATTCCCACAACCCCGTAAATCTATTCCACACCTATAACTCTTGTTTGGTTCGAGATCGAGATTACGAAATCCGGACCGGGTTAGTCAACTGACCCGAATTAATTTATCTGGATTGGATCTTATTTTTGTTTGGAAACTCAATCTCATTGCAAGTACTCATTAAATTGGTGTGGCCTCGTATAGTAAGACTGACTTGGTATAGATTAGATGATTACGAAATTCAAAACGGACTCCTCCGTTAGTTCAATTTTAATTAGTCGGGATTAGCGCTATGTGGTACAAGAAGATCTCAAATCAAACAGCCCCATACATGATGGTCTCAAAAGCATCACCACCCCTCTTCATTCCCTCCGCTGCCAATTGAATATATAGCCACATGTATTGCTGCCGTCCATCCAGTATATTTTTCTCAATACATAGTCTTGTCTTGGCAAGTGAGCGCACCCCTACCGGACCCAGTAAGATTTCTTGAAACCTATTCATTTTTTCCCAAGCTTTTGTCCCGTGGTTTCAATCTTAACAAGGCTTCCAATCTCCGATACCTTTTCTAAGGTGGAGATCTTTGCCGAGCCACTTCTGTGGCTTTCTCCTCATGGTTATTGCTTCGACTGCATCGGGTAGATCATACTGAAGCTTCTCCTACTTTCAATCTTTCCTTTACATCGTCGTTTGACCGAAACCCATTTCCGAGATGGTTCCTCTGTTTTCCATCCATGGCGAGCCGAGAGTTAGAGCTTCAAAGCTCCAGGGATTCTTGGCAAGGGCTTTCCGAGTTTGGACCGGCCTAGGGAATCCCTGGACAGGTTAGTTCCATGAATGTAGGTCCTGATCTAAAGTTTTTGTCGGAGCCGATGGCTCCCGGTGAGTGCTAGTGCAATGGACTAGCGGAGAAGAAGCTAGGTCCCAAGATGACTTCTCTGTCCTGAATCTCGATGATTTTTCGGTCACCATGCCTAGGGCATTCATGGAATTTCTGGATTCATTGTTGATAGCAGTCGCATGTGGTTTTAAAAGGGACGATAATTGGTTTACCCCCAATAAGTTTGAAGTGCACCAATATTTTTCCGTCTTCCCACTATTTAAAGTGTACCAAGATTTTTCCGTCTTCGCTTTTTATTTACATTGATTTTATTTTCATTCCATATAAATATCACGCATAGAGTTTCCCTGCAAAATTTATAGAAATCACTTTAGAAAAATATGAAAGAATACTCGTTGGGAAGGTTATACAACAAGCAATTATTTAAACCAGTGGTGGAACTAGGAAATTGCTCCAGGGGGGGCTGAAATCGCATATTTTTACATTTTAAAACATGGGGTGGGGGGAGTTAAAAGTTGCAATCATGGAGAACCCGCGTCAATTGTTAGACCCATTTATGTGTAAACATATACGTAATTAATGTATTTATTGAAATTCTTAGGTATATTTAATACGTAAAAGACAGCTAATTGTATTAATTTTTTGGTGGGAGGGGGGTATAGCCCCGACAGCCCCCTGGCTACGCCCCTGATTTAAACATAATTTTAGAGCATGTTTTGCACGTCTAAGTTCTTCAATAATTAAACGATCAACATTGGGTTTGATGATTATGAACTAATGTGCATGTCATATTATTGATCATGTTACAGGTGATTAGAGCTTAATTAGGGCAAGGAGAATTGACTTAGGAGTTTTTCTAAAGATAAAAATGACATGTTGTGCATATTTATCTTGGTTGATTTGCTAGTTTATTATAAAATAACCACATGATTATATTTTCATGAAGATTTATGTCATTTCAATTTATGCTCTATATTACTCATGGCTTGATGTTTGCTATACTTTAGAGTTAATATCATCATGTTCACTAAAGTTATGTTTATGATAATGTAAGAAAAAAGATTTAATGCATTCATGTTTAAGAGGGAGATATTCACATCATGATTAAGAGAGGGAAACCCCATTATGTGCTAAGAGGGAGAAATCCCATCATGATTAAGATTTAAATTTTAAGATCGTGTTAATGTCAAGATTAAGAATCATGTTAAGAGAAATGATTAAGCTTTATATACTCTTATAACTATGGACCTCAAGAGGTCATTATGAGCTTCCTAGCAATCATGGCTTTTCTTAGAATTATGTGACCTTAAGTGGACAAATATATAGAGATGAAAAAAATCTTATTCAATTCTTTATGTTAAGAAAATGTTTAAGGAATGCTTAAGTTAATCATGAAGTCAAAAAAATGTCTTAATGTCAAGTATAGTTACTTTATGTTTTATAAAGTGCCCAATACCATTTATAGATTTGATGTTTTCCTTTGCATGGTTGGAGACGTGATGCCCCTAGAATCTGGAGCAAGTCAGGAATAGAGAAGGACACTACAAAGACTGGAAGACTTAAAGTCCAACATGATGGGGTGCCATCTCTCCAGATGATCTATCCTTTTGACATCTTTCATATCATATCTTAGTTATGCTTAGCCAAGCTTGACATCATAGATTTAGATTTCAAGATGAACAAGTTGTAGTTTTTGGTGTGTGAGGATTTACTTCCAACAATAGTTGTCATAAATTATGAGTGGATACTATTTACCTAACAAATATTATAGAATTTCAAGCATATATGAAATCACGTGCTTGATGTATTTTACTGTTCTTGACCTTATATGTTGAAATATAGATTTTCTCAATTGAATTATTTTATTAGTAGATATAACATAAGTTCTTATTTAACTCTGTCCAAGAATAATTGTATGACAGTTTTACAGATATCTATATATTTTAATGTGAAGAATATGGTATACCACATTTTCCCTAAATTAAAAGTACTAGAGTATCATTGCAAGTATAGTTGAATTTCTTGTTTATTTTGGATGTAATTCAAAGTTGATAGTTTAGGGTTTCGTATTGTACATTCACTCTGTTTGGTAAACTCACTTAAAACCATACATGATACATTATCCTAATATCTTGGTATTTAGTCTCGATAACAAAAATATAATTTGATAAATTATATACATATCTATGTCATATGTAGGGAAAGTAGATGGATGGATAGTGAATTAAAACATTCAATTAGAACGTGGAAGGCATGGAAATCATGGAATCTATGACATAACCATAAAGCATGAAGGATGAAACAAACATATTGGTTGAAGAGTGTAGGATGAGGTAACATTAGCATACCAGCGAGGCACATGAGATGAATTCCAATAGGGATGATCTCCATATTAATGTTAGGTACCTATAATCAACTAGAGATACCTAATGTACTCAATTTTAAAGTTAGTTTGGTTACTACATATCGAGTCTATGAAACCTAACCCCAGGATTAATGCGCAAATATGCCTTGAGACCAGATGGCCACATTATGAGAAGAAAACCAAAAATAAAAACGTGTTCACATCATGACTACTATCAGTCAACAAAGAAGGCAAAGAAATGCTTAAATTTTATTTTCCAATCATTCACATAAATGATCATAAAGCCCATTATATTCATATTCATAAGGTAGTTGTACATAATTCCACTTACGCGATAAAAGTCACCACTTATTTATACATAATATTTACTTTTACAACATATACATCAGGTATATGGAAAACAATCAAACTTTTTTTAAATGCATCAATGTATAAAACACACTGCCTGAGACTCGAGTTGTACATTGACAACTCTAGACACCACTAAAGGACCACTCCCCACCTTATGCTTATTGACACCTAGGTGAAGGTGACTCCTCACTAGAAAACCCCTAAGATAGGTAATGGGGATATGAATGGCATGACTTGCCATAGACTAAAAGACAAGGTGTTATGCGGGTAAGTGTTCTCAAAACTATGTGGTATGCCCAAAAAGCAACTTCAAGCTTGGATGACCAGTCTTTCTTAGATTTTGATAGTTTTCAACAAGATCTTCTTAATTTGATGATTGGATACTTTGACTTGTTTGAATATATATGAGTGATAAGGCATATAAATGTTATCTCATCCCATATTTCCTCAACAATTCTTTATATTGTTGTTTGGAAAAATGAGAATCAACATCACTTATCATTGTCTATGGTACACTAAATCTGGGAAAAAATGATTCTAATTAACATTCTCATAACCTCCTTAGAATTATAGGTGGGTGAAGACAATGATTCAACCCACATGAATACATAGTCAACTACAATGAGGATGTAGTGGTATCTGAAGGACGAAGGAAATGGTCCCATGTCATCAATTCCCCAAATATTGAAGATTTGTACCTTTGTCCAATAGGTAAGAGGCATTTGTTCATGCTTAGAGACATTGGTTATTCGTCGACATGCATCTCAAGATTTGACGTAGTCTTGAGAATTTAAAGATAGATGGTCAATAGAAAGTGGAGTGTAGAACTTTCATAGCTTCTTGTTTGTTCCCAAATGTCCCCCATAAAGTGATGCATGGCATTTTTCTAGGATTTATGAGACTTCTTTTTCAGTAACACATCACTAGTACAAGTTATCTACATATTTTTAGAAAAGGAGTGGGCCATAGCAATAGTACTTCTTAAAATCTGTGAAGAATTTCTTTTTTGGATTATATGTAATATTTGGTGGGAGTTGTTGACATGCCAAGTAGTTGTATAAATCAACAAACCAAGATGAAACTTGGATGGAAGTGCAGACTATCATTATCATTTAATCACCATAAGATTCATTGGTGTGTATAGAATCATTGTTTTCAAGACAAATTCCAAATAGGTGGTTGGGAATGACATTTTACATGTCTTTCTTGTCCATGATTTCATGATTAAATTCCTGAAGTAAGAGTACCAATCTTAACAATTGAGACTTCACATCTTTTATCATCATGAGATACTTGATTGTGCAATGATCTGTATAAATAAAGACTTTTTTCCCTAAGAGATATGCATGAAATTTTTTGAATTCATAAATGATTGTGAGAATCACCTTCTCGTTGGTTGTGTAATTTATTGGAGCCTCATCTAGGGTCTTGCTCACATGATAAATCACACAGTGCTTTTTCTCCTTCTTCTGTCCCAAAACTTCCCCAACAGTGAATTTGTTGGCTTTACACATTGACTCAAAGGGAAGGTACCAAGTTAGGGGCATGTATGATGGTGTTGATGCCAAAGACCTTTTTGAAGCATGAAAAGATTGGAGTCATTCTTCATAAAACACAAATGTGTGTCTTTGGTTAACAATTTTAATAGTGGATTTGATTACTTTGAGAAGTCTTTTATAAATCTATGGTAGTAACCAACATGATTGAGGAAGCTTCATAACAATGTCAGTGAGAAGGGTGGTGGCAGCTTAGTAATATCTTCAATTTTAGTTTTTTTTTTAACTTCAATACTATGTTTAGAAACTTTATGTCCTAGTATGATCCCTTTCAGTACCGTGAAGTGGTACTTCTCCCAATTTAGAACAAGTTGCTTCTCTTTGTATCTTTCTAGTACTAGAGATAAGTTTATAAGAAACCATTGAAATATGGACTATAGAGAGAAAATCCATCAATGGATACTTCCATTATTTCTTCTATAAGGTCAACAAATATAGCATACATGTAGCCCTGGAATGTGGCTTGAGTGTTTCATAGTCCAAATAGCATCCTCTGGAAGATGTATGTGTCGTATAAGAAGGTAAATGTAGTCTTCTTTTGGTCATCGGGTGGATAGGGAGATGATAGAATTCAGAATATCCAATGAAATAAAAAAATAAGAATGATGAGCTAGAGCTCAAGAACTTGATCAATGAATAGAAGATGGAAATGGTCCTTCTCATTGGATAAATTTAGCATGTGGTAGTCAATCTACATTCTTCACCAATTACTATTTTGGTGGCAGCACCTTGATTTTTGCTTCCTTTAATGACTCTCATCCCCCTTTCTTCGACATAACATGTATTGGGCTAACCCAACTGTTGTCACTGATATCCTCGATGATCCCAATGTAATATAGCTTGATAACCTATTTTCATACCACCTCACACATTTTTCCATTCAGTTTTATTTTCCCTTTGACCCTTGGTTTATAATTATTTTCTAGGTTGATATGGTGCACACGAATGGTCAGGCTCAACTCTTTTATGTCATCTTTGAAATATCCCAAGGATTTTTGTCTTAGTCTAGGTTTTGCAATTGATTGATCAATTGTTCATCCAGAAGGGGAAAGATTATTATAATTGGACTCCTCACTTCTTCGTCAAGAAATTCATACATGATTCCTTTAGGGAGCTGCTACAATTTAGGGAGTGGCTTGGGTATGGAGTTGTTGACCGGTGATTAGTTTAGGGAGGTTTTTTTTGCATCTATTCTTTACTTTCCTCCTTTTCTGTTGCATTGAGGTAGGAAAGGATCTCATCAACTTTTGGGTCAATAATAACATAGGATGGGTTTAGTGAGTGTTGTCATGAGTGGGTCAACTAAGGCATTTGGTTCTTGAATATCTAGACATAGTTGACTATATAATACTAGAAAGTAGTGTAATTCTATTTGTGAGAGGTCATTCATGTGGCCCACGATGTTAAAATTGATATGTTCATTTCCCACTCGAATAGTGATGACCCCCTGATGTCAACTAGAGCTCATGTTTTTGAAAGAAAGGTCTTCCAAAGATTACTAGATATAGGGCCTTCCATGGTATTAATAATGACTATCACATTGAATAAAGAATTTATCGATCCCAATGGAGACATCTTCAACAACACCTACTAGTTTTGTAAGGAGTAGTCTGCCAATTGAAGTCGCATATTGGATTCTATTATATCAAACAAACTGAGCATGTTTTTTATAGAAAACATAATGAGGTTAATGTTGGCACCTATATTAGAGAAACCATGCCATTTTGTGGAGTTTCCAACGTAGAAAGGAACTATCAAAATTCTAGGATCTTTTTTATTAGTTGACATAGTTGTTGACCTAAGGAGTTATACATTGTTCATATTTTGATGATCTCTTAACCATTCCATTCATTTGTATATAATATGTCTATTTGAGATCATTTTCAAGTTGTATGTACATGAAGAGGATGAACTTAGAATATCCTAATTTGTCAAAAAATAAGTCAAATTCAATGTAAATGCAAGAATTGAATATTATATAGTATCTCTATTAGAATCATTTCTAAATCATATACATTGAATGTATTACTTGTAACCAAGCTTAATGAAATTTTGAGCACTTAAAGTGAATAATTTTACACTTCTTAGGGATCACAAGCAATTATAGGGAGGTTTAATAGTCGAGTTTCTCCCTTAGGTAACTCGATCTACAACCATTTTTGGATTTTGACAGAATCCTTCATTGGTCGAGTTTGTTATCGTACAACTCGACCAACAACCAATATTGGCAAGGCAAATACAACAATCAACCGAGTTTCTTATCAGTTAGAAACTCAATAGACAAATGTCTTTTGTGAGATAGTGAGCCTTGTCGGTCAAGTTATCCAAAACGTAACTCGACCAACAACGTTGTTCTAGAAAGTGCTATATAGTGTATCTATCCATTCAAAGTGCTCAAAACTTCAAAACTAGATCGGTTGCAACCCCCAAAATGGCTAGAATTCTATCCAAGTGTCTCTACTAGATAGTAGGCATCCTCAACTATAAAAAGCAGCCCTTGTACTTCATTCTAAGTTTTCCTTCTATGCACCCTTTCTATAGTTGAGTGATTGTGCCTTCAAGAGCCCCTAATCTTCCTCATGCTTGATTATTTCTCTACATCCAATCTGAGTGAGTTAGGATCTTTGTTAGAGAGTTTCTCCATTGTGATATTGCCAAATTTCTCCATTCTCCTTACCGGTTTCTCTCTCTCAGCTTGGTGATTTGAAGATGACTTCCGTGAAGAAGGAGGTGGTGAATTAAAGGCTAAAGATATTCTATAGGAATGGGTAAGTCCTTAAAGAAGGCAAAATATTCTTGGTAGGTAGATAGGTGAGACATTTAAAATGGTTATTGGCTCCTTGACCTAAAAAGGAATTCCAGTCTATCCCTTGTTCTTGAAAATGCTGGTCTCTTATTGTAACTCTCCCTGTGGAATATAAAGAGTGTGACAAGGTTAAAAATCCTAGAGATTGACCTCTCTAGGTAGTGGATGTACATCTCTTATTTTGGAGGTTGGAATCACTATACATGTTAATCTTCTCTGGTGTTTGCTCAATATCTCTCTTCCTTGCTTTTCATACTAGTAATATCTTTTAGCAAATATCTTGAAGTTATGATGGATCTTGTTTAAATGTTTATATCTCTATTCACCCCTCAACTATATAGCCCATAAATCAAACAAGTGGTATCAGAGCTTGATCTTCTTTAAAAATCTACTGTCACGAGTAGTATAATATGGACAAAAATCTATTGGGATTTCTCAACATAGTGGGTGGCTTCTCCATGTGTCCACCTATCTTTGATGGTACCAACTTCCTCTATTAGAGGAGGAGGGTGTTGTTCTCCAATCAAGGCATGAGTTTTTTTATGTGGAAGGTGGTTGAACTTTTGTATCCAGAAGGAGAAGTAACTATATATATATATATATATATATTATCAAGCATGAAGAAGGCCCAACTAAATGCTAGATAAATTAGCATTATCTACTCCACCCTCACTCCAATCGGGTTTAATAGGATTTGAGATTGGGATATAGCTCATGAAATTTGGAATGAGCTTTACATCACCTATGAAGGAACTGAGCAAGTCAAAGAAAACAAGGTATATATGCTCAATGGTCTCCTTGAAAACTTTAAGATGAGAAAAAAAGGAAAGTTTGGCTGAAATGTACTCAAGATTCGACACCATTATCAATGGTCTTGCTTCCATGGGTCAGATATGGATAGAGGAAAGATTATTAGATCCCTTCCTCATCAATGGAAAACAAAGGTGGTTGTAATAGAAGAAACAAAGACCCTCTCTGAAATTCCTATTGAAGAGCTCATTGTAAATCTCCAAGCCTATGAAGTCAGACTTAACAAGCAAAGAGGAAGAAGAAAGAGAAGAAGAGAAAGAGTCCAAGAGAAAAAGGAGGTTGTATTCCAAGCTCAAGCTGAAGATATTATGCAAAAATAAGTCATTAGCCAATCTCCTACATCGTCAACTGAATATTACTCCCCTAGTGATCTTGAATCTCACTACTCAAAGGGAAATAACTTCAAGGTTGAACCCTCATCCTCCTCTATTCCTAGATGCTATGAGTGTGGTCAAAAGGGGCACTTCAATTATGAACGTTCAAAAGCAAAGAGTCCTCACCACAAAGAGAAGCCATAGGAATAAGGAGGACTACCACAAGGAGGCTAAATTCAAGAAGAAGGAAAAAAATAAAGAAAAGGAAAAGATGCAGCCCAAGTCATCTAGGAAGAGTCTTCCTCAAGTGATTCTAGCTCAAATGAAGGAGAAGGCCACATGGACCTCATGGCTAGCACACATGAAGAAGTAAGTGAGGTAAATCTAAATGAACTCCCTAAAGAGGCTCTCATCAACGTGATTCATGATCCTCATTCTTCTTATTCAAAATGCAAGTCTAAAAATAAAAGATTAGGAAAATGCATTAATGACTTGTATGCCTGAATAGAAATTTTTGAACAAAATGAGAAAACTTACTTTACAAGAGAAATTTCTTGATCTTGAACTCTGATGATCTTGTATTGATTAGAACTAAAAATGCTAGACTTCTTGATAAAGTTAATGATCTAGAGTCTAGACATATTCCTTGTAAAGAAGTAGTTAGTATTACTCTTGAAAAACATTCATGTGTAACTAAAACCCTTTGTTTAGAGGTTGACCTATTGTATGCTCAAGACGACTTTCTAGTCTCTCTTCTATTGTTATTACTTAGTGCTTATAACCATATGCTTAGTGATTATTATCATATGTTTAGAGATTCCTTGCAAAGAATCCTCAAATGGAAGAAATCCCTAAGGCTTTTATTGGTTTGATGTAGGTATATTTTCGCTTAAAGTTATTTTCCAAGAACTTAGTTTCAAGCTCTATGAAAATGGTTCTCATGGTTGGTTTAAGTCTAGTATTCCTTAGAAAATAAACTTCCATTTGATTAGCTAGTTGTAATTGGGAACATGATATTTCAAAATAAAAAATATGTTATGTTCAAGCAACTTGAGACACTGACTATCAACACTACAAAGATCAAGACAAACGTCTGCATAAGACCTTGCGGTAATAATATGAATCAAATGTCAATCCAATAAATATAATAGTCAATGTTATTGTATAAGATGGCGATGGTAAATCTTTCTAACATAGATAAAGGTTTGGGTCTTTGTAGATTAGTTAATTTGCATATTTGGGTAACGAAACATATACTTATTTTAAATATATTTCCTAATATCAACATGAAGATTGCTAATTGTGATTGTCAAAATGATAAGTCCTGATTATAGACAAAAATCACAGAAGATTGCTACCTAAAGTAAGGAATGCCTATAAAATCTTATAGATCGTTGCATGATTAAGTCACGTCTTCACCTACCTTCCAACCTGCATAAGTATGCCAAATTGGGATTGATTAGAGAGCACATCACTGAGGCATATAGACAAGGCCACAACAATGATGGAGATGTTGTGGGTGTGAAGCTAGGGCAAAGAACAACGAATCACCAAAATGAAGCCAAATCCATAGTGAGAGACTGAAAATGTGTCTGTTGGGGCGGCTGATGTGAAATCCTCCTCTGCCATTAGGCTAGGTTGGAGCGGTTGAACATGAACATAGGGGAAAGGAGTGGGTAGAAATTGTTCTCTATCTATTTTTCCACAGAATTCGGATTGGAGACTCTACTTATATGTTCAGAACTCCTAAAAAATGATGGAAGTAAAAATAGATACTTACACTAAACCAAACCAACATACTTACCTAACAAACTCAACTTCGTAAGTATAGTAACCAGTTATGTTGAACAAATAAAATATTAGGTGAAGTCTTAGAACACTCGAAAAGTGGGTAATAGTAGTTTGAGATATGAGGGATGCCCAAAGAGAAAGTACAAGGGTAAAAAAAAGGGCAAGGGACCTCCAATATACCATGGAGAGACTTTTCACTCTAAGGCATCAATGTTTTGTGCTCAATGTAAATGTGATGATCATTACTCTACCTTTTGTCCTTATAAGATCAAGGTGACCAACCCAAACATAAAATGGGTCCTCAAGATAATCCCTGATGCCAAAGATTGAATTGTGCATCGACCTCTCCTTTTTCTCATAGTAAAAAAGAAAAATGGATTCTTGATAGTGATTGCTCCAAGCATATGACCCATGAGATGAGCGACCCACACCTTTTCAGTGACTTTTGGGGCAACAAGAAAGGTTATTAAAGTGGTAGGTGAGGATGATGTAGGTGATTAACTATGCATTAAGAATGCTCTTCTTATAGATGGCCTACATCACAATTTACTTAGTGTCAGTCAACTTTGTGATAATGGTTATCTTGTTTTTTGTACATCGCCAAAATGATTACTTCTAGATTCCCTCACTTATAATGTCATATATAAGGGAACCAAAATTGGAAATGTTTATACTATTGTTCTTAGTTATCTTAAGCCTATTCTTGGTAAATTCTTAGTTGTAGATAGAAATGATGTATCTTTTTGGCACTATAGGTCTGATCATGTAAATATGAATCAATTGAAGAAGTTGAGAAAAAAGGAGTCACTTCAAGGACTTTTAAAATTGCACTTTGAGAAGGATCAGGAATGCTAACCTTGCAAACAAGGGAAGCAAACCAAATCCTCTATTAAATCTAAAGGAGTCTCTAGCACTAAAAGAGCTCTTGAGCTTCTTCACATTGATCAATTTGGACCCATGAGAACTCCAATGCTTCGTGGTAACAAGTATTGCTTCATGATTTTCGATGATTTCTCTCACTTTACTTGGTAAGAAGAGCGATGTTCTTGATGTTATCTCTACTTTTTGTAAATGAATTGAAAACAACACTTCTTATTGAATTATTTGTATCCATAGTGACCATGGGGGAGAGTCTAAATGATTTATTTGAAAGTTTTTTTGTGAAAATGTGATTACATGCACAATTTTTCGTCCCCTCATGCACCTCAACAAAATGGGGTTGCATAAAGGAAGAATAGGTCCTTGAAAGAAATGTCTAGGTCAATGCTCTTAGAGTATGACACTCCCAAGAAGTTTTGGGCTAAAGCTATTAGCACTGGTGTTTTGTGCAAAACCAAGTTTTCACACATACTTTACTTAAGAAACCCCCCATGAGTTATGGCATGGTAGAAATCCTTCTATTGATACTTTCATGTTTTGGTTGTCAATATTTTTAACACCAAATACTCTCTCCATAAGTTTGATGAAATCATACAAGGTTTTCTTTTTTGGCTTTATCACTACTAGTAGAGAATATATAATCTTTAACATTTACTAAAATAGAAGAATCTATCAGTGTTTAATTTATTGAAACTAACCTGTCTACTTTCAATAAGGGTATTATGATGATGTTCTAGATTATGTGATTCCCAAATTAATAGAAGTAGACATCAACAATAATGGTAAAGAGGTAGTTGGAGTTGTGTTCTCAAAATAAGATGAAAAGAAGGATCCCACTCCTCACTTTGCAAAAGATCATCAAAAAAATATCATCATAGGTAATCCCTTTGAAAGAGTGAAGACAAGGGATATCTTCAATAAAGAACAAGATAACAATGCCTTAATCTCACAACTTGAGTCAAAGAATGTCAAATAATCTCTTGAGGATGATGAGTGGATCCTAGACATACAAGAAGAACTTGAGCAATTTGATAAGAATAAAGTGTGAACTCTGGTACTAAGACCAAATGATAATAAATCATTATCACATAGTGGGTCTATAGAAACAAGCTTGATGAAAGAGGTAAGGTGGTAAGGAACAAACCAAGATTAGTAGCTCAAGGTCACAAACAATAGGAAGGTATTTATTTTGATGAAACTTATGTTCATGTTGCTAGACTTGAATCTATTAGAATGCTACATGCCTTCACCAGTCATAAAATTTCTTGCTTTATCAAATTGATGTTAAAAGTTTGTTTTGAATGGGGATTTAGAGGAGGAATTCTATGTGGATCAACCTCCTAGATTTGAACATGACAAGCAGGTTAATCATGTAAATCTATTACAAAAGGCCCTTTATGGGCTCAAACAAGACCCTAGAGATTATATGGTAAATGAAGGAACTTTTAATTGATAATGCATGTCATGGAAAAAGTTGACTTTACTCTATTTTTGAAACACACTTATAATGATTTTTTAGTCATTCAAATGTTTATTGATGATATAATCTTTGATGGTACTAATCTTGATATTTACCAGGAGTTTAGCTCCCTTATGCAGAGTGAGTTTCATATGAGCATGATGGGGGAGCTTACTTTATTCTTTGGGTTTCAAAATCAAGAAAACACAAGTTGGGAAATTCATTAACCAAACAAGTACACAAGTGAACTCTTGAAATGTGTAGGGATAGATAATTCAAAGGCAATTAGTATTCTTATGTCTAACACCACCAAACTTGACAAGGATGAAGAAGGTGAAAAGGTAGATGAGAATCTCTATAGAGGTATGATTGGTAGCTTATTATATATAACTGCCTCTAGACTGGATATTATGTTTAGTGTTAGATTGTGTTTTAGATTTCAATCAAGTCCTAGAATATCTCATCTTGTTGTTGTTAAGAGAATTTTAAGGTACCTATCCAAAACCCCAAGTTTTAGACTATGGTAACCTAAGTGAAGGGACTTTACTCTTACAACCTATAGTGATGTGGACTATGTTGGGTGCTTAGTTAATAGAAATTTCATAGATGGCAATTTCTTCCTCCTAGGAACTTGTTTAGTTTCTTTGTTTGCTAGAAGCAAAACACAGTGGCTCATTTAACTACCAAAATTGAATACATATTTGTCAGCAGTTGTTGTGCCCAAGTCCTATGGATGAAGAAAATGCTCCAATCTTTAATATTTTTTGCGAGGTTTGTCTTATCTTTTGTGATAATACTAGTGTAATAAATATGTCTTGCAATCCCATATTGCATACTAGAGCAAAATACATAGAGGTCGACCATCATTTTCTCCATGACCACATTTCTAAGAAAGACATTTGTATCACTCATGTGGATTCAGAAAATAAACTTGTAGATATTTCACTAAAGCCCTACCTAGAGAGAAATTCAATTTTACCAGATCAAATTTCTTATCACTACTATTGATGATACTTCCATGTCTCATTCTGATTTGAAAATAGTCTACTCGTGTTTTTCTTTAAAATGGCATGTTAAAATTGCCTAATCATGCTTGTGTTGAACTTATTCAAAAAACAAATCTCTCTCCATCTTAACACAAAATAGTAGCGCGCGATGACAAAAAATGTTTCCCTATTGCTTTTATATACTTTCCAGGATTTTTGGTGTATTTACATAGGATTCTAGGACTTTAGAGTACATTTTATGGGTTTGATACAACACCTACTATCGGAAGAGTTTGCAATGGGGTAACTCGATTGGCAAGCTTGCAATAGAACTGAACAACAGTTGGTGTCAGTTGAGTTATTCAACCAACAAACTCGATCAACAACACTATAACATGACTGATAAAAGGTTTTGGTCAAGTTTCTCTCTAGAGAAAATTGGCCACAACCCTCCATTCTTATTCGTTCTCTAACTGTAGCCCTTATCCAAGCCCAACCCTAGCTTCTCCAGCCTCAAATCTCTCCTTTTCTCCAACCTTAGCCCTTCGTGCGACTTCCCTACATCACTTTCTCCACAAATTTGTATCCACATGTCCTCTATTTCTCAAGATCCACCATCCATGGCATCTAATAGGATAAAAAGAGGTTCCCTTATTGCTACATCACCCAATCCTCATGCTCCCACTTGCAAGAGGTGATTTTTCCATGACGACATTCAATCTATAAACCCAAAATTTATTTCTAGGTACAAAGAATTCATTCCCTGGTCTCAGTTTCATTCTGACCCTTTATATACTCTGGGAAAGAGAACATTGGAATCAAACATGTCTTTCTTGATCAATGTCTTGGGCCACTATGTATTGAATGACTTTCCTTCTTCAATTATTTCTCTAGCATGAAAGTCGTTCACAAGTTCTATGTGAACCTCATGAAACTACACAACAATATGCCTCAACCTGACACTATGATCACTCTTTCCTCCATGATCATTGGAATTAGGGTCCAAATTATTGAGGATACTCTCAATTTGTATCTTATTGGATCCCTTTCATCCTATCATTAAGAAACCACCTATCCCAATCATGCGGACTTGCTTTCTCCTAAAAAACTACAAAAAAATTGATCATGAACTATCCCTTTTGGAAATTCATAAATTTTTGAAGAAACCTGAGACCCCTTTTTGGAAGAAGACAATCCTACCTTCCAAAGCACTTGATATAAAGAGATGCATGAAAACCCTTATTGTGAATTGCAATGCCCATCCCAAAAAGTGCCAAACTAACATTGTCAAAATGACAATTGTGATCGTGTATTGCCTTCTCAAGAATACCAAAATCAAGTTTGATGGTTATAACTTCCATCACATCACCAATTTTGACTCAGAGGAGAACATTAAGGGATCTCATACTCCATACCCTAACTTGATTTGTGTCCTTTTTCACTTCCTTACTAAGAAATCTCTCCTGAATATTTTTAGCTATATTATTAGTTAGGAGAGGTGTCTCAATCAGTGGAACCTTAGTGAAAAAGTCCTTCTGTAGCTCTTCCACTCTTGGTGCTTCCTCTTCTCAGATTGGTTAGCCTACCCAACCCCCACCTAACAAGTTTAAGAACATGTTGACCAAAACTTTGTTCACATGATGTCTAGCATGAATCTATCCTTCCCAACTCTTTATCCACCATGCCAATCATCCTTTTTTTCCACTCACTATGCTATCTATGCATATGATAAGTTATATCCAACACATCAATATACTTCTTTTGTTGCTCACTTTAATCATGTTCTTGGACCTCCACCTATATCATCTCACACTTCTCTAAGTATGAGTCAGCTACTAGCTCTTCATGTCGGCCAGCTTGCTGCTTCTCTTGCCGATTTTGATGGACTTTCTACTCCCACCTTTCCACAAGCAAATGTGTTGATAGCTACTGGACATATGGATTGGGATGATATCAACACCATATGGATGACACTTGTTCTTTTTCTCCTTATGAGGATGTTATCATGGAGGAGCAAGAGGGTGTTGAATATGATCGTAAGGAGTGGTACTCGAGAAGATATCCACTTCTCACTTAATTTGAGGAATAAGCCCATCTAATCCACATCACACTAAAGAGGAATGTTGGAGTAGGTGTATATTTTCATATCTAAAATAAATGGTATACATGACTAAAGTATAGTAGAGGAAGATAAAAGACTAACTATTAAAATACTTTTCTAAATCATCATACTTCACCATGTAGGGTGATATAAAAGGAACCTGAACTATAGAATACAATCATAGAGGGTCATCTAACCACCTTGTATCTATCTTACAAAAAGGAACAACTACACCTAGAATTGTACTTGTCTTTCTTCATTCTCTCCTCCTTGCTCTCTACCTAAGGGGTTGGAACCATACCCCCAAGAGATGACAAAGATGGAAACTATCAACATAAGAGATAGTATGAGCATGTTAATAGAGTTTCGAGAAACATTAGGAAAAGGACATCAAATATAACTAGACTTCTCATCCAAGAGAAAAAGTATCATCCAAGTGAATATCAAAGAGAACATGAATTTTAATAAAAAGATAATCAATGGTTACACTTGCCATTATTGAAAAATAATGTGTGCCACAAAAGCACACATAAATAATTTAGGGCGCATAACCCATCAAAAACAATAATCAACCTGCATGCACATGACATAAACATAGCACTAGTGAAATATAAATATACAATGGCATCCAGGCCACATACCCTAAGACTTGATAGAGTAAGGCACATAACCAAACTCTTCAATAGATAAGGTGGGCACAAAACTCGGGTATGGGGCACATAACCTCCATCCAAAAACATAAAGGGCACATAAACTAATAAAACCAAAACACTTATACTACTCTATGGCTACTGAATCACAAAGTGTGCAAAATATAGAGGTGAGTGAAAGTTTAATTATATAAATAGAATTAATGAGATTACCATCACATAAGTGGACAATATGAAATATCCACCACAAAAATGGTAAATTTGGATTTTGTATCATGATAAGAAACAACTTCGTTCAATTCAAAATTAGTGTTTCATCATAAGATAATAATAAGAAAATCATATAACTTCTCTCATGAATCAAAATCTCTAAATAGAGAGCAATATTGTGTAGTATGTTTCGAAGAATTGCGAGAGGAAGATTAGATATTCAAATTGATTAAGGGGATACAACAAACATAAAAAGAAACAAAAATAAGGTTATTTGATCAACATGGATAGTAGAATGCAACATACATTAAGAGAGAGAAGTAGATCAGTTTCTCAATATGAGTAATGAGATGCAACATACCTCTAGATGTGAGTCAACTTGTCAAAGTACAAACCCTAGATCCAAGTCAGAGTTCTAAGGTTTGAAACATTAATGGTTGAGAAAAGATCACCATGAGATTATAGGGCTTTTATGGCTCTTCCAAGGAACTTGAATAGGAAGTGGGTGCCGAAGATGGTTAGAAGAGATGTCTTACTGGATACGTGCAGGAAATTACACACAAATGAGTCATAAAGGTGAACAACAAGAATGCTTTTCATGGAACATGTAGTGATTTCTATGTGTGTGAAGGCCATGGAAGGGGTCTACATATAGAACTGGTATGCTTTGGTATCAAGAAACGTATCTATTTTTTACTAGGAAAAATATGTAATGTATATTGGAGAGGAGAAACACCAATGAAAAAAGGTATAAAACTAGAACCAAAATAAATTAAGAAAAGTAAAAGAAAAGGTTTATGACTCAATGAAGGAAACATGAATAACAAAGAGGAAGATATAATTGAGTTCATAAATAACCAATAAATCTTGAAAAACAAAACAAAAATTAAGAGAAGTGAAGCACATGGTCAAAAATTTAAGAAAAATAGTATATATAATATTTCTAAGTATTGATGATGGAGGAAAAAAGTTTTCTTCATTTATTCCTTAGTAGAGAACTAAAAATGTTAGGATCAAAGTAAGTGAAAAAATAGTTGATAAAAATGAATAACAATAAATATTAACAAATTTTAAGGAGAGAAGTTAAGTGTTCGTTAACAAATAATATGAAAGAATAAATATAAGAAAAGGTCATTTCCCTTCCAATTCTTTATTCTATGTTCTTTCCAATATTTTATATTTTTCAATAATATAGTCAAATAATTTTTGACTAAAACACCTACAATTAAGAGACTTCTGTAATTAATTACTCAATGCAAATGTGTATAATAATTTAATATGCAATTGTGTAGGATATATTATTGAATTCCTCTTCTATGATTTTGTTTATCAACCTCTGATATACATGTGTTCATCTATTCAATATGAAATAAATTCCACATGATGTTTCTCTTCTCATTTTAGAGCCATTGGAAACATGTATAATAATTTTATTTCAATAAAAGGCATCTACTTAATTAATATTAAGTTAGACACAAAATTCCTAATTTGAGGAAACATATATATTGCTAATATATTTCACAATAATAATTTTTTGAGGAGAAAGGTGTCAATAAATGTATACATCCAAAAATAATTGTTATAGACATGTGAATTTCATATTAAAAGGGTGAAAACAATATCTATTGAACCATTTTCATTTTTTCCTTGTTGTTAATGATTTTAGGAGGAAATAAGGAGGTTTATAAGGAAATATGTAAGGAGTGGGACCCAAGTGGGGATCTACTCCCTACTAAATTCAATGAATAAATCCATCTATTCCAACCACACTAAAAAGGTATGTTGGAATAGGTGTAAATTTTTTATTTTTCAAATAATTTTATTCAAAAAACCGAAGTGTAGTAGTGGAATAATAGATCATGACTAAATTCAGTTTACCAAGGTTATATAATATTCTCCCACCTGTAGTTTACATGAAAACAACAACATCAAGATCTAAGTAGAGGGATATCTAAACTATCTCAAGTCAGTCTCCCCAAGTTAACTCCATAAGATAGGTCCATATTTTCTTGTCATGTCGGCCATGTCCTATACCTGGGTTTGGAAGCATACCTTGTAAGAGAAGACAAAATGGATGTTGTCAACATAAAAAATCGGTATGTGTAGTACAATATGGATTGAGAAATGTAAGGGTAAAAGGACATCAAATATAACAAGGCTTCTCATAGAAGAGAAAATGTATTATTCAATTGGATATCAAAGAGAGTACATCACGAAGAAGATAAACAATAAGAGATCACTTTCCCTAAAACAATGTCACAATAATAATATCACAATTCATAAGTAGTTGCATGTGAGTAATAAGAAGACTAGCATACACTTAAAACTAGGGTATAAACTTATATGTATTCCATACCAAATGATAGGATAACTAAAAACTTTGTGCCAAACAAATATAGATTTTACAGGAGGGCTAAAACCTCAGTACCAAATAAATATATATTTTGTAGGAGGACTAAATCCTCAGTGCAGCAGTAAGAGGACTAAAACCCCAATGCCAAATAAATATAGATTTAGAGGAGGACTAAAACCTTAGTGCAGCGGCAGGAGGACTAAAACCTCAATGCATTGGTAGGAGGACTAAAGCCTCACTGCATTGGAAGGAGGACTAAAACTTTAGTGTCTAACACATGATATATATCACAGGAGGATTAAAACGTCAATGCATCGGTAGGAGGACTAAAACCTCAGTGCTAATTGGTATCACTACTTCTAGTTATGACTAGTCAGCCATACATGCAAATAGGATAGGCAAGTATAGTCATGCTCAATAAAGGGATGAGAAATTCAACTGCTATAAAGTGGAGTCAAAGGGCCCATAAATAAGAATGTAACAATTTCCACAATTAAGATACTTCACAGGATTACAAAACCCACAACTTGAAAGTTGGGATTTCATGAGGAATAATATGAACAAGACTTAAATAAGGATCCAATAAGAATATCCAACAAAATAAGATGATCACAAGATCCATACCAATGCATACTTTATCCATATCAATGAGAGAGAATGCATAAAGGATAGTATGTCATAGAGGACCAATAGGTAGAGATAAATTTGGGTGATTTTCTCATTAAGGTAAATAGGAAATGAAACATACATTAAGAGACTAAAATCAGAAATTGCTCAATATATTGTGGAGATGTAACATACATTAAGAGAGAGAAGCATATCAATTTCTCAATATGATTAGGGGATTCAACATACTTCAAAGATGTTAGTGGATTTGTCAAATTCCAAACCTCTGGTCCAATCTTAAAACATCAGTGGTTGAGAAGGGTGTTGATATGTATACCTATAGATCCAATCATATCATGATTGTAAAGGCATATTTTGTAAATTATTTGAATAATAATAAAGACAATCTTCCAACTTATTATGTTTATTTAGTTGTGAGATAATGATAAAATATAATAAATGTTTAAATAATAATATTGCTCAATGACGTATGACTGAGGGTTGAGGACCTGAATTATGAGATCATATGTACGTTAAGAGTATATGCACTCTTGTTATGTCCCTAGTCAGATGTTATTGTGGAAGGCAAATAGACATGAATAACACTTAAGACTAGAGTGTGTGTTGGTTGATAACAGAATCTAATTAGCCATGATATGTGATATCAAACCAAGCACACAAATTTTTGTTAGAGAATAGTGTATCAAATAGACCCACGTCCTTGAGAGTGACACATAGAAACCATGATTAGTAGTCAGAGTCATCTCTCATAGCGATAGTGGTAATTTTGGTTCTTAGACCTGAAGTCACTACACTCATCACATGTCATTCGGTGTGTTTGGCATATTTGACATCATCCGTCGTGATCCTAAATAAGGGTTGCCATAGAGGTGGTGCTCAGGTGCATTGTGGAAAATGGGGATGATTGTGAGTGATGTAGATGGGACTTGTCCCTCCTACATGAATTTGGCATGTTATCCACTTGAGAAAAGAGACTAAGAAATGCATGGCCACTCTGGTGTGAGTCAATATGTGATATTGAGATTCTATATATCTCAGATAGTCTGCTCTATTTCAAGGAACATGAATTGAATGTTGAAGAGGATGACGATTCCATACCTCAAGTTCAATTTGGATATTAGAGACAAAAGAACTATACAATCAATGTAACACCAATCACATATTGTAGGTTAAGTTGTTCTCCAACTTCTACAGTTACTTGGGTAATGAAGTATTTGTACATACCATTCAATGCTTGTGAAATCATAACATGATAATGAATATCACTACCAATGTAATTTGGAGCCTACTGGGTCACACACATAGGATGTGATTAGAATAGAAGTATAATTGTGGACGTGGTTGGAAATTGACTGAATCAAATTGATTACTAAAAATGTTTAGGTAATCTACTATAATAATATTGAAATATAATTTGAGTTAATTGGTTAAATTATTTAAGATAAATAATTAGATTTGAATTGTTAAGTTGGCTAGCTAGTCCCGAGCGATTGACTAGATTCAGTTGACAAAAATGAGTTAATAAATTAATGTAATTAATATGTTAATTAATGGATTTTAAAATATTCTTTTAATAGTCCACGAGTGGCTCATTTTAACGCATCTGCATCCTTTTATTTTCCTAGGGATTTTGAGAAACCCTTCTTCTTTTCTTCTTCTAATTATAGGGGCATGACGGCTGGCTTTTATTAGATGCATAAACGCAATCATGTATATAAACTCTAGTTGTCATTGTCCCCAAGCAAAAAAGGAGAGAAACAGTGACATTAGCACATCTTCTAAGCAGAAGGTTACTCCTTCCTATCATTTGAGAAGCACGACGTGGAGTTCTAGTCCATCCGTGTGGATGAAGTAGAGACACAGACATTATTGTGCCTATGTTCAAAGGACGTCGATGACAATTGTATGTGCATGCGAGGAGCAACACACATCAC
The DNA here is from genome assembly GCA_963693085.1 of Alisma plantago-aquatica. Taxonomy (NCBI): domain Eukaryota; kingdom Viridiplantae; phylum Streptophyta; class Magnoliopsida; order Alismatales; family Alismataceae; genus Alisma; species Alisma plantago-aquatica. The sequence continues at coordinate 952,802,595 of OY856412.1, forward strand.
TGTGCCAAGGGACGTCACCAGAATTGCTTTACGATGAGGCATATCTCTTGTATTCTCTTTCTGAATATGCTATTGTTGATTAGATATGCTAGTATGATATGTGGAGAAAATTTTATAGTTTCTGTTGCGCTTGTCTCCCTCAACAAAATGCAACAAAGGGATCACCACATGAATTGTTTTATGAAATTTGATGGTTTTCTAAGGAACTTGAATAGGAGGATAAGGGAGAAGGTTTGGAGTCATGTCATATTGGTCAAGTGATTTATCTACGTGTGAATGCCATGGAGAGATGTCTATCTATAGAACTATTTTTTTAATAGCAAGAAACATATCTTTTTTTGTTTACAATAGAAAATATGTAACATATATTATAGGAGGAGAAAAGTTAAGCATTATTTAACAAATGATAAGAAAAAATAAACATAAAAACATCGTTTCCCTTCCATTTATTTATTTCTATGCTTTATCATTTTTTTCCTTTTTTAACAACTTGATCGCAGAAATATTGACTACTACATTTACAATAAGAGACTGAATATCTCATTGTGTATCAATTAATATGAAAATTCACACATAGACTAATTTTGGGAATTCTATTTTGGGATTTATTTCACTTTTGAAGTCACTGAACATATTATATAAAATTTTTAAGCAAAACTCATATTTTAATTTAGGACAAATATTATTATTCAAATACTATGAAGCTTGCACCCAATCTAATTGGAACCCAATGAACACAATTTTATCATTATATTTGAGTTTTGAGATTTTCTTTTGTAAGATTGATGCAATTATAGTTTTAGGCTCGTCACCATTATATTACTGTAACATTACATCATTGCCATAAGTATTTATTATTCATAGTCTTATTATCTTCATATTGTTGTCAAAAGAGTTTTTCTACAGTATGCTACACAAATTTCAAATTTTACTGATTTGACTTATTTGGTCCATTAATTCAATATTTATTTTAATAATGGAACATTACCCATATTTATGGACATATAAATATTGATTGTTATTCCAAAGAACATTATACCTATTATTAAACATATTTTATTCATTATTTGCATTTCAGTTAGCAAAAGATTCATATTCGGTTTTACTTACATGTTAGCACATAATTAAGTTATTATGTTAATATGCGTGATTCTGGTAGTGATGTTGATTATACAGCTATTGCCACATAATATGTGATATGTGTTAACAATGTTCATTAAGGCATAACTTTTATCATTATCTGGTCAAATCTAAAGAACCAAACATTCTAATTCCTAATCATGGGAATAGGATTTCTAGAGTCAAGATTTAAGGTTTGGGTATTACAGATTCCTTTAGTCAAGATTATTATTATTATTATTTCTAGTTTAGATTAAGTAATTGGTTATTTAAATCTGGGACTTTTATTTGTTTCCAAAAAACTATGAGTTAAAATATTTGTTTCCTTTATGATATGTTGATGTGATTTTTTTTCATTTATTTATTTCTTTCGAACATTAACTAGATAGAATTAGTTCTCTAATTTTTTTCTAATTTATTAAAATATCTAGTGTATTCTAAATTTTTGTAATTACCTTCGTTTATATTCCTATAACTCATATTGTATTTAGAAAGTAAATCCATTTTAATATTTTCCACCATGATACATCTTTCATAGATTTATCATGCATGTACAACATTGTTTCACTTCATGTCATACCACAATTTTATTTATTACAAATTCAGCTAAGTTATATAAGTATAAGCTGTAGAATTTAGTTTATACAATTTCGTTTAATACATTAGATGTTTTTAGCAATTAATATAATCGTCTTGGCCTTATCTTACAATTTTTTACTTAATGAAATTAGGATAGTTATAATTGTTCAAATAAGGTGAAACTTGGCATCCAAGGTAACTGGGACCCAAGGAATACATTTTACCATCATATTTGGGTTTTGAAGATTTTTTTCATGAGTTCTAATAAATTAGACTTTTGATCTCATTATAACTTTACAGCATTACTATCATTATTTATTATTTAGAGTCTCGTTATCTTCATGTTGTTACCAATAGAGTTTTTCCTTATATTATTATGTAAGAATTTCCATGTTTTGCCTATTTATTATATTAAGTCCATTAATTAAATATTTATTTAGATAATGGTACCTTATTCATAGTTATGGACATGGAAAGACCAATTATTCTAATTTGTATATGAATCATATTATACTTCTTATTCAAAATATTTTAGCCGTTATGTGCTTACTAGCTAGCAAAGGAAACATATGTGGCATATTTAGAGAATTTACTTACATGTTGGCACATAATTAAGTTATTATGTTTCAACTGGATGTTGATTATAGAACCTTATGCCACTTAATTTTTCATATGCATAAACAATATTTATTAGGTGTAACTTTATCATTATTTGATGAAATCTAAGGAACCAAGCTTACTAACCATCCCGGTCATGAACTAGGGTGAGTTTCTTGGCTTCAATATGTTACAACACTCCACTGCTTAAAATGATTTCATACTAAAAATATAAACATCCATATATTATCATCCAACTACTCTCCACACCTTAAAATATTTAACCTAATAATAGAACTCTTATAGATATTTGGGTTACTTATACAACTTTTAATTGTGAACACTTTTTATGTTGTTCATGGGTCCAACTAACATATCATATACACCTAGGGTTGAATTTTAGATCCTTGTGATTCTAACCTAGAAACCCTAACACTCAAATCTCAAAAATAAAGATTCACCTAGTATGACTTCCCACATATTAGAGGAGTAAAGAGGGTAGATCCACTAAAATTTTTGTACATGTCATATCTTCCTAGGGTAAACAACTAGGGAGATAAAATTGAAATAGTTAAATTAATCAGCCGCTAATGGCTCTGATACCATCTTGTAAGGAGTGGGACTCTAGATAGGATCCACGTCTCACTTAATTTGAGGAATAAACCCATCTAATCCAAACTCACTAAACAAATATGATGGAGTAGGTGTATTTTTTCATTTCTCAAATAAATTCGGTATATAAGACCAAAGTATAGCAGTGGAAGATAAAAGATCTAACTATTGCAATGCATTTTTATATCATCATCCTTCACCAAACATGGTGATACAAAAGGAAACTAAACTATAGCATAGGATCACCATAGGGTTATCTTACTACCTTGAAGAGGGTTATCTAACCACCTTGAATCTAGCTTCCAAAAAGGACAACAACACCTAGAGTTGTCTTGGTCAACTTTAATTCTCTCCTCCTTTCTCTCTACATAAGGAGTTGGAAGCATACCCCACAAGAGAAGACAAAGGTGGAAATTATTAGCATAAAAGGCATAATGATCATGTTGATAGAGTCCTGAGCAACATTAGTAAAAATTACATCAAATATAACATTGATTCTGATCCAAGAGTAAACGTACCATCTAAGTGGATATCAGAGAGAATATGAATTTCAATAAGATGATGACCAACAGTTGTACTTTCCATTAATAAAAAAATAATATGTGCCATAAAAGCACACATAAATAATATATGTCACATAACTCATCAAAATATACAATCAACCTACACGCACATGAGATAAACATGGCACTAGTGAAATATAAACAAAAAAAGGGCATCCAAGGTACATAACCTTAAGACTTAAAGGATTAAGGCACATAACCAAACTCTTCAATATATAAGGTGGGTACAAAACTCAGGTATGGGGCTTATAACTTCCATCCAAAAACATAAATGGCACACAACCCCATAAAACTAAAGCACTTATACAACTCTAGGATTACTCAATCACAAATCATGAACATGTAGAGGGAAGTGAAAGTTTAGTCATACAAATAGAATTAATGAGATTGCCTCATATAAGTGGACAATATGAAACATCCACCACAAATATGGGAAAATTAGGATTCCATCTCACAATAAGGAATAACTTGGTTCAATTCCTAAATTAGGATTTCATCATGAAATAAGAAGAAAAAATCTTGTAACTTCTCTCATGAATTAAAATCTCTAACAAGAGAGAAGATGTATTGTATAGCATGTCTTAAAGAACCAAGCAGAGGAAAGTTAGATATATTGTTGAAATTGATCAATAGGATACAACATACATCAAGAGAAAGAGAACTTTGGTTAATTGCCCAATATGGATGGTAGAATGAAACATACATTAAGAGAGAGAAGTATATCTATCTATCAATATGAGTAATTAGATGCAACATACTTCTAGATTTGAGTCGATTTGTCCAAACCCTAACCCTAGACCCAAGTCATGGTTCCAAGGTTTGAAACATTGATGGTTGAGAAAAGATCACCATGACATTACATGGTTTTGATTCTTCTTCCAAGGAACTTGAATATGAAGTGTGTGACAAGATAACGGAGATGGTTAGAAGTCATGCCCTATTGGACATGTGGAGGAAATTACACATAAACAAGCCACAAAGTGTACAACAAGAAAAAATTTCATGGAACGTGTAGTGATTTCTATGTGTGTGGAAGTCATGGAGAGGGGTCTATATATAGAACTATTAGGAATGGTTAGAAAGAAATTTATCTATTATTATACTAGGGAAAATATGTAATGCATATTTCATAGAAGAAAAATCAATTGAAAAAGGTATCAAACTAGAACTTAAATAAGTTATGGAGAGTAAAATAAAAGGTTTATAACTCAATGAAGGATACACAAACAATAATGAGGAAGAGAAAATTGAGTTTATGAATAATTGTTAAATATTAAGAAAAGCTTAAATTAAAAGAAGTGGAGCACATGGTCAAAGATTTAACAAAATCAATATATGTAATATCTATTAGTATTGCTGATGGAGGAATATTTTTCTTAAATCTATTTTCTTAATAGAGAACAAAAAATGGTAGGATCATAATAAGAGGTGAAATAGTTAAGATAAAATTAATAAGAATAAATATAAATAATTGTAAGGAGAGAAGTTAAGCAGTTATTAACACATAACATAAAAGAATAAATATAAAAAGTATAATGTCCCTTATAATTATATATTCTTACATTCTTTTCACTATTTTATTGTTTTCCAACAATATGGTCAAATAATTATTGTCTACTACATCTATAATTAAGAGACTTCTAAATATCTCATTGTGTAATTATTTGCTTAATGTAACTGTGTATAGTAATTTAATCTACAATTGTGTAGGATATATTTATTGAGCTCCTTTTCTATCATTCCATTTATAAACCTCTTATATACAATTATTCATCTCATCAAGAAATAACTTCCTCACAATGTTTTTCACCTCACTTAAGAGTCGATGAAAACATGTATAACAATTATTTCAATAAAAGGCATCTATTTAATTAATATTAAGTTAGATAAAAATTCCAAATTTGAGGCAACATATATATTTTTAATATATTTATATTAGTTATTTGTAGAGGAGTAGGTTCTGAGTAATTTATATATCCAAAACTAATTATTATACACCCATGCATTTCAAATAAAAAGGGTGAAAATATTATCTATCAAACTAATTTTCTTTTTTCCTTGTTGTTAATGATTTAAGGAGGAATAGGGAGGTTTTATAAGTAAATCATTTAGTCAAGATTATTATTGTTTCTAATTTGGGGAAATTAATTGGTTATATAAATTTGGGAATGCTTGTTTGTTCCCAAACAAATATATAATTGAGTTAAAATATTTGTTTCCATTATAATATGTTTAAGTGATTGTTTTCATTTCTTTTAAACATTAAATAGGGAGAATTAGTTCTTTAAATTTTGTTTTAATATATTATGATACCTCATCTATTCCAACTTTTTTCAATTACCTTGATTTATATTTCTATAACTCATATTGTATTTGGAAAGCAAATCCATTTTAAGATTTTCCACCATGATAAATTTTCTATAAATTTGTCATGCATGTACAACATCATTTCCCTTTATGTTATACCACAAATTTATTTATTAAAAATTTCACATAAGTTATATACTTATAAGCCATACATGTTGGTTTATACTATTTTTTATTATATTATATTTTTAATAATTAATACAATATTTTTGGCCTTATCTTGCTGACCAAAAAATATTTTTGACCTTATCTTACATTTTCTTTTCTTAATGTAATTAGGATAGTAATGATTGTTCAAATTAGGTGAAACTTGGCACCCAATGTAATTGGGACTCAAGGAACTCGGCTTTACCATTATATTTGGGTTTTCAAGATTCCTTTTATGAGTTTTAATACAATTAGAGTTTTGATCTCATCATTGTTATATTATTATAACATTACATCATTACTTTCATAAATATTATTTCGAGTCCAGTTATTGTCAAATTGTTACCAAAAGAGTTTCCTTAAATAATTATGCACAAATTTCAATATTTTTCCTATTTATCATATAAAGTCCATAAATTCAATATTTATTTAGATAGTTATATATTATTCGTATTTATGGACATGGAAACACCAGTTATTATTCTAATTTATGTATCAAGCATAGTATACTTCTTATTAAACATATTTTTATCATTATGTGCATACTAGTTGGCAAAGATAACATATGTGACAACGAATTTACTTACATGTTGGCACATAATTAACTTCCTATGTTAATATGGAGTGTTGATTGTAGAACCTTATGCCACTTAATATGTTAAATGCATTAAGAACATTTGTTAAGATATAACTTTATCATTGTTTAGTCAAGTCTAAGGATATAAGCTTACTAACCATCCTAGTAATGGAATAGGGTAAGTTTCTAAATTTTGGTATGTTACAATGTGATGGTGAGAATGATGAAGATCTTGATGAGTCTATTGCTACACCTGCTTCCCTAAGACTAAAGCCAATTAGTGATGAGGATGATGACCCATTTTAGGATGACCTAGATCTGGATGTTTAGTTCTTAATTCTTAGAGTGGCCATGTACTTGCATTTTACGAGCTTATCATGTATTACATAGGGCACCTATATCTGAGGCTACTACTTTTTTCTGTCATTCTTTGTTGTTTTAGTTTCTATCATGGACTTGATTTTCTTGTCGTAATCACAATTTTATGTACACTTGACTCTATTATTATTGCTTATTATGTGATCTTAAGGTGTGTCTACTTCTATATTTTGATTATGACTTAGTGACATCAATTTTCTATCTCTGGATTCTTGTGTCTTGGTGTTGTTGTTGTGTGGTGATGGTAATTGGACAAGACTTAGCCTAGATCTTCTACACCCTCTCTTTTTGGTATGACAAAGGGGAGAAACAACTTGGAAACATATTAAAATTGATCTATATTTGCATTTCTTTTATGTTATGGGAAATTGATTGCAAATAGCATATATATTGTTTGTTTAATTATTGGAGGAACTAACCATGCATGTAAAGGTAAGCATGAATTGAGGGGGAGAAATTGTTGTCATACTTTCATGTACCCTCCTAAATATCAACTTAAATATTTTAAAATTTTAGTCCTTTTCAATATATTTAGGAATGGTTTGCCATCTTCAAAAAGGGAGGTAATGTTGACCTAATAGTTATACATTGTTCATATTTTTATAATGACTTAACCATTCCATTCATTTATCTAGCATGTCTATCTGATATAAATTTTAGGTATTAAGTACATGAAGAGGATAAACTTAGCAAACCCTTGTTTTCCCAAAAAAAGGTCAAATTCATCACAAATGCAAGAATCGAATATTAGATAGTATCTCTATTAGAATCATCTTCTAAATCATTTATGTTGAATATTTTACTTGTAACCAAGCTTAATGAAAATTTAGAGCACTTATATTGAATATTTATACACTTTTTAGGTATTTGTCACAAGCCATTACAAGGAGGCTTATCGGTCGAGCTCTACCTCAGGTAACTCGATCGATAGTCATTTGGGCTTTTGATAGAACCCCTTGTCGACCAAGTTTGTTCTGGTACAACTCAACCAGCAACCAACATTGGCAAGGCAAATACAACCATCGATTGAGTTTTCTATCTGTTAGAAACTTGACCGACAACTGTCATTTAGGAGATAGTGAGCCTTGTTGGATGAGTTGTCCAAAAGGTAACTCAACCAACAACATTGTTCTAGAAAGTGATAAAGAGTGTATCGATATATTTAGAGTGTTGCAAACTTCAAAAACAGATCTATTACAACCACAATAAAGGCTATAATTCTATCCAAGTGTCTCTACTAGCTAGTAGTCAACCTCAACAATGAAAAGGGGCCCTTGGATTTCATTCCAGGTTTTCTTGTATGCTCCCTTTCTATAATTACTTCTCTACATCCAATCTAAAGTGAGTTAGGATCTTTTTTTAGAGAGTTTCTCAATAATAATTTAGTCAAATCTCTCCACTCTCCTTACCGATCTCTCTCTCAACTTGGTGATTTCAAGGTGATTTCCTTAAGAAGGAGGTGATGAATCAAAGGATAAAGATATTCTACAAGAATGGGTAATTCCTTGAAGAAGGTAGAAGATTCTTGGTAGGTAGATAAGTAAAACCTTTGTAATGGTTATTGTCTCCTTGATCTCAAAAGGAATGCTAGTTTAGCTCTTATTCTTAAAAATGGTGGTCTCTTGTCATAACTCTCTGTGTGGAATGTAAAGAGTGTGACAAGGTTCAAAATCCTAGACATTGATCAATCTAGGTAGTGGATGTACATCTTCTAGTTTGGAGGTTGGAAATGTCATACATCTTTGTCTTTTTTGGTATTTTCTCAATCTTTGTCTTTATTGCTTCTCATACTAGCAATACCTTTTAGCAAATATCTTTAAGTCCAATGAATTTTGTTTAAGTGGTTTTATCTCTATTCACCCTTCCCCTGATAGATCCCATATATCCAATAATAGTGGCTTGAAAAAAAATTGTGGCCATCTTGGCTAGCCAGGCAGTATCAATCTCCTTAAACTTGCATATACTCTCTAATGAGGTCTTTGAGGAACTTTTCATAGGTAGGTTTTTCATTATTATTATTAACAAGGGGAACATCCAAGTGATTTTTTCTATTAATTTCTATAAACTTGTTGTACCTCTTCTCAAGTTGATATTTCACTTGTCTATGAAGGAAGGGTGCTTCAAATGTTCAAGGACTAATCCTCTTTTCTCCTGAGGTGGTGGAATTTGTTTCGTGTGCAACCTTGTTTGATTTAAGATTCTTTGTGGATGCCTGATATATCTAAGGGTTCTGAAGTTCATCCTCAACCAAGCACTACTCCTTCTAAGGTGAAGGAGTATCAAGAACTATTTTACGCGATGGCCATTTTTGTAGACTCATGATTTGTAGGATTTTGCTTTATGTTGGAGGGTAACTAAGATGTAAGACTCTTAGTTGGTGTATCTATTGAAGCTAATTGTTGGTGAATCATCCTATGTGTTGTTGCATGTTATTGATTTGTGTGTTTACCGTACCCATCTGGCTTTGCATTGTGTTCCTCAAGCTATAATTCTTATTATGGTATGTCCCAATTGTTCTGTCATGGATTTTAATTTGTTGATTAAGTTTGTTATTGAGTGAGAAAGGTCCCTTGTTGCTACCCATTGAAGTTCATTTTCCAGTTGAGTCCTTTGTTTTATTGGCAAATAGTGTATTTCTACAAGTCTAGTGGAGTCTGGCCTCTTTTAATGGTAGAGTGGATCTGACCTCTCCTAAAGTTGTTTGGTTGTTGATTTAGGAGATGGGAATTTTGGTAGCATTTGTGTTTCCATTCAAGAAACATGGATATGTGAATCTCTTGTAATTGACATAGTAAATATTTTCATCTAACTGAGATTCTTGTATTGGTTCAAATTAAACATAGAGTTGATCTAATTGTCCTTGATCACCGTAAGTGTTGCACTATATTAAAGAATCTGATGTTGGGTTTGCATTCTAAAATTTTAATGCTTAAACATTAGTGGAAAATTTATCTAGATTTTTTGTTAGTATGCCAATAGCCCCTACTTATTTAGCAATGTTGGTGAACTATAGTTGTTAGTGGTGCCACATTTGAGACCCCGTGTTGACTATTTTTGCACCATGTTTTCTATGATTTGTGTGAATTCCATCACAAGTTTGCTAGAAAATCACAACCTATTGCGACATTGATGGGCTTCTTCTCTGCTTGAGTTAGAAAATGAAGAAAGGTAGTGATTAAGAAGGTATCATCAAAATCATAATGTAGGAACTTTATTTGAAAACTTTAAAATCTTTTCCCTGCTTCATAAAAAAAGTTGGCTAGTTTAGAATGAAACTAGTGACCTTGTTGTAGAAATGGATAGTTCTTTGAAAAGAAATAATCAATTCATAAAAGCTTTGGCAAGTTCATTCCGGGTATGGACACTTAGTGGTTTCAAGTTAAGGTATCATCCTAAATGTTTATCCCTAAAAAAGAAATAGAAAACCTTAGCAAAGATAGCTTCACGTGAAACTCAATGGATCTTTTGAGTATCACATATTGCCTTGAAAATACTGATGTGATGCAAAGGATTGTCATCAGGAAAATTTCTCCCAAATAGACTCTAGTAAATTGGAGGTAACATGCTTCTCTAAGTAGACCTTAGGTTCTTATTTGGTTTCCTTTTAGTCTTATGTCCAACAATGAAGCCAAAAATTGATCAGCTCAAAATATAGGTCAAAAGTGGAAGCATGATTTTCTAGTCTAAATGAGTTTGACTTTAAATTTATACCCAACTCCAAGAGATGCATGTAATGAAAAATGGGATCCATTGTAATAAATAGGTTCAAACACGGGAAATCGGTGGCATTCACATAAGGAACTAAAGATCTTATCTTAGCTAATTCAAAAAATATGGGTTGAGTTGATAAGGAACAAGGTAATTAATAGGTATGAATATCTAAGTTATGAAGTCTAAAAGAGACAATTCAGATTATGATGAATGAAAACTTGGACCAAGTTTCACTATTCAACTCTCCAACCATGTGACATTCACTTCCATTCTATATCTTAAACATTATTTTGCAAGTAGACATCAATTATTTTTAACACCTTTCTCTCTTTGGAGGTGAGGGTATATTTATGGAAAAGGAAGCCTGTATCTCGATATGAGAACTAAACAAATTAGAACATAAACATATAACTCTTTGTTTAGTGATCCCTCACTCATGTGGTTTTCACTATTCTTACCTCTAAATATCCTGAACTTTTTCCTTCAAAGTTATTCAAATAAAACATTGCAAGATGGTAGCTAATCGTAGGAGTGATGCAATAAAATATGAGTGAGGAAATAAAACTTGCAAGAATAAATATATATATATATAAGAGAAATTACATGATTGGGAAGGCATGAAGGATACTACCCACCCAAGTTTGGTACACGCTCATGATGTGAATGAACATTATCAAATTATAGTCTGACATGGTCATTGCCTTCAAAAATAAACACTAAAATGACTAGACTGGCAAAAGAGATTGATTACAAGGGTATATCCTTTCATATCTACCCACATTCTGTCTTAGAATCTACTCCTTTCCTTTGGGTGATCAAGCTCTAAGATTGATCAAGTAGGTCAATCAATTGTAATGGTCATCTAGTCTTGGATCTGATGAACTTTGGATCTTCCTAGAAGATTTTCTCTAGAGGTAGAAAATTGACCGAGCACTTGTTGAGAAGCTGGTGGCAGAGTAAATTGGTTGATTGGTCTAGAGTTCAATCGAGCTTTCTCTGAGTCATTAAATTAAAAGAGCAGTGACTCTGCTTTCTGATTAGAGGTCAAGATGCCTCAAAATCGAATCCATGGGATCCTATTTATAGGTTATATTGGGATTCATATTGGTTGTTGATTGGACCAATTAGATTTAGTCATACACATTGAACCTAGATCATCGTGCTTAGTCATTGTTGATTGATGGCTTGATAGTTGATTGATGAATGTACTTGTGAAATTTTATCTTCAAGTGGTTCCCATTGAGTTGTTATTTGATTAGCCAACTAGTGATTGTTGGGTTGGTTTTTGAAGTTATTGACCTCTTTCCTCAATCATTAGCTATCAATCGGATATACAATTGTTAACATTGATCGACGTTACTGGTTAATGGTCTGCTCGTTCAACATGCTCAATTAGAAACAGTGAAAGATGTAAAAAATTTGGGGTCAATCAACTATAGACCTCGATCAATTTCTTCTTAATTTTTGTAGTGAGTGACCACTAAAATTTGATTGAGTGACCTCTAATTGATGATGTAGGGTGATTGGGTAGGGATGCAGTAGAATAAAAAAAAATCATCCATGTCTTACCCTAGTTGTCAGGTTTGTCTTAGCCATAGACTTTTAGTAAACAAAAAACATCGAATTGGTAAAGACTATACCTTTTCTCACACTAGTTGTATAACAAGTATACACGTCTTTATTAGTGGAGAACTCAAAGTTTCTGACCTAGATCCAAATTGGCCATCCAAAAATCTAGATTGTCCACCAAGAAATTCAACTGGCCACCAAGCTGCTACACAATTGTCTTCTTCCCAGCACCTTGTTGTCATTTTGCAGAACAACTTCTCCAACCTCTACATGTGTCCCTTGGCATCTACTTCATCAATGAAGATGGGAGATAATGATATGCACCATCTTTGCCACCAAATTGAAGCAATGTATGAGTTGTCGACATGCTTGTTGTCCCAGAACTCCCTTTCTTCTCCTATCTTGGGAACCCTTTTATTGGATAACTCTCTCTATCTCTCTTCAAGAGAGAAATATGATAGCCATTTGTCTCACAAGTTCTCTCTAAAGTTGAACTCACCCTATGGGGAATGCCCCTTTTATGCAAGAGAGGTGTGGGCTAGAAAAACCCTAATTCTGATCCCTTTTCTAATTGCAATCTTAAAATAGCCTTAATGTTGAAAACTCATATTGGAATTCCAATTAATTGACTGGGTTCCCCAATCAGCTGACTGGGTCTGTCCAGATCTAGATTTGAATTCTCTATTGAACTCCAATTGTCTAACTTTGTCAATCTAGATCTAAATATTGAATTGGCTTCCAAAATCTAAACTTTACTTTTTGAATTCCAATCGGTTGACTGGGATTCCCAATCATCTGAGTGGGTCACTCTAGAGTAAAAACCAGTCAACCAATAAACTATTAATTGATCCACTGACCGACCAATCCAATCTGGTGATAAGACATTCTAGTCACTGAATTGGATAGGAATTCAGCCCGTGTATTATTCAAAATCATTCTAGTCATTTGTTAGATTGCAAAATTTAATTCCCTTATGCATCCTTATGTGTATGAGTTGATAGGTTCCTAATAATATTGATAGGGACATTGAAAACCTCAAAAAGAAAAAATTGGTGTCTAGGCACCCGTCATTTTCACCCAATTAATAGAAATGAGTTGGAGAATAACTACAACCTAAAAAGTGATCAATGTTACCATGATTGTATAATTCCTTTGTCACAAATATCCAAATTGAAACTGGTACATGAATTTGTCATCCTCTTATCATTGAATCTATGTTCCTTGAACTAGAGCAGAATATTTGAGATATTATGAGACTAAAATCATATATTCACTCACATGAGCATGGCCATGAATTTCCATAGTCTCACTTTTCAAGTGATCAGAGTATAACTCCTTTATGAGGGACAAATTTCATCTACAATCACACACAAACATTCCCATGTGTCATTGGAACCCAATCACTACCTTTAGCAACCCTTATTCAAAGCACATTAGGCTAGTGGTCAAAGCACACTGAACAACATGTGATAACTATAATGACTTCAGGTCTAAGGATCACACTCACCACTTTCACATTGAGATATGATTATGACATGTCATTACATTACTTCCAGTGTCATTCTCAAGGTGAATCTATCTATTGCAACTTGTTCTCTAACAAGTGCCCATGTATTTAAGTTGATATCCAATATCATGACCTAAAATACATAGTCATCACTCATGATACATGTGAGTTTTGTATATTAGTGTTTTCATATTGCTTCCACAATAATAATTGACTAGTGACATAACAAGAATGAGTACTCTAAGTCTAGATATGATCTAAGGTTTTAGTCCTCCACCCCAACCACATGTTATCGAGTCAAAAATTCTTAAGTAGTTATTATGTTTATTCATTATATCAATATTGAAAGAAACATAATAAGTGAATTTTCCTTTTTATAATAATCAAATAATATACTAAGTGTCCCTATTAGAATCATCAAACGATGGCTCTAAGGGCATACAAGCAACCAAAGGTGGTCGATAGCAGATGATCAAGATAGTTCTAATGTACTATAATATTTTGAAATTTTAATGATTGATCAATCTGAAGAGTATTGAGGACACTTAGGATTGAGTATGGTACATATTAATTATTTTTCTTATAGTTTATATTTAATCTAGGGAATGTAAAGCATAAAGAATTCACAAAATTGGATGTTATCTATTATAATCAATCGATGATGACTCACTACATCTCTGGATCAAAAAAGGTACCTTGCACAATTGGGGTGAAGAAAGGGGAGAAATAGGGTATTTATGGCCTCGGCAAAAAAAACAATTGGAGAGAGAGAAGGATATGTTCAAATGTGTAGAGCCATCAGTCTACAACATCATCAAAGGATGACTCTAGTCTCCCATCAATAGACATAGTAGAAGTTCCATCAGTTGAGAGTGAGTTTAGGTCTTATTGATCTTATTCCTTGGTTGACACACACATGGATCTTATACATTCACAACAAGTCCATAGGTTTCCAAAGGATAGACTCTTCATCGATGAAAGGTTGCTAGAATTATCATTGATTGGTTAAGGTAATAAGTCAATGACTGTTGTCACAAGAGGATGGCATACTAGCTCTCATCAGTTCTCAACTGATGACAATTCAAAGAGTCACTATCATTGAGACTCTTGGAGGGACTTCTAGTAGGTATTCATCAGTTACTGATAAGAATACTCCACAGTATCTACTCAACATGTCCATCAACCAATAAGGACATATAAGGTAAATGGAGTTGGATGCCTTAATTAGTATTCAACTAATAAGAAGGAATGGTGGTTGCACAATCAACCAAATCTTACTAGACCAAGTTGAAGTTAGAGAGATAGAAATCATAATATGTGTAAAATATAAAAGGGACCTCCATATATGAAAATGTTTCACATAACTCCATAAGATCGTATCATCAACCAATCAGGCACATAACTATAACAAGCATGTATTTAAAGCATTCAAGTACATGATTATGTTTAACAAAGCATGCTTTTTGGATTAAGCTAGGTTGTCATTCTTACAGGTTCATGCTTCTAGTGGTCCTCAAGATAAACTAAAATTTGGACTAGCACATTTAAATTGCAAGGTTTAGTCTAAATATGCAACAATGTAGTAGTTAGGTTTAGGCCCTTAGAGTGGAATGTGCAAAGAAAATTGTTCTCTCATTCATATGGGCATGTATAAGAGTACAATTGGTCCTTCCTAGTCCTTCACTTGGATCATTTTTGTATGAAAATTTAGGTTTTCTTAGGTATCCTAAATATAGTATAGATAGTGGATACCTTATCCTAGATCGGATAGTGTGAAAGGAGTTTCCAGCTTGTTATACGATCTTCCCAATAGCACTAGGGGTATGTAGGTAGAATGATCTCTTTCTATTTTAAGGATGGTTTTGTAGGATAACCTTCCTTCGAGGGAGTAGGTTTGGGGGTATTGTAGGTGTTAAAGTTTAGGGTAGTCCATTTTATACCATTGACAACATGATTAACCTTCCACCCATAGGGTTTCACTTGGCTATTGAGGAGAGATCCACCATTCTACATGCTCCTACGACCTCAAGTGGGACCTAGCATTAATAGAAACTACCTCTGGATTTGGTTAAAATGACCCTATAATGTTTATTTACTATTGACATCTAATTGGGTGACACTACAGTCACAGGTTTAAGGTGTCGGATATTTGGGGATGTGCAAACTGACGATGAAGATCAAGGTTCAGTTGTGGTGATACAAGAAACCAACACAAGTAGGATTCTAAGTCGTCAGTTTAGGAACCCAAATTAACGTCATAAATCCATACAGGTCACATTTGTAACTAGTAAAGGTTCCCAAGTCATTCATTTACAAATAAAACTGACACTAATTTAGCATCTAAGTTGTCAGTTTCAATACATACAACTGATGATAAAGAGATACAGTGACGGTGTCTTCAAAAAACCCGATGACTATGATCATGATGTCCAGCACGAACATTTAAGTTTAGTCCTATAATATCAGTTTTAGGCCTAACACCGACACAGACCAACAATGATGACTTTTTTGTAACAACTGACGACTAAGTTTTTTTTTAATAGTAGGTTTGTAGGCCTACTGTCTAGCTGTTCAATAGGATGTAGAACTTGGAGTTCAGAATTATAGGTTCCATCCTGTGTTCAGCTCAATAGCATGCCAACAAACCTATAAAACCTACAATAACAAACACAATCCACCCACATACAAGATCCATTCTCCAATTCCATTCTCATCACATGTATAAACATAAATCTATTCATTCATCTTCACATTTATTCACACACATGATACTTAATTCACATGTACCAATTACATTCTCATCATATCCACTAATTCCATTATCATGACATGTAGAAACACAATTCTCATTCTATCCATTCATCTTCACATTCACACACATGTATATATTAATTATTCACATATGCACCAATGATTTACTCGCATCAAATTTATAGTTGCAAAAAGTCATAAGCACCACATGAATATACAAGTAATGCCATCAAAGTTTAGAAAACGTGATCTTTATCCCCCATCAAATTCAAAGTTCACATCCTTAACAAAGGATTGAGCCCATTATTCTTGTATCCCATCTAGTTGTTATGTTGTATAGGGCCTTTTGTTTCACACACCTAAAAAGAGAGAATGAAATATATAACTAAAAAGATCAATATTTTCATATTATCAAATGAGACTATTTACTTATGATGATCAAGACTATATATATATATATATATATATATATATATATATATATATGTATATATATATGTATATTACATTTTATATGCAGTTGATGTCTAGTGCCCCATATATGACAATCATGTCCATATACCTCATCACGTAGTATTTTTATGCCCAACCATTGTCTTGTACAAGGCACTATAAATTTTAACATACAAAATGTTAATAAATAAAAATAAGCATAGTTGGAATAATTATGAGTTGGAGTCAGAAAAGTAGATCAACATTCTACCAAATTATCACTTTCTTTTTTTTGTCCACTTTTCCTCCAACCTTTTTGAAATCCTTTATAGCCCTATACGTTAATGTAACACGTTGAATTGCATTAGTATATAGTCATGTAAAAATATATGTTCACGGATATAAATATAAAAATTTACTCACACAAATATTGCCTTTTTTATTTCGTATCCCCCACTATCTACTTCATCACCCTAAGGATCTAAATAGTACACAGTTAGCATCACGGGGGCAATAACCAACAACACCCAATGTTTATTCTTGAGCAAAAAGCAAATAAAGTAAAACTCAAAATCCACAATGAAATATAATTCTTAAGTCAAAATTATAAGCAAAGTAACTAAATTTACTCAACACTGAAAGGAGCTATAATAATACTCTTTTTTGCTTTACCAAAATATTTAAATATAGTAGAGTAGTATTAGATAATAGATGTAGGGTCTTTAACTACATGGCTAATCAATGATGGAACTAGAAATGCCACTTGGAGCAGTGTGAACTCTATACACACCCTATGTAAATATCTAGTAACGTATATCATGTATGCATTAATATATAAAAAAATAGATCAATGTATATAAAATGAGGTATTTAGATAGATAATATCTCACCATATCCAAAGTTCTATGAAATATGTATTCAACCAAGCACGAGTAAACACCTCCAGAACTTCTTGAAAAAATATACTAGTATCATGAGGTTGACCTACGACATCCTCCTTAATATGGACCATCATAGGCGACCCTTCTTCAAAATTGCCTATCCATACTACCAACCCCCTATAATTAGGACCTAGCAAGTCGAATAGGTCTTTTGCAATCCAACCAGGTAATTGAGGAGGAGGTGAAGGTGGAGTACGATCTGTAAGGGGTTTCTTAGGCATTGTGTCCTACATATATGTGTTCTCATATCAATTGTCATGTATATATATATACAAACACAATGTAAATTTAGAAAACATTAGTATAGAAAAAGTCACTTTGGGCCACACAACCACGCTGCCTTCTGCATCACCTATGGTCTCGTGCTCGGGGTGGTCATATGGCAGTGCAGTCTGCTTCCAAGGTTCTTAGACAAGCCTTAGTGTAAGAAAAACTGCAGTAGTGGGCAATAGAACACCATGAATCATGTCACCTTCAAGGCGTGGGTAAGTCGCTCCCATTACAATGACATATCCTTGTAATAAAAGACGACATGGCCTCAACCCATACAAATTTGCATAAAATGTTATATATATACCTAAACTTAAACATATTATACAAATCACTATGAAAGACTATTATGTCATAAAAATAATTATAGCAGATGTGCTAGGTGGTGGGCCCACGGGGTTACTCTGAACAACCTCTGTCATAGGAGGGTCTGCCTCATATGAAGAGTGGGGCACCACAAGTATTGTCTGAGGAGATGAATGGGAAGCATGATATTGTCTCATTTCTTCCTCTACATCATTTGCAATCATATCTTGTACCTTTTTTTGGAATCCCCCTTTTTGGATAGATTTGCACTTATGCTCTGATGGCCCAAAGAAGTCTCTTATATCGACACCAACATCAGCAGTCCTAACACGCCCAAGATGCTCTAGGTTACCTAGAGTAATTGTCAATTCATTCCTTATGCCCTTAGGGATGAACTTGCCTTGTTTTATTTGCTCATGGAGCTCCTGCTAATCATCATCAATAGCAATTGGTGAGTAAAACATATCAATCATCAATAGTAATTGCTCTAAGAGTTTAATTTTATCATTTTTGCAGTTGTCTCAACAGTTGTGGGGTTGGGTATTTATACAAATTTGGTTTGTATCCCTCTATCCACAAATCATGGCGAGTTAGAGCTTTAGGAGTAGTAGAGGACTCAACATCCCAGGAGTAGGTTGTTGAGAATAAGATGTTTGTAGTAGCTTTTTGCAAAGATTTACATAGCCACCTGGACTCATCATGTGGTTGTGCACATTCCTTATACGCCTTTCTCTTTGAGCATTGCTTATATCATGGTTAGTCTGAAAGATATGTCAAATATGTAAAATAATAAATTCAAAAAAAATTATTCAAAATGAGGAGTGAGGCCTAATACCTTGAATTCGTCAGTTTGTCTCTTAGAAAAAAAACACCTCCCATGCATTCGAGTTAAGATAGTTCCATTGCTCAGTGGCTGACTTCTTCTTCTTCTTAGTGTTTTCTATGTATTATCTTGTCAGATTTGTCCTATAATTCCTTAGTTACCTGCCACAGTGTTGCATCACCTTTTTACAATGCAATTTTTTATCTAGGTCAAATATGATATGAAAAAGTGCATATACTTAATTGAATATTCTTAAAAATAGAATTATAAGTAGCTTTAATATTAAATTGTAAATATTTATATCTCATGCATAGTTCCTTCCGTATTAATTCTTTCTTGCCTTGATCAATTTTATGCCAAGATTCTACATTTACATCGATTTGCTATGAGTAAGAACCCTAGGCAGGACACAAAAGAACAACGGTTCTTCCCAAAGGATTTCCTTGATCATCAAACTCAATGACCAACTTCGATCTGTTAGCCCTTATCTCTCGTAATTTATTCATCATGGTGATGTCGCTTATTGTTGGAAGTTGACGATGTTGCGCACCAAGGTCAGCAAGATCCTCAGGGCGCACATCCTCATGCTAAAATTGACATCTATGATTATGACTAGTAATAAACTCTAAGGTACAACGATTTGGAATAGACATTCGTGATCAATCCACTCTATGATGAAAGAGAAAACAAGTATTAGAGTTTAGTGTTTACATGATTAGGGTTTAGGATTTAGGGATAAGGGTCACATATGAGGTTTTATCATTTAGGGTTTAGGGATAAGGGTTTACAAATTAAGGTTTAAGGTTTACATATTAGGGTTTAGGATTTATGGTTTACAAATTAGGGTATAGAGTTCAGTAATGAATGTGTGTGCCACTATCCCATTCTTGAACACCTAATCTCACTAGTAAGTGTATAATGTGTGATTGGTTTTCAAGAAAAGTTTTGCAGCATTTCCCCATAGTTTTCCAAGTCCACCAATGTAGATGGGCAAATATCCACCTCCACATGTACTTAGAGAATAAATGAGAAAGTAGGGACAAAACATCTTGAAAATCGAATACACATTATACACTTACATATTAAGTGATATTAAGTGATAACAATAGTCCCAAATTTTGGACTATGCAAGATTTACTCATGATGAGTAAATCTTGGATGGGTTTCTAGGCCAACAGATATATGTCCAAAATTAAGGTTTACGATTCATATCAATTCAGTGTAAATACAAACCTGAAAAAATAAGATATATGTTTATACTCTTCTCCTTGCATTAATGTTTTTTACTTATTGCATCAAAAGCTTATATAGAGTTTGCGACTTCTATCAATCTGCATGCATCAACCTACAAATTAAACATAAAAACTAATTAAATACCAATAAATTTTATAAACAACAAAAAGTTAAAATAAGTGAAATCTCAAGTGAAATGCAAGCAAAACATACAAACTAAAACAAAATTACAACTAAGAAACATGATGATAGGCATTCATCACAACATTGAGCTTGAACGTTGCTCATCCTCGAGTAACACAAAATCCAAAACACTCTCTAAATAAATAGTTTCAACCAATGTGCATGCCTCATACTTGCATCATGTTTGAATCCCTATCA
Source organism: Alisma plantago-aquatica (assembly GCA_963693085.1). Classification (NCBI taxonomy): domain Eukaryota; kingdom Viridiplantae; phylum Streptophyta; class Magnoliopsida; order Alismatales; family Alismataceae; genus Alisma; species Alisma plantago-aquatica. The sequence continues at coordinate 952,823,458 of OY856412.1, forward strand.
TAAATATGGCCAATTAACCCAACCTCTTGAGATTGCATAACACGAATTGTTATATCCCCATTTTTTGCTTATTGCACAACACCACTTCCTCACCACCATCCCCAATACCACACGTGTCTAAGGATTTCATGAAAATCTGAGGGATCTCACAAAATCACAAGTATACACATAATCCATTACTAGGGTATACATATATATATAATAGATCCTGAAATGGCTCCCTAGGTGGAAAATAGAGTGAATGGGGGTATGGAAGGAGGAATTCATATCTCTCCTCTATTCAATTTGAGATTGAACTTATTTGTGCACATATATAGTACTTTTTTACCTTTTGTTCACATTGGCACCTTTTATTTTTTGGTGGTACGCCCCTATGACATAGAGAGAACTATGGAAGAAGCGGATAAAGTTAAGAAGGGTATGCCACCCCAAGCTTTGAGTTTGACACACTTAATGGACTTTTTTTCTTTTTGATGGATGGAAGGTAAGAACATGGAAGACGAAGTGTAGAAGAGGTTTTGGAACATGTGTAATACTTATTACATGGTTAAATACACTATCTTATTTCTATAATTTACCACACCCAAATAATGATATGTTAAGAGGATGTATGGCAGTTCCATAGATATGATTCACAATTTTGTAGGAAGAATTTCATACTTCATCCTTATCGGTTACTCTAACACCTACCATCCTTTCCAAGGAACATGAAACATATATTCATTGTCTACAAAGGGTGATTTCTAACCATTGTTATATTTTTTAGAAATATAACTAACATCAATAGTTACTTCAAACAAGGAGCTTGTATAACAAATTCTATATGCAATGCAACATGAATGAAAACTAAGCTGACTAAAATGGATTCAAATAACATTCTAAGAATTATGAACCAAAATAAGAATAGTTTCAGCTACATGCAATGCAACTAAACTAAATGCAATAGATGCATCCAAAGCTAAATTTTTTTGAAATAAAATAAGAAAATAAAAGAGTCAATGTGGGTGGAAAGGAGTACGTACCACCCACCCTCCACCTCAAGCTTACAAATTTTCTCATCTTGAGAAAACGATAAATCTAAGATGGAGGGTACAAAATTCTTGATGCTCATCCAGTAATTCTTGGTAACTCAAAGACTGTACAACTAAAAGGAATATGAATAAGGGTTGGATCTTGAATATGAGAGATCCATTATGATGAATATGATCAGATGGTATTATTTGGATGCTTAAAGTAATATGTTTTTTCATCTCACAATCTATCCAACATGATCCACCAATACTTCTCCAATATTAGAGAAAGTGTAGTACCATTTAGGGGTAACAAAATTTGGTTGATTAACCAAATGGTTTATTTTGAATGGTTATGTTTGTACAATTTGTTAATTCGGTCAATTTTGGTAAATTATTTCAGTTAACAAGGCTAAATGTTAATTTTCAGTTAAAAGTATATTTTGTTTTCTTAGCCATAGTGCCACAGTTAATTCATGAAAAATAGCATACATGTATAAATTTATTTCAAAAGAACTCTTCATTTATATACTAATCAATTTTTCATTAATAGTATAGCATTAGAATTATATGCAATACTATTATAATATAAAAAAGTTTAAAAAATTTATGAGTATATTCAAACAATATTATTACACGAGTATTATTTGTTTAACCAAATTAACTAACTCAATTAACAATTAATCAATTAATAATAATCAAAGTAATTAACACTAATTCGGCTAAGCATATGGTTATGATCTCAAACCACAAATGAATCATTTAAACAATCTAAATTAAGCATAACTGACCAAATGAACCGAATGCTCATCCCTAGTAGTAGAGTGTGGATCAGGAAAAAGTGACACAATGTAGGAGTGGTGTCCATCTGGTGGCATCAAAATCTACTTGTCAGTAAAGACTAAAGGCAAACTACCTTCTTTAGTGGCTAAGGTATTATGTAAAAGATGTGGTGTTGATATAGGAAGAATTGTCTCATTTGTAAAACCAGCCTTAAAAATACTTTTTGGAGTTTCTCCTCTTGGTCTATCACCCAATCAACATAAAAAGCAATAAAAGCAATGGGTTTAATCGCTATATCAACATGTGACTTTGGCTTCTCATGTTATGACATTATCAATGTATCATGCATGCCCATATCAAAAATAACACAAACATCCTCCTCCTCATCGATCATGCATATGGGATGCCATCTTTCCTAAGGAGCACTTTGAAGGACCTTCACGTAATGTGGCTGGTTGAGAGATTTTTGCCATCAAATCGGGCATTTGTACCTCCAATCATTTATTCAGTACTTTTGGGTCAGCTATCATTACTTGTTGGTCATCTAGCATTGATCGTTGGTCTTCTAGATTTTTTTTTGAAGGGCGTCCATCTGCTCATATTTTTTAGGTGAATATTGATCTACATAGTGAGGTTCTTCACTGTAAACCCCAACACATTAGTGATTGTATCCTGTCTTTTCATAAATATCATCTACATGGCATGGTTCCTCATAGTAGCCTAGCAAAGATGGTGGATTGGAATTGGCAATGCATCCACCCTAACAATACATGAAATTTCACTCGGTGATGATTTTTTGTAATGTTGCTTCAACTACAAAGAATTTTAGTTTATTTTACTAACATATGGCTATAATAAACACACACTTGACATTTTCAAGCTACAGCAGTCGAGCACTCCATGTGGTTTGAATGTATGAAAAATACAAGCATATATTTTCAAGCTTAAGAGAGGAAAAAGATAGTATAATGAATGAAGATGATTTTTTTCTTTTACAACAAAATAGAAGCAATAAATTACAAAATCTAAAATGCAAAAAAGAAGTATGAGCTAAAACAAATTATGGGACCAAAACAAAAATTTCAAAGGCAAACTAAAACTTAAAGAAATAAACAAAGGAGTTACCAAAACTAATAATTAAAAAATTTACTGAGAAATTATAAAACAAAATTAAGAATTATAAAACCAAACTAAAATAAAAAAATAGAAAGAGAAAAAAAAATCCAAACTTTATCTCAATAGAGTAGAGATCTAAAAAGTCCAATTACCCCCTCAAAACAAAGTACAAATTTAATGTGGTATACTATAGAACAAGAAACTCACCTTGTGAAAGGTCCCCAAGTTTTTATCTAATCTAACGTGCAATAATCACCACTTGCAAGTGAATGGTCTTATAGGACTATAGATTTAGAATGAAACCCAAAGGATGAGGTTCATAATAATAAAATGGATTTATTGCCTAATTAATAAAAATATTTGACAAGAATGATTACTTGAAGATTGATTGATGAACTAAACTAACTAATCAAGAAAATAAATCAAGATAAACAAGAAATGATTTTTACACTACAATAAAATTACTAGGATGATGACATTTATCACCACTACCTATAGAAGTATTCCAAATATTTCATCACTCATTCATATGAATACTGGATTGGGGCTAAGATATTTCATATCTTTTTGGAGTATGAAATCAACATGGATTGATATCCCTATAGGCTTGTGGGCTTGTTATCTATGGGTCCTTCTCTGTTTCCCCAGAGAATGCCCTTTTGTGTTCCCATTTGGGATCCAACAATATCATTTGGGGTTCTAATTCTATATTTCAAGGTCTATACATCTGGGATTATAACAATCACACAAGATAGATGATCATGCTATAAATCAAGCATTAAACAATCGACTATCAATCTAGATGTTCAAAAAAGTTATAGTTAATTATGTAGAACTAGAGTATGGGTAATGGGGCTAATATTTTTGTCTCAATAAATAATCTAATCTCTAATAATGTTCATAAACAAAAATAAAGAGAGAAGAAAAATCTCAATGGTCTCTCACAATTCCTTGGGTGATGGATTCAATCCTCGATCACATCCTCAGGTGGAGTGTGTCTCCTCGTTAAAGAATCGACTTCCATATATGACTCTCCTTAGAGATAGATCGGGTTGTTGATGGGAGAGAATAGATCGTGAATGTTGTCATGAATTTATAGTGTGTCCCAAGATATCAATTCAATCTAAAATACTCCAACAGTTGTGGGAAGTTTACTACAAATTTCTACCATAGGAATTCAAGGCAGGGCTAGTTGGCCAACTATAAGTAGTCTATAAATATAGTTGCTATATGGGTAATGAAATTACTCTTCCAATGCAATTTGAATAATTTGATTCTGACATTGCATGTGGAATCTAGAGTCACTTTACTAAATGGGTATGCATTAATGATCCTCTCTCCAATTGATGGAGTTGGAGAGTGGGGATTTAGTGTTTTGGCTTATTTAATGGGAATTTCATTAGGACTCTCTACTTATCCTTGCATAAATGTTTTTACTTATTTCATCAAAAAAAGTATGAAGAGTTTATGGATTATCCTCTTCTCCTTGCATCAACATACAAATTACAATAAAAATTAATTAAATACCATTCAAATTGCAAAATAATTAGAAAAAACTAAAAAGTGAAATCTCAAGTGAAATGCAAGCAACATATGCAAACTAAATATAAAGTATAACTAAGAAACATGATGAATAGACATTCATAAGTATCCTCAAATGCCTTTGGACGTCTATCATTGTGTTATAATCATACTTTTACTAGCAATCATATGCTTCATCTCGAGACCCAACGTGAGTGTTGGTACCCATTCCATATATGCATTGGTTTGTAGAAGTGTGAATTTATTGTGTGTCATTTTTACATATTCAAATGCCATATCACGATGTAAGGATAAATTAATCAAAGAGCAAGTAGGAAACCGCAAGTTGACAGGAAAGTGATGCAATATTAATTGCACATGCAAATTCCCTAGCCTAGAATCCCTTGGTTTTACCTAAACAAATGAACTAAAATTTGACCTCCAAGTGGAAGATGCATTGTATATTTTTCATTTTCACAAACTATTTATTATTTATTTTTGGCACTTATTGTTCATTTTGATATCAATTTATTCATGATACATTAATATTAGCGTGTGTGACTCAATTACATCAAATAATGTAATTTTAATATTTGTGAATGATTTAATTTATTTCAAGAGCTTATGTTTAGATTTTGTGAATTTTAGGTAATTTTACAAGAGTCTACACAACTCGGTACTACTGACTTTAGAGTCAGTGCTATCGACACATGCTCAGGTTGAAAAGAAAGAAATCGAGAAATCTTAGTTGTACTGACTCTAGGAGTCGATAAATGATAGCATCATAGCGTTGGAGTCAAGATTAATTGAAGAAACTCAGTACTATCAAAAGCCAAGTCAGTAATACTGACAACTTGCCAGGCAGCCATAATTTATTAAAGGAGTCAGTAGTACCGATATTTTGAGATCTGATCTGAAAATCAAGTCTAAGCTGACGCCTATCAAATAATGATGCCCTAAGTCACTTCTATGACTTAAGGGGATTTCCACCAGACCAAAGGAATACATTCTATTACATTGCATAATGGTCAAGGCACAGGAGAGGAAAACAAGAAGGAGAACTATGTGTTATGGTGGTTCCATGCACGTTCAGTGGGCAAAACTCATGGCTTGTAGATCCGTTCATCGACATGGAGCATCCTAGTCACATTTCTCCAAGGGGTTCATTGGTTTTCTACGTTCTCCACATTTTTTATTCTTCCTTTCATGTTTTTGTCCATATAAACCATAAGGGGCTAATCCCCATATTCTCTAGGACCTGGAAGTAGCTCGGTTGTACACTATATATGGATCTTTTGCTTTAGTATACTATTTTCTACTTATTTTTTGGCATGTTGTTATGAAATCGTATCAAATTATCTATGTTGTGTAACATAGGTGATAATTTAGATCCTTGATATCTTTGAGAGGAGGGTGAAGGATTAGAGATCCATAGTAACACATGTTTTGTTTGGCATTTTGAGAGAAAGCCTACAAGCATGGAGAGAATAACCGAAAGTTGTCCGTTAAAGAACCTATCTAATAACACAATTACTACAAGATTCGATTGGTATTAGGATAGATAGTGTATTATGTCATTAGAGTGAGTAATTCTATCTACAGGTCTCTTTGTCTAGGAGTGGGAGGAACATATATTAATCTTAGGTAAAATTGTAGTGTCAATTGTGGTGAAACTGAAGTCCTAGGGAATTCCTTCTCATTGTGATCACAAAATAGTAAATTAGTTTCTTTTCTTGCAATTAGTTTAATAAATCTCAAATCAAAGTTTTCTTTGGCCTAGCTAATAAAAAGAATTTAGTCGTATTTTATCAAATTATGAGTCCCCGTGTTTGATATCCAGGCCTCATTGGCTTATATTACTTTGATGTGTATGCTTGTATTTTACACATACAGTTTAGTCATGTCAGGTTTTTGGCGCTGTTGTTGAGGAAACCACATATTCAAGCACTACAAGTTTTTTAGTCGGCCACTCTATGCCACTCCCCTTTTTTCCCAAAGTGGAATTGCAAATATTTTTATACAATGACTAGTATCTCATTCTCATATTGAATTTAAAAATTTCAGGTACTGGTGCATGGTTCAAACATGAACCATTGATTACGGTCCCGTAGGAAATCCACAACTAGAGGTGGTAGAAGAAGAGAAGACAATTCGGGAGAAGATAAAGGCATCTTCTTAAAAAGCTCAGTTAGGGCCAACAAAAAGACAAGAAATCAATGTGGACAACTACAAGATAGATTATGGGATGGTGTCGTTAGTCAAGCAACAGGCCTTCCATGACCACAGTACTAAAGATCTAATGACACACATCAGCAATTTCATTTAAAGCTAGTTGCGACATGGTGAAAGTAGATAGAGCGTCAGCAAATGTGATCTACTTAAAGCCATTTCTGTTGTCACTGGAAGATAGTGCTAAGTCTTAGTTCCTTAACCTCAAGCCTAGGTCAATATAAACCTAGAAACAAATGATTGATGCTTTCTTTAATCATTATTTCCCTCCTCATAAGATGAATGAGTTGATCAAAAAGATAATCAACTTCAAGAAACAAGCAGAGGAGTCATATTCTCAAGCTTGGGAGAGGTTCCAAAATATGTTGAGGAAGGTTCCTCATCATGGGATTCATCTCTATGGGCAGGCAAAGATCTTCTATTACGGGTTGCATCAGGGGGAAAGGACCACTCTGGATAGTGTAGGGATAGTCTTCTTCCTCAATAATAAGCCATCAAAGTGTCATGAGATCCTGAAGAACATGGCTAAGAACTAGTCATGGGGTGAATAAAGAGAACACCTAGCAACCATTAAAAGTGTTAGGGAATCTAAAGTCATCAAGACATGGAATGAGAAGCTTGACATTATAGCCATGAAGTTTTGTCAAAAGGATACAAACTATTCTAGAGGAGAAGAGGAAGAGTGCAAGTTCATGCATCAATAGTACCAACAAGACAGCCCCCCCAGCAAGATAGATAAAATGAAGACATGCTAGGCAAGATGGTGAGCCAAAATGAGGCTATTATTGAACTAAGAGGGAGTTGCATAATCAAGGAGCACAGATTTGTAGTATTGAATATCAAATTTATCAACTGGCAGTAGGGGTGGCTTCTTTGAAGAAGCCTAGTCAACACGGGGTCCCAACAAATACAGTGATGTCACATTATCAAGTGAAATATGTCATTGTTGTTAATAAGGCAAAATAGGATATTATTGAGTTACCAAAGTAGCATACACCAGATCTTGATCGGGCTTATGTGCCTAAAGTTCCATATCCCAACAGTTTATATGGATGGCAAGGGAGGTGCAGATTTCTAGTGCATTGTGCCCATGCATGCACCTCTGCAGACCTCATTCCAAAAAAGGCACCCACACAACAAGAGCAGATGAAGGTTCTACTCTGCAGTGGGATAGTCATAATTAATAAAGAAGCACCTACAACCCATAAAGAGCAGCCACTGGTTATTCCACCTGTAGTTGATAATCCAATTTCTACTCTAGTCAGTGGTGCTGAAGCAAGCTTAGGGGAGGAAGTTCATAAAGTGTCATATGTTCCCCCACATAAGCAAGAAGAGAAGTCTTATGTGACATCCTTGGATAGTCTAAAAATGAGAAGAAAGGAAACATGGTTCAAAAAGTTCCTTAACATCTTTTGGAAGCTCCACATCAATTTGCCATTAGTGGAGGTGATAGAGAAAATTCCTTCTCATGGGAGATTTTTGAAAGATATCATCAACAAAAAGTGAAAGATTAAAGACAAAGATATTGTACAGGTTGATGAGGTGATGAGTTCACTGATCAAGGGGAAGCTTTCAAGGAATATCAAGGATCCAGGATGTTTCTACATCCCATGTTCTATAGGTGGAAAATATTTCAAGCAAGTACTATGTGATTCAGGAGAAAGCATTAATCTTATGCCTCTTACCACCTTCCTAAAGTTAGGATTAAAGTAACCAACAAGAACATCCATGGCATTCACGTTGGTAGATGGTTCTATTGTGAGGCCATATGGGATATGCAAGGAGGTGTCACTTAAAGTTGACAAGCTCATCTATCTGGTTGATTTTATGGTGATGAATATGAAGCAAATGAAAGGATCTAAGATATTGCTAGGGAGGTCATTTAAAGCTACAGTCAATGTGATCACTGCCATTGCCAAAGGCTATTTGACACTTGGGATAGATGATGATAGAGTGGAGTTCAGACAGTCAAGTGAATCTTCACCACCATCCCGCCACAACACAGGTTGAGGAGGATCATTATGTTGATCCTAGGACATTAAATAAGGGTGCTTCTTGGGTGACAACCCAATTTCATCTTATTCGTTTACATTTTGTTAGGACTTTTTGTTTTGTAATTTTCACACTTACTTTGTTAGATTTTGATTTTATGTAAAGAAGGTACCTTGATGCTTTAGTTTGGTGCACAGGCTGAGGAAAAGAAGTTGGTACTACCGAGTGGTGCCAAAAGGCTATAGAAATATGAGTGTCGATACCATTGACCCACAAGTCGGTGGTACCGACTTTTGGGGCTTGAAAGATGATGTTGGAGGCCACATTTTGGTATCATTGGCATGCACATTGGTGGCACCAACACTGAGGGAAAGAGACCAATTGGATTTGGTCCACAAATGTAAAAGGGGACACTGCAGCCACCACTACCACCTCCACCACCCTTTACAACATCTTGTATACCCGTTCCACCTTGAGGTTTGGATTTTTAACTATGAGTACATGGTCTTATTCAATCTTACGGGGGTGTTGGAATGGTTTTATATTCCCTTTTACTTGTTTTCAGCATTTATTTTTGTAATTTGTAGGATCTACAATCTATCTAATGTAATGTGGTGTTTAAATTTTGTTTGTTACTGGAAATTATCATGTGTGCTTTCAAGTTTGCAATGGAAATTAAAAATATTTTTTTGGTCTTAGCTATGAGTACTTGAATAATCTCACCTAGAGGAAGTATTTGGTTTAGTCAGTTTAAGGATGCTTAACATGAATGGATATCTTAACTGTTGACTTCAAAGTTATACATTGTCCATATTTTTATAATGACTTAACCATTCCATTCATATGTATCTAATGTGTTTGTTTAATATAGATTTTAGGCTTTAGGTACATGAAAAGGATCAATTTACATAAGCCCTAGCTTGTCCAAGTTCAAGTCAAAAGTAATGCAAGTGTGTAATTTGGGAAATCACTCCAAATCACCTTATATTAATTTTGTAATCACTTATATTGATGATATGACTTGTAACTAAGATAAGAAAAAATCAAGGACACTTAATTCCAATGTTTGGTCACTCTAAAATCATTTTGAAATTTTTTTCATAGAAACTTTGTCGGTCGAGTTTGAAACTTGACCGATCTAGTGATGGATATTCTAAAATGATCAATCGGTCAAGTTGCACATACCTAGAACTCGACCAATTGACTCACTGACCAAAATAGAGTTTGGCTCATTGGTCGAGTTTCCCAGAACAAACTCGATTGATAGTTTTAAAATTAGCTTTGTCAGTGAGTGGATTGGTCGAGTTATCTTTATCAAAACTTGACCAAATGTACTATACAAAAAATATAGAGAAAGTGATTCCAACCGTTGGAGAGTTGTTAGAAATGAAAATAGATTCATTGCAAGCTATAAAATTGCTATTTTATTCTTAAGTAATCCCACACTCAAAGGAACACCCCCAGCTATAAATAGGACCCCTTGGAGTTCATTCCAAGTATGATCATTCATGTTATCCTTATTCCTTGCTATAGTTGAGTGTGATACAACCCTTTGAGCCCCTTTTTCTCTCTCTCATTTACAAATCATTTCGTGATTATGAGTGATTTAGGCATGTTGTAAGAGATCTACCTCCATGTTATCTTGTAAAGCTCTCATTCATTCCATGTGCCCAATACCATTTCTCAAAGAGCAAAGGTTGAAGTGAGCTTCTCTAAGTGAAGGTGAAGTTGTTGTTCTTCTTCAAGGTTGAAGAGGAGGTGAAGATCTTCTCCAGGTGAAGGAGAAGGGAAAAGAGAAGATTCAAGAAGAGTGGGTAATTCCTTCAAGTCCAAAGACTTGATGCAAAAGTGGGTAAGTCCTTATTGAAATCTAAAGACAGCTTAATCAAGTGGGTAAGTCCTTGTGTCGGTGAAAGACTCTTGTCTTGAGTAGGTAAGTCCTCATATATATGGTGGTCTCCTTGTACCTCTTATGATGGAATATAACTATACATGGGTTGCAAAGTCCTATAGGTTGATCTCTCTAGGAAGTGGATTGACTATCTTCTAGTTTGGAGATTGGAACCACTCTAACCACTTTGTACAAGTGTATGTTTCAATCTCTCTCATCCTTTCTATTCTTTCTTAGATAGGACTTCAAATTATTCTTAAGACTTTTTCCTTCATTGATATAATTTGAAGGTCTAACTATTCTTTTGAAAATTTTGAAGCTCTATTCACCCCTCCCCTACTAGATCCCTAGATCCAACAAATGGTATCAGAGCTGAGGATATTCTCCAACCATCTCCCATGAGATGAGAAGATGGGTGACAACCTACTTGGTTCACTCAACCTAGAGGGAGGCTTCTCCATCCCCCCCGGTCTTCAACGACACCAACTTCCTCTATTGGAAGAGGCATATGCAGTTCCACATTCAAGGGATGAACTTTGATATGTGGAAGATGATGATCACACCATACAAGGAGCCAACTGGAGCTTTGTTAATATGGAATGAAGATACCCTAAAATATGCCCAGCTAAATTCCAAAGCAATTAGCATCCTCTATGAAACCCTCACCCCAATGGAGTTCAACTGCATCTCCTCATGGGATACATCCTATGAGATATGGGATAAGTTGTGCATCACGTATGAAGGTACAAAGAAAGTTAAGGAGGCAAAGATATACATGTTGAATAGACTCCTAGAGAACTTCAAGATGGGGAAGAAAGAAGGAGTTTTTGATATGTACTCTAGGCTCAACATCATCTTCAATGGCCTAACTGCTTTGGGACACATTTTGGATATAGGTGCAATCAACTTGAACATCTTGAGATCTCTACCAAAGAGATGGGAGTCAAAGGTGACCTCCATTTAAGAAGTGAGAACTCTTGTGACATTCCAACTGAGGAGCTTATAGGTAATCTACAAGCCCATGAGCCAAGACTTGACAAGCAAGAAGAGGAAGTCAATCAAGAAGAGAAGGAAGCAAGGAAGATCAAAGATAGTGTCTTCAAATCTAAAGTGGAGGTTGTCATCCTTCAACAACAACTTGCTTGTTGGACCTCTCCTTCCTCCTCTAGTGAAGATGATGGCCCTAGTGAACATGAAAGCAACTTCACCAAGGGAAAGCACTTCAAGGGAAAGCAAGCCTCTTCTTCTATTCCAAGATGCTACAAGTGTGGCCAAAAGGGACACTCCAAGAGTGAATATCCAAAATTTAGAAAGTCACACCACCAGAGTAGATCCAAGAAGGAAGAAGAGTATAAGAAAGAGAGAAAGTATAAGAGGAAGGAAAAGAAGGAGAGGAGACATAAAAATGCAGCTCGTGCAGCTTGGGAAGCATCATCCTCTAGTGGCTCAAGCTCCGATGAAGATGGAGAGTGCCACCTTGCACTTATGGCCTATACAAGTGAAGATATTTGTGAGGTAAGTGAGGTAAGCTTGCATGAGTTAGATAAAGAAACTCTTATTTGCATGCTTGTTTCTACCCGTTCTTCTTTTTCTAAATGTAAATCTAAAAGGAAGAGGTTAGGAAAAATCATTGATGATTTATATGCAAAACTTGAGATTCTTGAGCAAAATGAAAAAATTCATCTTGAGAGCATTGATAACTTGCAAGTCCAATTTCTTGATCTTGAGCTCCAATGCAATGGATTTTAGGTAGAGAATGGTGTTTATCTTAAGAACATTGAATCTCTTAAGGAAGATAATCAAAAGTGCATAAATGAGCTCGAAATACTTAAAACTGAAAAATATTGAATTTAAGCTTATTATCGATGCTTGTAGAGATGAAAGGGATGTTTATCTTAAAGATATATAATTACTTAAATCTAAAAATGCTAGGTTGCTTGGTCAAGTTAATGATTTATCTTCTATACCTATTTTGCCTAGTAATGATGTTGCTTCTATTTCTCTTGAAAAAGATTCTTATTTGACTAAAGCCCTCTGTTTATAGGCCGATCTTGTTCATGCTAGAGATGACTTTGCTAGTTTTTCTTCTAGTGTTACATCTCTCAATGATGACAATCATAGACTTAGAGCCTCTCTACAAAAATTCCTCAAAGGGAAAAACTCCCTAAATGAACTCATTGACCATTCTACCAAACAAAGTGACACTAGCAGTTGGGATTTGTATGGGGAGAACCTAAGGGAATGAACAAAGCCAAAGGTAAGAAAAAGTAGTAAGGAAACCTCCTTTTTATTGGAGAGTTTTCTGTCATTAAGAACCCTATGATTTTCTCTCATTACAAAAGTGATGATCATTATTCTACTTCTTGTCCTTACAAGCCTCAGGGGACCAACCGAAAGATGAAATGGGTCCCCAAGCTAACTTTGGATCCCAAATTTGATTTGGGAACTAAAACTCTCCTTTCTTGGAGGAAAAAGGAAGATGGATTGTTGATTGTGGCTACACAAAACACATGACAGGTGATATAAGCCATTTCAACAACTTCACTATGAAGAAAGGAGGTTCGATTACTTTCAGGGACAACAAGAAATGTAAGGTGAAAGGTGAGGGTTATGTAGGTGAATCCTTGTGTATTAAGAATTTCCTTTTTGTGGATGTCCTACATCACAATTTAATTAGTGTAAGTCAATTATATGCTAATGGTTACCTTGTGTTATTTACTTCTTTTGAATGCTTGATTCTAGATTCCCTCACTTATCATGTCATATACAAGGGAACTAGAAGTGGTAATCTTTATGTAATTGTGCTTGACTCTATTAATCCTATTGTTGGTAGATTCCTAGTAGTCAATTCAAATGATATTTCTCTTTGTCATTGTCGACTTGGTCATGTAAATATGCATCAATTGACGAAGTTGAGAAAAAAGGACTTGGTCAAGGGACTTCCCAAATTGGATTTTGAAAAGGATGAGGAACGCCAACCTTGTACCCAAGGAAAGAAAACCAAGTCCTCCTTTAAATCTAAAGGAGTCCTTAGTACCGAGAGATATCCTGAACTTCTCTACATTTAATCTATTTGGACCAATAAGAACTCAATCTCTTTATGGTTCCAAGTATTGTCTTGTTATTTTCGATGATTTCTCTTGATATACTTGGACCTTCTTTCTCATTTCCAAGAGTGATATGTTTGATGTTTTCTCTAGTTTTTAAATATGAGTTGAGAACTAAGCTTCTTGTCGGATTGTTTCCATATGTAGTAGTGATCATGGGGAGAATTTGAAAATGATCTTTTTGAATGTTTTTGTGAAAAATCTAGATATGCACATAACTTCTCTTCACCTTGAACACCTCAATAAAATGGGGTTGTAGAGAGGAAGAATAGGTCACTACAGTAAATGGCTAGGACCATGCTTTTAGATTATGACACTCTAAAGAAGTTTTGGGCTGAAGTCATTAGTACCTCATGTTTTGTGCAAAATTGGGTTTTCACGCTTCCTTCCTTGAAGAAATCCCCCTATGAGATATGGTGTGGGAGGAAGCCTTCTATCTAGTACTTTCATGTTTTTGGATGTCCTTATTTTGTTTCAGACACAAAATATTCTCTCGACAAGTTTGATCCAAAATCATACAAGTCCTTCTTTCTTGGCTATAGCACTACTAGCAAGGCTTATAGAGTGTTTAATGTTGATCTTACCAAAGTAGAAGAATTCATTAATGTTAAGTTTATTGAGACTAACTCCTCTATTTCCAAAGATATTGTTCCAAATGATGATGCTACATGTGAGGTAATTTCTATTGGAAAAGAACTCAGCATCACCTAAAATGGAAAAGAGGTACTCACTCAAGAAGAATAGAAAGCTGAAGAGAAGAAGGATCTAACCCCTCACTTTGCAAAGAATCATTCAAAAGAGTTGATTTTAGGTGAACCTTTTGAAAGAGTGAAGACGTGGCTGCCTTCAACAAAGAACATGCCAACATTGCCTTCATCTCACAACTCGAGCCAAAGAATGCCAATGAATCTCTTGGGGATGATGAATGGATCCTAGCCATGCAAGAAGAATTGGAGCAATTTGAGAAGAACAAAGTTTTTACCTTAGTGCCAAGATCAAGTGATAGAAAGATCATTAGCACCAAGTGGGTCTACCACAACAAACTAGATGAAAGTGGAAAGGTGGTTAGGAACAAAGCAAGGTTAGTAGATCAAGGCTACAATCAATAAGAACATATAGATTTTGATGAAACATATGCACCTATAGGTATACTTGAGTCCATTCATATGTAGCTTTCTTTTTCTAGTTATAAAAACTTTCTTCTTTATCAAATGTATGTTGAAAGTGCATTTTTGAATGGTACAATTGAGGAGGAAGTGTATGTTTCACAACCCCCATGCTTTGAACATGATAGTTTACCTAACCATGTTTATTTGTTTCTAAAATCTCTCTATTGACTCAAACAAGCACCTCAAGCTTGGTATGAGAAATTAAAGAAATTTTGTTAGATCATGGGTATATCATGGGAAAAGTAGATTCTACCTTGTTTCTCAAACACGCTTTTAGAAATTTTCTTATCATTCAAATTTATGTTGATGTCATCATTTTTGGAAGAACAAATATTGATCATTGGAAGGATTTTAGTGATCTTATGCAGAGTGAGTTTGAGATGAGCATGATGGATGAGCTTACATTCTTCCTCGGCTTTCAAATCAAGTAGACTAAAGATGAGAACTTCATCAACCAAGGCAAGTACACAGGTGAGATACTAAAGTGCTTTGAGATGTATAACACCAAGACGATGGACACACCCATGTCAAACATTGCCAAACTTGATAAAGATGAAGAAGGTGAGAAAGTGGATGAGAATCTATATAGAGGTATGATTGAAAGTTTACTTTATTTAACAACCTCTAGACCTGATATAATTTTTAGTGATGGCTTGTGTGCTCGCTTTCAATCAAATCCCAAGATATCACATCTAATAGTTGTTAAGAGGATTTTAAGGTACTTAGCCAAACCCCCAAATTTTGGACTATGGTATCCCAAGTCAAGGGACTTTACTCTTACGGCTTATAGTGATGCGAATTACGTAGGATGTTTGATTGATAGAAAGTTCACAAGTGGTACTTGCTTCCTCATAACCATGCTTAATGTCTTGGTTCTCCAAGAAATAGAGCACAGTGGCATTATCAACTACCAAGGTTGATTACATTGTAGTCGGGAGTTATTGTGCCCAGGTCCTATGGATGAAGCAAATGATCTAAGACTTTAATATTTATTTTGATGCTTCTCCTATTTATTGTGATAATACTAGTGCAATCAATTTATTTTACATTTCTATATTTCATATTAGAGACAAGAATATAGAGCTTCATCGTCATTTTCTTCATGATCACATTGCCAAAAAGGATATCAAAATCATGCATATAAACACAGAAAACCAGTTGGTGGACATTTTCATTAAACCTCTAGATAGAGAGCAATTTAATTTTATTAGATCTAAACTACTCATAACTACTTTGGATGTATCTGATATGTCCTCTATTTATTTGTTATCTATCCTATATGATTTGCATGTATCATGATCACCATTTCTTTCTAAAAGTGCTAAAATTTTCATGTTCATTTTCCTGTTTTTGCTTGTTTTGGGTATTTTTCGCAAATGCTTGTTTTATCACAAAATAGTATCCAATGATGAGTAATATTGCCTAAGTATTTTTAAAATGAAATATGGACTAGAAAAATAAATTTAATTAGCACTCAAAAGGCTAGAAATTAAAATTTCTAATTTCAATTCAGGTTGACCATCAATTGAGTTGCCAACTCGATCGATCTCTAGTCGAGGGCTTTTATAAACAACCATTCAGTTGAGTTTTCTAGTCACAAAACTCGATCGATGGATGGGTTGGAGCAAACATAAGTGTGTTTTGGGTGAATTTTCTCCCTCTCAACTAGAGAAAAATTGACCAATTCACTCTCCGGGTCCCTCAAGCTCTCAACCCCTAGCCCCAACCATCCTCCTTCTACCGTAACCAACCCTGACTTGACCTTCCTAGACCTCTTTCACATCAACCCTAAGTGTTTGGTCGGTTCTTGGTGGTATTTCCTATGTTTTTCGACCTCTCAATCTTCTTATCTCGCCTGCATGGCTTCTAATAGGAGAAAGATTCGCCCCCTCCGGAGCACCACCCTCCTCCTCCAACTCATACCTTATACCCTTCGATGATACCTTCTTTGTCTCCAAAGATGCTCTAAATAGGTACAAGGAGCTCCTTCCTAGGAACCCCTTTCCTTTTTGTGCCTTATTTGATCCATGCGCACTTAGACAAGAGGTCATTGATCAAGTTACCGAGTTTTTGTATGACCACCACCTATCCACCCTAAGTGTTGAATGTGTGTTCTATAACAATTCCATCACAAGCACCAAAGTCGTTCACGAATTCTATGCAAATTTTAAGTGGAATTACGGCACTCTTGTACTCTCACCAAATACTCAAGTACTTCTTAATTCCATGATTTTTGGGAATAAATTCCAAGTCTCTAAGGATACCTTGAATATCTTTTTCTCAAATACTAAGGTGACTAACACTTGGAGGAATGATTACCCTGAGTATTTTCACCTCCCAGACCCTGAGTCCTTATACAAGCAATACGATGTCATTCTCCCTAACATACATAAATTCTTGAAGAAGCCTCAGTTTCCCTATAGGAAGAAGTCTACCCTTCCCTCCTCAGCCTTAAACCTAAGAACCACATACTCACCCTAGTAGTCAACTACAATATTCATCCAAAGAAAAATCAAACTAAAACTGTTTAAAATACCATGGTGATTATGTTATGTACCCTAAAGAACATCATATTCAAGTGGGCTAGATACGTTTTCCATCACATGACCCACTTTAACTCTAGTAAGAACACCAGAGGAACCCACCCTACCCAGCCCTGATTTGTGGTCTTTTTCAGTCTGCCGCTGGCAAATCTCTTTTTCATGACTTCCATTACAAACCTGCTTGAAAAGGAGCTTGCATCAGTGAGACCAGAATTCATAAGAGTGTACCTACCCCTTCTTATACCACACATGTAGCCTCAACCTCCACCTCCACCTCCACCTCCACCCAGGAACCTCCACCACCTCAACCATCCTGACCTGACCGCGCCTCTTTTCATGTATCAAATGAAACCCTCATGGGTTACATGATGCATCAACAACCATATAACATTCATGTTCAGGAGCACATGCATCAAGATCTCTATTCTATCATGTCTACCATGAACCTATCATGTGCCCATCCTTACCCTACCTACCAGCCCTACCTAGGAGGTGATTATGCATCATATGCATACAATCACTTTTACCCAGCCTCTCCACCTAATATTTCTACTACTACACCCTCTATTGTTGGTGGATCTAGCCTTGGAGTGATTCCTCTCCCTATTGATCCTATAGATACCTTGCTTGCAGGGCTTGGCACCTCTACTCCTACATTTCCTCAAGCTCAAGAGTTACATGACCTTAGTATGTCTTGGGCTAAGAAGAATTCCATGTGGCCTGGTCGTGGCTTCAGTCCTATTGTCGAGAGGAGATGCCAGATCAGGATGATGAGGAAGCTGTTATTGATGATGAGTAGGCATATGAGGATGATGGTGAGGATGGTTCAGATGGTCCTGATGATGGCTTTATCGATGGCTCTAATGATGAAGATGATGTTTCTTCTTCTATTGCACCTTCAGATGACGATGAGAAGTACGAGCCTGAAGCCTCTGATGATGATGTTGATGTGGACGATGATGCCTTGACATAGGTAGCCTAGATGTTTAGATGTTTTAGTTTTTAGTCTCTACATGTTGATCATATATATCTTTCTAGACTATTTTATACAAAAAAACATCTGAGCACATTATCTAAAATGTACTATTTTATCATTATGTTGTTTTCATTGTTTTGACATGTAGTTGTTTTGAGGACATGCTTTTAGTATTGTAATCTTAATCATATGTACACTTACTCTTTGATCAACCATATCTAATTAGTTGGTGCTATGTTACCCATATTTTGATTATAACATGGATTGCTTGTTTCTCTCTCATTTTTGTTTGTTGTGTGTTATGAGGTTGCACATTCAATCTTGTGGATGTATGTTTTGGTTTTGGTTGGAGAAGACATGTTTTCGTTATCTTCTACCCCCCAACACCATTTTTGATAATGAAAAAACGGGGGATATAAGTTCAATCTTTTGAAGCTCAACCATACTGCTTTTATTGCTTATGTGATCCTTTTCTTGTTCAATATATGCTTTATCATGTGACTTGCTAAAGGACCATGTAGTATATACATGTTATATTGCTTTGTGTATAAAGACTAACTATGTAGGTAAGAGTAAGCATAGATTGAGGGGAAGCAATTCACATTGTAAAAAATGATGAATCCCCTTGCAATTCACAAGTCTAAGATATAGCTTTACATATACTTTCAATATGATTGAGGAATGGTTTTTCATTCTCAAAAAGGGGGAGAATGTTGACTTGAGAGTTATACATTGTCCATATTTTGATAATGAATTAACCATTCCATTCATATGTATCTAATATGTTTGTTTAATATTGATTTCAGGATTTAGGTACATGAAAAGGATCAATTTACACAAGTCCTAGGTTGTCCAAGTTCAAGTCTAAAGCAATGCAAGTGTGTAATTTGGGAAATCGCTCCAAATAACCTTAGATTAATTTTGTAATCACTTGTATTGATGATATGACTTGTAATTAAGATGAGAAAAATTAGGGACACTTAATTCCAATTTTTGGTCACTCTAAAATCATTTTGAAAATTTTGTCACAACAACTTTGTCGGTCGAGTTTGAAACTCGATCGATCCAGTGATGGATATTTTGAAATGATCAATCGGTCAAGTTGCACACTCCCAGAACTTGACCAACTAACTCACTGACCAAAATTGATTTTGACTCATTGGTCGAGTTTACCAGAAAAAACTTGACCGATAGTTTGAAAATTAGCTTTGTCAGTTAGTGGATCAGTCGAGTTATTTTTATCAAAACTCGTCCAAATGTATTGTATGAAAAACATAGAAAAAGTGATTCCAACCATTGGAGAGTTGTTTGAAACAAAAATAGATTTTTTTCAAGTTGTAAAATGGCTATTTTTCATTCTTAAGTGATCTTACACACAAAGGAACACCCCCATCTATAAATAGAACCCCTTGGAGTTCATTCCAACTTTGTTCATTCATGTTGTCATTGGTCCTTGCTATAGTTGAGTGTGATATAACCCTTTGAAGACATTTATCTTTCTCATTTACAAAGCATTTCGTGATTATGAGTGAAGTAGGCATGTTGTAAGAGAGATACCTCCATGTTATCTTATAAAGCTCTCATTCATTCCATCTTCCTAATCCCCTTTCTCAAAGAGCAAAGGTTGAAGTGAGATTCTCTGAGTGAAGGTAAAGTTGTTGCTCTTCTTCAAGGTTGAATAGGAGGTGAAGATTTTCTCTAGGTGAAGGAGAAGGGTAATGCAAATATTCAAGAAGAGTGGGTAATTCCTTCAAGGATAAAAACTTGATGCAAGTGTGGATAAGTCCTTTTTAAAGGCTAAAGACATCTTGATCAAGCGGGTAAGTCCTTGTGTAACTAAAAGACTCTTGTCTTGAGTAGATAAGTCCTTGGATGTATGGTGGTATCTTTGTATCTATTATGATGGGATATAAGTATGCATGGGTTTCAAAGTCCTAGAGGTTGACCTCTCTAGGTAGTGGATTGAATATATCCTAGTTTGGAGATTGGAACCACTCTAACCACCTTGTCTAAGTGTATGTTTCAATCTCTCTCATCCTTGGTATGCTTGCTTAGATAGGACTTCAAATTGTTCTTATGCCTTTTAGTTTCCATTGATATAATTTGAAGGTCTGACTATTCTTGTGAGAATTTTGAAGCCTTATTCACACCCCTAGAGCCCTAGATCCAACATTAACTACTCATGAAATGTGGATGAAAATTTTTGAGCCTAAATTGATCAAACATTGAAATTTCAGAAAGAAATCCTAAAGTTACAATGTATACAAGTCAGTTTAGAGGGTCATATTATAACTTGAGAGGGCATTGTCTCTTAGTCATGTGATTCCATCCACCCCTTCACTCATTTGGACTCACCACCTTAAGATGATCAATTAGTCCAAATTGTTTTCTTTTGATTGAATATGCATGACATGGTAGGAACATGATAGTTAGTTTTGCATTTCTTATATATTTATGAAAAAAAAGAGAAAAAAAATCTCTTTGCATGTCATTAGTCGCATTACAATAATAATGTAGATGGCATTTTGAATTATTTATTCCCTTTACATCATTATTCTCCTGATGTGTCTTCTGAAGTTCTGAAAGAGTAGGGATATACATCCATACCTGTTGTGAAACAAAAGAGAAATTCAATGTAAATTTTATGAATGTAGCCCAAGTATATCTCTAAATCATGCTTAAAATAGTAGGCTGAAAAAGAGGGAAAAGATGTAAAGTGAAATAAAAAGGTAGAAGGATGCTTTAGTCCAAAGTTGTTCATTCTTAGAAGAAGAAAATTTCATATGCATATGGTGTTCTTTCTTTTTTGCATGCATCATTCCACCCAATGCTAGGCATTAGACACATTTATTTTCTCATATCATTCATATAGGTTCAGCATGTTTTTATTTTTACATAAATGATTCAGATCCTAATTGTGAATCTTCATATGCCACCTATTTCATTCCACTCATTTCTCTTTCTTGTAGGCCACTATATAATTGATTTCATCATTCATTCGTATATGGAGATCTACTTCCAAAGTAGTTGGTAGATAGGGAAGAGAAATGTAGTTAGGGAATCCCATGATGCACCAAGCAATTGCCCAATTGATTATGATGTTGACTCTTTACTAATAGTATTTCATTGATCTAGGATGGGCATCTATTATGAATTTTTTGGTCTCTTTAGAGCAATTGATTATTCAGTGGTCATTAAATGCCGGTTTGGGACCTCTTGGTGGGAGTGGTTGAGAAATGAAGTTCATGTTCCTTGTCCTTTTACTGACTTGTCTCAAACAGGGGTGTGTTGCTCTAAGACAAGCAACATTTAAGCTTAGGAGAGTTTGATGCAGTGTATATTTGTCATTTTCACAAGCTATTTGTTCTTTATTTTTGGCACTTATTGTTCATTTTCATATTCATTTGTGCATGATTCGTTGATATTAGCCCATGTGACTCAATTTCATCAAATAAATGTAATCTTAATGTTTCCAAATGATTTAATATATTTTGAGAGCCTATGTTTAGATTTTGTGAATTTTAGGTAATTTTATAAGAATCTACGCAGGTTGGTAATATTGCCTTTGGAGTCAGTGGTTCTAACACATGCTCAGGTTGAAAAGAAGAGAAATCAAGAAATCTCACTTGTATCGAGTTTGGGAGTCGCTACTATCGACAACATCACAACGTCGGAGTCAAGATTAATCGATGCAACTCGGTACTATTAACAGCCAAGTCGGTAGTACCGACAACTTTCCAGGTGGTCGCAACTTATTGAAGGAGGCGGTACTACTGACATCCTGTCAGTAGTATCAACATGTCGAGATCAGGAAGATCTAAAAATCTAGTCTATTCTGATGGATGACAAATAATGGCGCCCTAAGTCACTTCTATGACTTAAGTGGATTTCAACCAGACCTAAGGAACACATTCAATTCCATTGTATAATGGCCAAGGCATGGGAGAGGAGAACAAGGAGGAGAACTACACATTCGGGAGGTTCTGGGAACGTCCAGTGGGAAGACTTTGTGGTTTGCAAATCCGTTCATCAGCGTGGAGCATCCTAGTCACATTTCTCCAGGGGGCTACGGTTTTCCATGTTCTTCATGTTTTTCCTTCTTTCTAGCATGTTTTTATCCATGGAAACCATGAGGGGATAATCCTTGTATTCTCTAGGACCCAGAAGTAGCATGGTTGTACATTGTATATGGATCTTTTGCATTAGTATATTGTTTTCTCCTTATTTTTTGACTTGTTGCAATGAAATTGTATTAAATTGTCTATTTTGTGCACCATAGGTGATAATTTAGATCCTTGGTAGCTTTGAGGGGAGGGTCAAGGATTAGAAATCCATAGTAATATATGTTTTGTACCGTGTTTCGAGAGAAAGTCTACAAGAATGGAGGGAATAACCCAGAGTAGCTCGTTAAAGCTCCTATCTAATCACACAAATGCTACGAGAGTGGATTTGTATTAGGATAGGTAGTGGATTATGTCATGAGAGAGGGTAATTCTATCTATAAGTCTCTTTGTCCAGGAGTGGGAGGAACATATATTAATCTTAGGTAAAATTCTAGTGTCAATCGTGGTGAAACCACCATCCTAAGGAATTCTTTCTCATTGTGATCACAAACCAGTAAATTAGTTTCTTTTATTGAAATTAGTTTATTAACTCTCAAATCAAAGTTTTATTCAACCTAGTTGACTGAAAGCAGTTAGTAGTTGTTTCTCGAATTACGTTTCTCTATGTTCAATATTCAGGCCTCATTGTCATGTATTAATTCGATGTGTACGCTTGCATTTTACACTTATAATTTAGTCATGTCAATGGACAAATCTTATCATAGTATAGTTATAGGATCAAACTCAAAGGAAAAGAATTTCAAGAATCATCTGATCAACGTAACCACACAAAAACTAGTATTATCTCAAAAGTTGGATTATGGTTTGATTAAACTAAGATCATAATAATAAAATTGGTGAATCAAATTTCTAGTTATCAGTTGTTGGAGACATTAAAGTGAATGGGTTTCAACATCTCCAATTGTTGTTCACTTTCTCACAACATGACAACATGCATGAACATATTACTTAAGGTCATCAAAATCCATTATTTCAAAACTAAAATTAAAATTAGACAAATATTACTCCTAGATAGTCATCACATTACCTAGAGATCATGTATCTATTGCCTTGGGAAACACCTATGTGGAATTCTCATGAAGGGTTAAACTAGAATCTAATTGATCTCTTTGGTCTTAGGTTTTAAGTATGCTACAACTAAGTCCATGTAAACATGGATATATTTCGTCCAAACACATAAACCAACATTAAAATACATATTCAAAATGTATTAAAGTTCACATGATTTCTATGCAATTAATGAAGCAAAAAAGGGTAATACAAATACTCCCCCTACCTTGGTGAGGGGACGACTGTCTCCTCATGGATGTAATAAAATAAAAATGTATAAAGAACAACATTACATAGTCACAAAAGAAAATGGATGAGCATTTGTGATATGCAGACGCTTGTCTTCTTACTTAGGAACTTTCTTGAAAGGATCATAGTCAGTTGTGCTCTAAATGGATGGTAGATTGAGCACTCTTACAAGGTCGGTTGAGTTGTTGAATAGACAAATGGTAAATCTCTATTTTTAGGTTGATCAATAAAAGTTGTGTAGGTCAATTTATCTAACTCATTTTAAGTTGGAGCACATGTTGATTGATTTATCCTTTTATAGGTCAATCGATCAAGATTTGTAGTAGATGGATGCAAGGGGGAGTTGTAGATGTATTTCAATATCTTTTGGGTGTTCCTAAATGTTTAAAATAGAGGAAATGTATTTCTATGTATAGGAGGCAAAAAGAAAGTATATCAACCTCTTAAGTGATGTGATGAGCCACCTACAGTGAATGCATCGATTGCAAGAAGACAAAGAGTTGCAAGCTCTAGTTGGTGCATGAAGTTTAATTAGATGTCATCAAAAAATGGAGCTCAATTGGTAAAGGTAAATTTCTAAATTGTTGGTTGAAGTGATTGATCATCATTTTTTGAATAGTAGAGCTTGATCAGTTGGAGTTGGATTAATAGGAGCTCGGTCAGTTGGAGCTCAATTAGAAGACATGAATCAGTGGATCTTGATTTGTGGAGCTTTACTGGAAGACCTCGATCAGTGGAGGTTGATCATGAGGTCAATAGGTGGATTTTTTATGGTTCTGTTGGATTAGTGTACCTCGATTAGGCTATCAATCAAGGAGGTCAGTCATGAAGTTGAGACAAAAAATATTGATCGATTTACCTTCTGACCATGCTCAAATCTATTTTGAGACCAGCATTGGCTCACACCTTATGAGAGGCATTTGGTGCGATCCTGCTAGTGGCTTGCAACAAGTGCAATCCATGAGGTCGGGAGGCACGGGATATGGGATCTTATGCTTTCGATATTTATAAAACCTAAACTAACACACCTACGTCTACTAAAACAACTACACCCGCAAGCGCACGCGGTCGTGTCGTAGTATAGGAAGGTGGCAAGTATAGGGTCGATCCACAGGGAAAAGAGGGGGCGCTAGAGCTAGGTTAGTTTTGTTGGGTTCCTACTGCGGAAACTAGGGTTAAGGGTTTGAAGGTGATTTTGATTGTTAACTAAGGATGAACAAGCAAGCAATTAAAGGCGAGAATGAAATCTACGTTAACCCTAGACTAGATTAAGGCTAAACAAGCAAGAAAGGATTAAGCTAGGTATGGAAAGGCAAATTACACTAAGGCAAGCAAGAGGAAGGCAAGAAAGCAAGTAAAGAGCTAATCTAACTTAAACAAGGCAAGAATAAGGCAAGAAGCTAACTAAGCAGGAAAAGAACTAACTAAGCTAAGCAAGGACAAAACTAGGGTTTTAAACAGTAAAGAGATGTGTGGGATGTTTAGGGGTATGAACTTATCAATTAAGTTGGGGGTGACATATGAACATTATAATTCCATTTAGATTATCCAAACCAAAAAACAAGTTAGAGTCTAATGGATTAACCTAAGCTACTAACTGGCCATGGATATGCTAGGTTGTGTATAGGGGAACAAGTCCCTAACACCTCCTACTACCCTTACGAGGCTCAATTGGGTTAGGGATTAGGTTCAATTCAATTAGAGTCTAATAAAGTCTAGGTTTCTATATTAGGCATTCCTAGGGCAATTAGGGGCCGAGGGTAGTAATGGGGAAGTGAAATTGGGGTTTTGGACCCCAATTCCCCCACATTCTAGCCTTGAGAAGGCTCCATGCTAATTGCACTAGAATTATCCAATCTAGCTACTTAGATCTCTCACTTAGGTTTAGGGAGATTTATTAGGATGTAGGAAGATGGGAGGCAACCTAGGGATCCAAGAATTGGACCTAGGGGCAAATCCCAAAATTCATACATATAACCAATTCGCCTAAATTCCTTAGTGATTTCACACACAAACCAACAAGCAATCCACGGAGAATGAGATGCAAATAGAAAATAATCATTAACAAATGGAATTACAAAGTTTACATGTCATTTTCCCCCAACATGGTATCAAAGTAACATATTTGACCCCAAACAGCCCACCTAAGAGGGCCTAGCTACTCATGGAAATAGAAAGTACAAAAAGAAAGGAGAAGAAGATGGAGGTGGCCATGGATCTCGAAGTAGTGGTTGTCAATCCTCTCTCCAGTAGCAGCAGGTTGACCTCCTCCCTCCTCCAAGGTGTAAGGGTGAGAAATGAGGGGGGTTATGGGTAGGAACTAGTGTAAACTAGTGATTTGTGAAAATGGTGGAATGGGGTGGATTTGAGGTAGATATGGAGTGGAATGGAGTGGAATGGAGTGGGTGGCGATTTTGGGGAGCTAGGAAGGGGTAGAAGGTAGCTAACCTCGTGCCCCAGCCGCCACCTAGGTATATATAGGTGTGGGGGAAGCACTAGGTTAAGTAGGGGCAAAATGGGGAAAACAGTGCAGAAAAACGGGTAAAATTATGTGTAGCACGGCCGTGCTGGGCTGCACGGCCATGTTGGACAATGGGTAGCACGGCCGTGGTGTATGGGAACGGACGTGGTGAGAAAATGGATTGAACAGGGGAATTTTGAGTTTCTAGGGCTGGTGACACGGCCGTGTTGGCCAGCACGGCCGTGCTGGGAACTGCCAAAACGGCCATTCTTGGTAACACGGCCGTTCTGGCCAACTGGGTCCATTTTTGATGATTCTGCTGCTTGGGGCATGTCCCAGCACGTCCATTCCATGGTAGCACGGCCGTGTTGGGGTCCTTCCCCTACATTTGAGTGTTGAACTTGGCCATCCATGAAGGGTATTGCTTCAAAACTTTCTTTGACCACTTGGGGTAGGTTGGAAGTCGTTTTGGCCTCATTTTGGGCTCCTCCAAGCCTGTGGAAATCCTAGATTGTACCATCCTCTTTCCATGCAATCAAGTAGTGGAAAAAGTACCTATAAAACATGCAAAAAGC
This sequence comes from Alisma plantago-aquatica, assembly GCA_963693085.1. NCBI lineage: Eukaryota > Viridiplantae > Streptophyta > Magnoliopsida > Alismatales > Alismataceae > Alisma > Alisma plantago-aquatica. Next base: position 952,850,254 of record OY856412.1, read on the forward strand.
CTCCATAAGTGCATTTGATAGAAATAAGCATATTGGGGGGAATAACATGTAATCTAACCAGTATAGATGTGGCTGAAATGCAAAATGACACAAGATAAAGCCCTAAAATAGGGATGAATCAGCATTCTCCTCTCGACTCTCACCTAGTGAAGGGTTGTAGGACCCCCTATGCCACGGTGGTATGGCTGGTATGTAGAGATAAAACTTCAACCCTATAAGGGGGTCAAGAAAAGTATCAAAATCCTTACAAGCTGATATAAAATCTAAATAGAATGAAATAAAGCTATTTCTAGGGAAAAGTAATAGATTTAAATGCAAGATTATATAATCATGCAACTAAACTAGGATGAATATGCACTCATTAAATAAACCTAAACGTAATTGTTGATTGTCCTCAAATGACACAAAATCCAAGACAGTCACCAAATGAATACTTCTAGCCCATGTGAGTGCCTCACCTTCTCATATTACCACCTGATATGGCTAAGATGTCCATCTCCCTAAGATCACACAACTCATTTATCTATGTCTTCATTTCTAATTTTGCTTTCCAAATATACTTCCTCACCATTATCCCTAGTACCAAGAACATCTAAGAGTTTCACGAGAGGTCAGAGAATCCCATTGAACAACAAGTGTGCATATGATCCAATACTAAGATGCACAAAAAGGATAAAAATTTGAGACATTCATTATGTCCATGGGTAGAAAATGGAAAGAAATGGGTGTGGAAGTAATATGTAAATACTTCCTCTATTTGACTTGATATTGCATTATACTTTTTTGTTCCTTTTGACTTAAATGATTGACAAGCTTTTCTTATTGTGCACATTGGCAGCTTTTGTTTATTTATGGGAGGGGTATGAAGTAAGAAGATAGAGTGGGGGAGGGTGTTCCACCTTGAACTTAGGATTTTCCACTTTCTATGTCTTTTTTATGCATGGAAGGTAAGAATATGGAATAATAAGTATACAAGAGGGATTATGTCATCATGCAAGCATCAGGTTGTTCTCCTAGTCCCACTATGCTCAAATAGAGACATAATTAAGGGAAAAGGTGCAATTCAATGAATTTGTTTCACTGGTTAGTTAGAATAATGATGTTTTTTATCCCCATAAGTTCCTAAATTACTTGGAATCTTTTCCTAGAAAATGTGATGTTAGGGTTCCTAGGCCACATAGGGTGATTTATAACCATTAGTTTGCTTCAAAAATTTGTCACTATGAGGTGTTTCATCAAATAAAGGGAGTCAATTGGTGAAACATGCATGGATGAAAGCAAAAAAAATGAATCTGGTTTGGATAGATAATGGCATTGTTTACTATATATTCTTCTATTTGAAAAAAATAGCTAAATGCAATACAAAAATAGAATGATTGTTGGTATGTGTGCCTAGAGATCCAATCATATGATGATTGTAATGTCATAACTTGTAATTGATTTGATTAGTAAATAAAGGCAATCTTCCAATTTATTCTATTTAATTCAGTTATGAGATAATGATGTAACATTATAAATGTCTAGAGAATAATATTACTCAATGACATATGTCTTCAAGTACTTGACTTGATAAAATGAGATCATACGGATGTTAAGAGTACATATACCTTGTCATTATGTCCCTGATCGGTTGTTATTATGGAAGGTTGATAGACAACAATGACACATAAGATCAGAGTCTGAGTTGGTCGATGACAAATCTCATTCATCATGATACGGCTACATCAAACCAAGCACACAGATACATGTTAGAGAACAATGTATCGGACAGACCCACCACAAGACTGACACATGGAAACCATTATCATGGTAGTCATAGTTAGATCTCATAGTGATGGTGGTGTTTGTGTTTCTTAGACCTAAAATCACTACACTCATCACATGTTGTTTGGTATGATTTGACATCATCAAACCCAATCCTAAAGCATGGGTTGTTATAAAGATGATGATTGGGTGATTGTGACACATGGGGACTGACTATGAGTGATAGACATGGAATTTGTCTCTCCTATAGGAGTATGATATCCTAGGACTCTTGATAAGCGAGATAGAGAAATGCATGACTGATTCAGCCCTATTTTAGGGCTTTATCTTGTGTCATTTTGCATTTCAGCCACATCTATACTTGTTAGATTACATGTTATTCCCCCCAATATGCTTATTTCTATCAAATGCACTTATGGAGGCTTTTTGCATGTTTTATAGGTACTTTTTCCACTACTTGATGGCATGGAAAGAGGATGGTCCAGTGTAGGGTTTCCTCAGGCTTGGAGGAGCCCAAAATGAGGCCAAAATCACTCCAAACCTACGCCAAGTGGTCAAAGGATGTATTGAAGCAATACCCTCCATGGATGGCCAAGTTCAACACTCAAATGCAGGGGAAGGACCCCAAAACGGCCGTGCTACCAAGGAATGGCTGTGCTGGGACATGCCCCAAGCAGCAGAATCATCAAAATTTGACCCAGTTGGCCAGAACGGCCGTGTTACCAAGAATGGTTGTTTTGGCAGTTCCCAGCACGGCCGTGTTGGCCAGCACGGCCGTGTCACCAGCCCCAGAAACTCAAAATTCCCCTGTTCAATCCATTTTCTCACCACGGCCGTTCCCATCCACCACGGCCGTGCTACCCATTGCCCAACACGGTCGTGCAGACCAGCACGGCCGTGCTACACATAATTTTACCTGATTTTTCCACTGTTTTCCCCATTTTACCCCTAACTTAACCCTAGACCCCCTAGACACCTATATATACCTAGGTGGTGGCTAGGGCACGAGGTTAGCTACCTTCTACCCCTTCCTAGCTCCCCAAATCGCCACCCACTCTATTCCACTCCATATCCACCTCAAATCCACTCCATTTCACCATTTCCACCACATAACCCTCCATATCTAAGCCTTCCATCCACTTCCCTCCATCATTCCACACCATTTCATCCAAGGAGAAGAAGGAGGACGTCCCTGCAGCTGCTGGAGAGGAGGACTTCTTCATCTACACTGAGCTCCATGGCTTCTTCTACCTCTTTCTCCTCTCTTTTTGTATTTTGCTTTGTTATGAATAGCTAGGCCCCTTGGGTGGGTTGTTTGGGGATAATATGTTACTTTGATACCATGTTGGGGGAAAATGACATGTAAACTTTATAATTTCATTTGTTAATGATTATATTCTATTTCTATCTCATTCTCCATGGATTGCTTGTTGGTTTGTGTGTGAAATCACCTAGGAATTCAGGCAAATTGCTTATATGTGTGAATTTTGGGATTTGCCCCTAGGTCCTATTCTTGGATCCCTAGGTTGCCTCCCATCTTCCTACATCATAATAAATCTCCCTAAACCTAAGTGAGAGATCTAAGTAGCTAGATTAGGTAATTCTAGTGCAATTAGCATGGAGCCTTCTCAAGGCTAGAATGTGGGGGAATTGGGGTCCAAAACCCTAATTTCACCTCCCCCTTACTACCCTCGGCCCCTAATTGCCCTAGGAATGCCTAATCTAGAAACCTAGACTTTCTTAGACTCTAATTTAATTGAACCTAACCCCTAACCCAATTGAGCCTCGTAAGGGTAGTAGGGGTGTTAGGGACTAGTTCCCCTATACACAACCTAGCATATCCATGGCCAGTTAGTAGCTTAGGTTAATTCATTAGACTCTAACTTGTTGTTTGGTTTGGATAATCTAAGTGGAATCATAATGTTCACATGTCACCCCCCAACTTAAGTGATAAGTTCATACCCCTAAACATCCCACACATCTCTTTACTGCTTAAAACCCTAGTTTTGTGCTTGCTTAGCTTAGTTAGTTCTTTTCTTGCTTAGTTAGCTTCTTGCCTTGCTCATGTTAGTTTAGTTCTTTAATTGTATTTCTTTTCTCTTGCTTGCCTTAGTGTAATTTGTCTTTTCATACCTAGCTTAATCCTTTCTTGCTTGCTTAGCCTTAATCTAGTCTAGGATTAATGTAGATTTCATTCCTGCCTTTAATTGCTTGCTTGTTCATCCTTAGTTAACAATCAAAATCAACCTTCAAACCCTTAACCCTAGTCTCCGCAGTAGGAACCTAGACAAACTAACCTAGCTCTAGTGCCCCCTCTTTTCCCTGTGGATCGACCCTATACTTGCCACCTTCCTATACTACGACACGACCCCGTGCGCTTGCGTGTGTAGTGTTTTAGTAGACGTAGGTAGCTAGTTTAGGTCTTATAAATTTCGAAAGCACAAACCCCCATCCACCGTGCATTCCGACCTCGTGGGGCGCATCTATTCAATCGAGTAGTGTGTTAGCACCACTAGCGGAATAGCACCAAGCTTTCTGGCGCCGTTGTCGGGGATTAGAGGCGTTCGGCCTAGCTAGTTAGTTTTGCTTTGACTTTTCCTACTGCCCTCATCATTTCTATTCTTTATTCTTTTTTCTTTGCATTCTTTGTGTATATTGGTTTGCTAACTTGCTTTCTTTTGTTTGGTTGTGCCTTGTGCATGTGACAAGCCACTCAGAGAAGATAAGATGGAAGGCCAAAATGCACAAACCCATCCATTTCCTCCACCACCCTACCTCCAAGGCTATCCTAAGCCTTACACACCTCCACCACCTCCATTGCCACAACCTTCCTACCACTTCACTTTCCAACCTCAATTCCCTCCTCCACTACCCTATCTCCAAGGCTATCCTAATCCTTACACACTGCCACCACCACCATTGCCACAACCCTCCTACCAATTCACCTTCCAACCTCAATTCATTCTACCACCTCCATCACCACAACCCTCCCACCAATTCACCTTCCAACCTCAATGCCCTCCTCCACCTAAAGTCCAACAGCCATCAACACTGATTCCACCACCACAACTATCACATGCTCCCCCTACTTCCCATGAGCAAATGGATATGATTGAGACCCCTCTCTTTGGTCCCTATGAAGACCCGTTCCTCAAGAAAGAGAAAACCTATGGCATGAGATTTCTGAGAGTCTTAAGGTGTATTAAGATATATGATGATGATCCCCAAGGAGAGAGAATTGCTGAAAAAGACTTACGAAGCTCGCATGACCCTTGGGAAGAAGATCAATCAAGGAAAGCATTTGAGAGGATTGCTTATGATGGGGGTGCAAACATTTTGTTTTTGGACCATGGTTGATGGTGAAGAATCACCAAGAAGCCTAGTTGAAGGCAAGAAACTCAGCGGTTGTGGGAGGCAACCCACCTAGGTTTGGGATTTTTTCACCCAAACTTCAATTTTTGATACTTTTTCTTTGGTTTTACGCTTTCCAAGAAAACACACACACACACACTTTATGCTTGATGTATTTGTTGTTTATGTCATTTTAGGACAGGTACAATGGAAGGAGAGTGATGCATGGATGATATTGACAAGGAGGAGAACAAAAATGAAGAGAAAATTGCAAATCAGTGAGAAGCTACAGAAAGGATATCAGCACGGCCGTGCCACACAACACGGCCGTGTTGCATGCATTCCAAATTGGGTGTGGTGCACACCACGACCGTGCTGGCTATGCCCTACTCATTGGACACATTGGGATCTCTCTCCCCTCTTGGAATTTATCTACCATGACTCCATGCCCCCTACCCTACCATTCTGAGCTTCTATTTCATGTTGAGGACAACATGGTTCAAAAGTTTGGGGTGGTAGGGAGGTAAGCCCTTGTTTACCCCACTTTCTTATGTGTTCCTTGTTCTAAGTTTTTGCTCAAGATGACTGAACATTATAACCATCCCTCATATTTGTGTATCCATACTTTGTGTGCTTACTTTGCATACCTACATACCATGTCGTTTACTTTCTTGTCATTTTTGCATAATTTTCAAAATTTTCGCTCTTTTTTTCCCATGCATTGCATATCATGTAGATTTTTGGTAATTATTGCATGTTATAGCTAGTATTTTCTTGTTTACTACTTTAAGTTCAATAATATAGAGTTTAGATGTGATTGGAGGCAACTTGGCACCATTTTGGCCAATTTTGCCCAAATTTGAGATTTCTTGTCTAAAAATTGTGTTTTGACCCAATCTCTACTATTTTGAGTAAAAATGATGATCTTTGACAAATGCAAGTGAGTTAACATTGTTTGTTGCTAAGTGGTATCAGTGTTTGACTTTTTACATGTGCATCACCTCTCTTAGGATTATGATTGAATTGGTTGAATTGTGAATTTGAGCAAGCTTTGAACGCTTAGTGTTTGTAGAACCACTTGTTTGATATATCAATTTCATCTTGTTCATTCATGTGGTGTGATATCTAGGATGAAGTATTGGATTAACTTTCATGCAGGATGTCTTATGTGGAAAATCATACCAATGATCCCTCTTTGACTCGACCTTTCTCTCACCATCTTCTTACCCCTCCGCCTCATGAAAGGATGCCAAAGTGCACATATTAGCCGTGGCCACCTCCAAAAGTTTGGGGTGGCTACATCTGTATCTCCCCGCTTCACTCTATCCACCATATGCCCCATCTACACCAAGGGCAAGAAAGAAAAGAAAAAAAATGCAAAAAGCAAAAGAAAATAAAAGGATGCTCCTGTTTAAGAGCATTCAAATAAAGAAAAGATGAGTGTGTAAAAACACTCCAAAAGTCTAACTGCAACCCTTTCTTCCACTTTCATGCCCATTAAGCTAGGAAACATCAAACTTAGCTCACTTTGCCCTTTTTCACAGCCATGTGGGTCATTTGGTATGATTTGAGATATAAGATTGAATGCATGAATGTGAAACAACACTCCTAGTCATTCTTGATTAACGCCACCATGAAACGGTTTACCCGGAACATAATGGAAGAAATATGGAAAACTTGTATATTCTATGTGCTATATTTGAAGTTCATATGCTTTGTGCTCTTTTCATGATTGGATTGTGAAAGTAGGAGAGGAGAGAGGTGAAATGCATGTACTTAGTCATCTTTGATCCCATTCAGCAACAATCGTCTTTTATATTGCATTTGTCATTTTTTTATGAAAGTTTATAGAGAGATTGCGTTGGAGCATACTTGAGGACAAGTATGTTTTAAGTTTGGGGTGGTGATTCAGCCCTATTTTAGGGCTTTATCTTGTGTCATTTTGCATTTCAGCCACATCTATACTTGTTAGATTACATGTTATTCCCCCCAATATGCTTATTTCTATCAAATGCACTTATGGAGGCTTTTTGCATGTTTTATAGGTACTTTTTCCACTACTTGATGGCATGGAAAGAGGATGGTCCAGTCTAGGGTTTCCTCAGGCTTGGAGGAGCCCAAAATGAGGCCAAAATCACTCCAAACCTACGCCAAGTGGTCAAAGGATGTATTGAAGCAATACCCTCCATGGATGGCCAAGTTCAACACTCAAATGCAGGGGAAGGACCCCAAAACGGCCGTGCTACCATGGAATGGCCGTGCTGGGACATGCCCCAAGTAGCAGAATCATCAAAATTTGACCCAGTTGGCCAGAACGGCCGTGTTACCAAGAATGGTCGTTTTGGCAGTTCCCAGTACGGTCGTGTTGGTCAGCACGGCCGTGTCACCAGCCCCAGAAACTCAAAATTCCCCTTTTCAATCCATTTTCTCACCACGGCCGTTCCCATCCACCACGGCCATGCTACCCATTGCCCAACACGGTCGTGCAGACCAGCACGGCCGTGCTACACATAATTTTACCCGATTTTTTCACTATTTTCCCCATTTTACCCCTAACTTAACCCTAGACCCCCTAGACACCTATATATACCTAGGTGGCGGCTAGGGCACGAGGTTAGCTACCTTCTACCCCTTCCTAGCTCCCCAAATCGCCACCCACTCTATTCCACTCCATATCCACCTCAAATCCACTCCATTTCACCATTTCCACCACATAACCCTCCATATCTAAGCCTTCCATCCACTTCCCTCCATCATTCCACACCATTTCATCCAAGGAGAAGAAGGAGGACGTCCCTGAAGCTGCTGGAGAGGAGGACTTCTTCATCTACACTGAGCTCCATGGCTTCTTCTACCTCTTTCTCCTCTCTTTTTGTATTTTGCTTTGTTATGAGTAGCTAGGCCCCTTGGGTGGGTTGTTTGGAGGAAAATATGTTACTTTGATACCATGTTGGGAGAAAATGACATGTAAACTTTATAATTTCATTTGTTAATGATTATATTCTATTTCTATCTCATTCTCCATGGATTGCTTGTTGGTTTGTGTGTGAAATCACCTAGGAATTCAGGCAAATTGCTTATATGTGTGAATTTTGGGATTTGCCCCTAGGTCCTATTCTTAGATCCCTAGGTTGCCTCCCATCTTCCTACATCCTAATCAATCTCCCTAAACCTAAGTGAGAGATCTAAGTAGCTAGATTAGGTAATTCTAGTGCAATTAGCATGGAGCCTTCTCAAGGCTAGAATGTGGGGGAATTGGGGTCCAAAACCCTAATTTCACCTCCCCCTTACTACCCTCGGCCCCTAATTGCCCTAGGAATGCCTAATCTAGAAACCTAGACTTGATTAGACTCTAATTGAATTGAACCTAACCCCTAACGCAATTGAGCCTCGTAAGGGTAGTAGGGGTGTTAGGGACTAGTTCCCCTATACACAACCTAGCATATCCATGGCCAGTTAGTAGCTTAGGTTAATTCATTAGACTCTAACTTGTTGTTTGGTTTGGATAATCTAAGTGGAATCATAATGTTCACATGTCACCCCCCCCCAACTTAAGTGATAAGTTCATACCCCTAAACAGCCCACACATCTCTTTACTGCTTAAAACCCTAGTTCTGTGCTTGCTTAGCTTAGTTAGTTCTTTTCTTGCTTAGTTAGCTTCTTGCCTTCTCATGTTAGTTTAGTTCTTTAACTGTATTTCTTTTCTCTTGCTTGCCTTAGCGTAATTTGTCTTTTCATACCTAGCTTAATCCTTTCTTGCTTGTTTAGCCTTAATCTAGTCTAGGATTAATGTAGATTTCATTCCTGCCTTTAATTGCTTGCTTGTTCATCCTTAGTTAACAATCAAAATCAACCTTCAAACCCTTAACCCTAGTCTCTGCAGTAGGAACCTAGCCAAACTAACCTAGCTCTAGTGCCCCCTCTTTTCCCTGTGGATCGACCCTATACTTGCCACCTTCCTATACTACGACACGACCCCATGCGCTTGCGGGTGTAGTGTTTTAGTAGACCTAGGTAGCTAGTTTAGGTCTTATAAATTTCGAAAGCACAAACCCCCATCCACCGTGCATTCCGACCTCGTGGGGCGCATCTATTCAATCGAGTAGTGTGTTAGCACCACTAGCAGAATCGCACCAATGACCATGCACATGCGAGTCAATATGTGACATTGAGATTACATATATCTTAGATAGTTTACCCTACTTCAAGAAACAAGATTGAATGTTGAAGAGGGTGACTACGCCATGCCTTGAGTTCAATATGGATATCAAAGATAAAGGAATTCTACAAACATTGTAGCACCAAGCATAGATTGTAGGTTGAAGTTGTTCCCCAACTTGGGTAGCATTGATGTGCAACTAGGCTCTGCTCATTGCTTGTGATGTCATAAGTTGTTATGAACATTCATTGCCAATGTAATATGGGACCTATAGGGTCACACACATAGGTCTTGACCTAGAAGAGGAGTTTAATCTTGAATGGTGATTGAATTGATTACTAAAGTGTTTAGGTATCCAATTCATGCAACACATCAATTGGCTACACTGCCAAACTATTGGCTCACTCAGTGAGATGTTTGTTTGGAGTTCTAAATGATCGGCTCAAGTGTTGAGATGACTATTTGGAGTATCAAATTGATTGGAACTGAATTGGCAAAGTTTTGCTCAAACTGAGGTGTGAATCGACTAGTATATTTTGTTGAACTGACCGGCTCAGCTTGTCTCTCCATACAGCCTTCTAGGTGAGTGAGACAACTATCCCTTGTGAGCAGGATCGCTTAGTTTGTTGGAAATTTGATTGCATCAAGGAATTAGTGTTGATGTCATGTCGTGCATTAATTGGATTCAAAATTGCCAATTTTGTGTGTGATTGGGAAACTTCCAAATGGCCGCCTCACAGTACAAGATGATCATCTCGCATGCTAGAAGACCGTTTGGGTTTCTAGATGACCGTTTGGGTGTTTATAGGTTGTGAAAATTCAAGATCTTTCAGTCCCTTCCACTCCTGCATAAACTGGGAACCCTAACCCAAAATATATATAGAGGGGTATTGGGGGCTTCCCAGAACACAACACAGACAAATCAGAATTACTTGCTCTAACAATTATTGTCCTCTCTGGTTGTGGTAACTAAAAAAGCCCAAGCAAATCCTACATGACTGGGTAGGGATAGCTATGGGAGAGAACAAGTGAGGATCATTGTTATGGGAGAGCAAGTTGGTGACTAGTATGCCTACGAGAGGGACAACTCTTTCCTGTCCATTCTAGCAGGATGATGGGAGCTCTAGGCGGTCTGTGTGGACTTCTCTAGAGGTGAGGTGGCCATTGCCCATTGCTAAGGAGGACAATATCAACCAGTAGTCTGTGGTGAGAGGAGCTGCTACAGACGACAATGTTTGAGGCTATAGTTGGTGGTGTAGACCATGAGGCACAATATTCAGATGAGTCTCAGTGCAACTAGAAGATGGTTGTGCATCTACAACAATGAGGAGATGTCACTGGACTTTCTCCAGAACCAACCTCAAAACCATTCTTCTCAATATATGTGAGATGAAAAGTATGGCCATATGCATGTGATTCAATATATGATATTGAGATTACATATATCTCATGCAGTCTACTCTGGTTCAAGGAACAAGATTGAATAATAATGAGGGTGACTGCTCCATGACTCTAGTTCAATTTGTATATCAGTGATAAAGGAACTATACAAATATTGTAACACTATAACATGTTGTAGGTTGAAGTTTCCCCCCAACTTTCCATTCACTTGGGTAGCACTGATGTTCGACTAGGCACCGCTCTTTGCTTGTGATGTCATAAGTTGTTATGGACATTCCTTGCCAATATGATATGGGACCTAAGAGGTCACACACATAGAAACTCATATAGAAGAGGAGTTTGATCTTGAATGATAATTGAATTGAATAATGAAGTGTTCAGGTATTTTAATTCACGCAACAGATTAGCTGACTAGACTACCAAATGATCAGTTCAAGTGTTGAGACTATTGTTTGGAGTGTCAGGTTGATTGTATTGTACATTGGCTGGAATTTCGACTGACTCAGGTTGTGACACGTTTGTCTCACTTGTGCAAAATGGCCATATGGCATGGTGCAATATTCCCATCTCACATGCACCAAATGGTCGTTTTGGGGGTGCAATTTGATTGCACAAAGGATTGGTGCTGGCGTCAAATTGAGTATTAATTAGAATTGTATTGCTAACATATGTGCAGAATTGGAAAGTGTGAAACAATCATTTCTCTTAGAAAAATGACTATCTTGTGTATGAGATGACCATCTCGATGGGTGAGACAACTGTTTCGGCACATGCCAAGGTTTTGAAACTTCCGTAATTGTTGCAAAAATTCAAGACCTTCTGGTCCTTTCCACTCCCACCTTAAGACTATATTTGGATGGAGATTGGGAACCCTAACCCTAACCCCTCATATATAGAGAGGGATAATGGGGGCTTCTTATAACACAACTACTACATAGACAATTGAGAATCAGTTTGTCTAACAATCCTTGTCCTCTTTGATTGTGGTAACCATGAGATCCCAGGCAAGTCCTACCCGACTAGGGAGGGATAGTGAAGGAAGAGAAACAATTGAAGATTGTTGTTGTGGGTGAGCATGTTGGTGACTAGTACGCCAACGCGAGGGACAACTCCTTCATGTCTATCTTGGAAGGATGAAAGGAGTTCTAGTTGGTCTGTATGGACTACTCTACAGGAAGGAGACCTTTGGTTGCTTCTAGGAGGGCAACGTCAACTCACAGTTTGTGGCAAGATCTGAGGAGATGTTGTAGTAGTTGTCTGAATCTTCTATCCAAGGAGGAGCAGTCAGATGAGTCTCAGTGTGACCAAAAGATGGTCCAAGATAGAGTGTGCATCTACATCTATGAGGATTGTTGTTGGACTTTCTCCAATACCATGTATCTTCGTGAAACCATCCTTCCCATTGCATAGTTATTAACGTGGTCTACTGGTTAATGGGAAATATGTCAGTAAAATTTTTGTTTCTGCTGCCTATTTGATGCCATATTTTCCTACAGTGTTATTAGATCCACATCAATTAATTAGGTTTTGGGATAATCAATATGATTGGATTTTGGTTTTATGATGTTTATTTACTGCATGTGATGTGAATGTTTAAACTGGTTGATGTGCACGTTTGTCTAATCACCACATAGACAACCCAAACCAATATATATATATATATATATATATATATATGTGTGTGTGTGTGTGTGTGTGTGTGTGTGTGTGCAATTTACATGTGTTGCCATAAAATCAATTTTGATGGTGGATGTGAAGCATGGTTATGGCCAAAACTCTGAATTTTTTGTGTGCATGGTTGTGGTTATTTATTCATGTTGTTAGTTGGTCTATGTAATGAGCCTCCCTCTCCTTCTCAAATGTATATTAATGCTCTTCTTCCAATTTCCCCTCGAATTAACTCGAGGTTTTCCCCATATACAATGTAATAAGAAATCAGATAGTTTTAATTTATGTTTCAACGTGAGTGATGATCTGTAAGAAGGCAAAATGAGCGGCTCATGAGATGACCTGATCGATTGGAGGACCAAGGAGGCTATAACACCTGGGATTAGACCGCCAGATCTAAGATCCAATGGCACTGGTCTAACCCCCATCTTATTTGGAGACGTGGGCCAAAGAAAAGTACATGTTAATTCCAATTTGTTTTGTGCACGATCAAAAGGGAGAGAGGAGTTGGGATTGGTCCCACCATGTTCAGAAGGTTTTGGGGATCCCATACATACTGGGATTGGTGACCTTTCATGGAGAGAATAGGATTTCCCCAACCACAATGGAAATCGATACCCTACCCTATATAAGGGGATGTTGTGTGGTACTAGCAAGCCCACAATCGATCTTTGCGCAACTGGAAGGAGTAGACGAACTCTCTGGTGTCCTCAATTCAAGATTTTGCCTTAACATGTACCCTTGTCTTATATTATTCTTTGCCGGAGGTAGAGTGGTGTCATCCTGGTAGAGGAGGGTAGTGAGCAAGGAATAGAGAGTTGCGTTGAGTTTGGGAAGATGAGGTAGAGCTAACGGTGGCCCTAGCTCACGCGCAGGTGTAGCAATGAACAAAGTGAACTAGCGAGTTGACCATCTTCTCATGTGAAGGGAATAACGGAGGTTGAAGATGGCATTCGATTAAATGTAATGACCCCACCCCTCAATAACCACCAATTAAGGGAGACCAAGAGGCTAGATCTATTACCCCAAAATAGGATCATATGGTTTTGCAAATAATAAAAAATAATTAATAAATTTCTACCACAACTAAGCTTAAAACATGATTAAAAAATCTTTTCACATACCTTGCAAAATAGAGGATTTGAGGGACTTTATCCAAATAAGAAACTATCTATCTACAATCCTCCAATTCTTTATTGAGATTTATTCATTCTATGTCACTTTAAAATAATATCCCCTTTTGATAAACCTAAAATGCCAACAAACAAAACGGCGATCAGTATAATGAAGTATACTGGTAGTGGGGGAACCAAAATCTTATATCTATTTGTAACAACATAATGCAACCAAATTATTGTTTAACAGATCAAACTTTATGTATTAAACATAACTACTCAATTCTTACATATACTTGCCTTTGTGTTGTCCCTACAGTGGACATGGATACTACCTCTCTCATATGGTAGATCTCAAATAGCCCCTACACTCCTACCTTACTGGTAGACTACAACCTAGGGTTGTGTAGTCGTATGGTCCTACCCAAAGGTAGACCAACACATCGACTCATGATTACGTGATGATCCTACCCCAAGGGTAGACCATGTAATAGGTCATCCATCTCATCATCATCAAAGCTACATATGAGGACTAGGATCTGAGCTAGTCATGCACATATATTTATGGTGATAGTCATAGTCACTTTGCATTTGCATGAAATAAAAGTAAACCAAGCATTTCTTTCTAAGCAATTGATAAAAACTCAAAACTCACTGTGAAACTAGAGTGATTAGTCATAAGCATAACCACATACCCGATTATGAGTCAAATGAAGCAAGATTTCCAAATCCAACTAGATGTACAATCAAGCAAGGTAAGCACCAAATCAAGCAACCCTTGATCCTGAAAATATGTATAACACATATTTGTTACCATCTCATCCCAAACAACTCCGTATTGACTTGGGGTACCTTTCTAAGGTTTCTAAGTCTTATTAGGATTCATTAGGACTTCTTATATTATTTATACACCTTTACCTTTTCATGCTAACAACCCTAAAAACATGTTTCTTATTTACAAAAACCTAATTATTCCAACTATCCTCATTAAGGGTTCTATATTTTCAAATCAGACTTAGGATCATTATATCTTTGTTGCATGTTTACATTTTTGGATTAAAACTCATATTTTAAAAAATTAGCGTTTCTAAGCCCATTAATGCATAATTAGAGTATAAACCCTAAAACAAGCATAATAGCATCTTTTTCGGATTTAACTCTTTCTTTTATCCACAACAGGTTAATACCAGTCAAAATAACCAAAAAGAAACATTAAATCTGATTTCCATCTCAAATTAGGGTTTTATCATTTTTAATGCATTAAAAGTGGTATCTTTATGTACTTTCTAAATTACAAGCGATATTAGGATTTGATTCGTTTATTATTAGATTCTACATATTTTTTGATCAAGTTTCATATATAACTTATCTTCATATGATATTTCCATAATTAGTTATAATTTTTGTAATTTTATCCATTATCAACCAATCAGGAATCTCCACGTATGTATTTCAGATTTATTTAAGCCACGCCAGTGGGCCAGACTTGATCCAACCAGCTCGCACCACCTAGGTACCTAGACCCACAAGGCTACTCGCTCGTGTAACAAAACAAAAGTGTGAATTTACCATAAAGCCCTTACCTTCACAACACGGACTCGAGGGCAGGAGGGTACTTTACTCTAATGTCGTCTTCAACCTCTGTTGTTCCCTTCACATGAGAAGATGATCAACTTCCTAGTTGACTTCACTTGTTGTTGCACCTGCATGCAAACTAGGGCCACTGAAAGCTCCGCCTCATCTTCCCAAACTCATCGTACCTCTCAATTCCTTGCTCGCTACCCTCCTCTTTTGGGACGACACCACTCTACCTCCAGCAAAGACTGCTCCAAGACAAGGGTACAAGTCAAGGTGAAATCTTAATTGAGGACACCATAGATCTTGTCTACTCCTTCCAGTTGCACAAAGTTCGATTGTGGGCTTGATGGTACCACACAATGCCCCCCTTCTATAGGGAAGGGTCTCAGGTTCCACTGTAATTGGTGAAATCCTATTCCCTCCACGAAAGGTCACTAATCCCAGTATGGATGGGATCCACAGAACCTTTTGAAGATGTTGGGACCAATCCCAACTCCTCTCTCCCTCTCTATCACACACAAAATGGATTGGAATTGTCCTAGATTGTTCTTTGGTCCACGTCTCCAAATAGGACGGGATACCAAATGACCCAAAATGAATTGGTATCAGAGCATGGTTTTTCATTTAATCTCTAATAATTATTAAAACTTACAAACTCTTTAGAACCCAAGGGAGAAATTAGAGGGTTTTCCAATAATGAATGTGTATAGAAAAGGATCATAATCTGAGGGCTGGAAAGATTTTCTTCTGCCCTGCTAGTCAGTCTATGAGGACTCTCAGATTCTGTGTGACTGCCTAGCCAAAATTGAAGGATTTAACTCAAAATAATATACCTCTAGGTCTTATCTCATCTTTCTTCATCCCTTCTCTACTCTATTCATTGAATACCTTTAAAAGATTAGGGTTTTTCTCTCACCACCACCCTCCTGAGTTTTGGGGTTAAGAATGATAAGGATTAAGGAATCCTACACCAAATAATAAAGAGCATGTAAGAAAGATGTCATGGACATAAGTTTTGATAATTCGAAACTAACACTGAGTTTAGTTACATGATTAGGTTGCATGACCTATGTTGTTGTGACCTTGGTTACCCCTCAAGAGAACACTGAGGTTAGACCATCTCATAGGAAGAGGAGGAGAGTGATAGTCTTAGAGGAAGAAGCCTCCAAGAAGAGGAAGAGACCTGGCACATCCTCTGAGGATGATGCTCAACCCAAAACCTTAAGTAGAGGATAGAGAAAGTGAATACACAATCAGTTGGATATCATAGTTGACCATGCATGCATGTGCGTGGGTTTGACATGCATGCTTTATATATAGGCTTTGGATATGCTTGAGAAACATAAACTATGTGTGATTGTTTGACCCCTGGTGCCTTGTGGTGACCCGACCTTGGGTGAGTCGTGCCTTTTGAGGGTGAGGGATCACTTCCTCATTGAGAAGGTTAGAGGAGACCATTTGAGAACCCTAACGGCCATACATGAGAAAAAAGAGGCATGTACTTATGTAGAAGTGTGTGGCAGTAAGAAGGGAAGCAAGTTTTAGACCTGAGTCAGAGGGGTTATGCCTTATAGTTTGTAGATAGGCATGCATACCTTGGATGATCTTGTCCAGACATAAGTTTTGATAGTATGTTTCACCCAGATAGGGATAGATGTGTATCCTTAAGAGATTGACCCATCTTATGAGAGAGAACCTCCAGTGGTAGGACCAGTTGTAGGGTTAGCTCTAGAGAGAAAGAGAGCAAAGACCCGATGAAGAAGGTTGGAGACCTTGACTCTGAGGCATGAGGGATCATGAGAAGTTGGGGATAATATGGCATGGAAGAGATGACCCTGAGTAGATGTATGTGGTTTCCTAATGCATGATCCTTGGAGGATTATAATACTTTGGATGCCTTTAGAGGAACCATGCCCTAGAAGAGAGAAAGAAGCTTTGTGAATGAACATACAGATAATATAAGTGCCTATCTTTTAGGTGTAGGAAGGAGAGTTCCATAGACCCTGAAGGGGTATAGTAACAAGTTGTGAGGCCTTGCACCCAGTTGGTTGTCCTAGTGTAGGAATTTATGGGTTGTTCACATGGAATAGTGTGAGGATGTATATGCCCTAATAGGTATAGGTTCGGTTCATGGTTGAATAGCTGAGCTTGTAGTTAGACAGCTGATGCATAAGAGGTGAACATGGGGTTCCTAGACCAAAGAGGGGAAGTAGAATTACTTTGTGTGCATGATGCTCATGAGGTTGATTGAGTTCATAGGATTTAAGCATGGCACCCCGTCCCATGTATTAGAGCAAAAGGAAACCCCACTTGAACTGAGATATATGAACCACTCCCTCAAGTTGGTGTTGTATGTATGTATGATGTTGGTCCAACCTTGAGTAATGATGAATATGTTTGTCATACTAAGGAACTTAGCATGGTTTAGAAGGTTTTCATCTTGTTATATATGTGCACAAGTATCATGTTAGGAGCTAAACATATATATGATGATGTAAACCTTAGAGGTAAGTATGTTTTCTTACCTTTTTTACTGTCCAGTGATAGTTTTCTCCTATCCTGGGCACCAACTTTTTATTAGGTTTAAGGTAACCTGAAGAGGTCACTTATAAGAACCTGATGAGCTAATTGTAAGAGAACGTAGTTTGATCATGAATCTATAGACCCATGAGTGACCATCTCTCAGGGGCATGAGGATATGTTGCCATGTAGGTAGCTTGTATGGGGATAGACCGAGTTAGGTAGGTCACCATGTTTCCTATGAGCGATGCAAAGTTAACCATGAATGCCCCAAAAGAGGATGGAGATTTTGGTGAGGATTCAAGGATGAGATGTTCTTGAGTATCAACAAAGGGGCTACGAACTATGATAGAATCCTAAGTCAATACTAAGGTTAAGTAGGGATAAGACTGATGGGAGTAGGAGTTGTCTGTTCCCTGAATGCACAAGACCATAGTGTCAAGAGATAATAGATACCTTTGCCCAAGGCCCATGGGTTAGGAGATTGGCCACCTTCATGAGTTCATGGGGCCTAAGAGGTAAATGTGAGAGGCACTCCCTAGATTCATAAGGGTTAGATCAAACCAAAAGTACCGACACCCTTGAGACCTTGAAGTAATGATTAAGGGTTGTACATAAAAGAGATGTTAAGATCCAGGGGTGATGGGAAAAGTCTTCCCATGGGTGTAGACCCATAATGGAGATGTTCATGGTGAGGATCCATGTGAAGTATGTTTCAACTTAGATTGTAAAGATTTATGGTAATGTGTGATGCACCATCTCTACTCCTGGAATGGGATGAACTTTGTATTTGGACTGTAGCCAAATGTTTAATTCATCTTGTTATGGGTGTGAGAGACATGACAAGATGCATGCATATACTAAATATAGAGGTGATATGAGCTGAAACCCTTCAATAATGTTTGAGGATTGAAGGAAGTACCACACCCTTTGGAGAATATATTGGATAGGTGATTTGAGAGCATAAGGAGAACAACAGTTATATGAGAACATACCTATCTAGAGTAGTTTGGAATCTTTGAGTTACCAGTTTGGGTTTGATAACTGAGATGATGAGAATAACAACTCAAAGTTCTCTTGATGCAGATAGACTTAAACCCGAGATAAGGGTGATGAGTGGAGTATATTAAGGTTTATGTGTTTACCATCACCTAGCACATAAGGGAGATAATGTGGTAACATATGCTCTTAGCCAAGACACAACTCTAGTGTACAGTTGCATTGTCTAGATAGTGGAGAGAGATGAGTGAGGTTTCTAGGTAGACTTTGTGACCATTAGAGGACTAGACCAATGTGGATAACATCCAGATACTACCAGACCCAATGGTCTAGTTGGTGGTTCCTCAGTTAACCAGTCTAGATCTCATTGAGATAAAAGGATTGCTATAAGAACCCTAGATACACCTCCTAAGAAAACAAGGTGGTGAAACCCACTACTAGAGTGTTTTAGGGTTTCTGAGGAGTCACCCTCGAGGAATCATGTCATGCAAGAAGCTCATGATTTAAGTACATCGTACACCGTGATACTACTAAGATGGTTAAGGTTTGCAGTGGTACCTTGAAGATATAGATGAAGAAGATATAGAGTTGCATGTGGCTAATTGCCATACATGCTAGAGGGTGAAGGCCGAACACCAATACCTCAGTGGATTGCTATAGATAATGAGAAGTCCCCGAGAGGGAATGGGAGAAGATCACCATGGACAGTGTGGTTGGACTCCCCTAGACCAGGAGAGGTCATGATGCACTATGGGTTATGGTATATCACCTTACCAAGTCGACATGTACCCTTGCCTAAGAGAGCAATGCCATTGTGATAGGTCTGGTGGAATGATACATAATTATGAGAGAGATAGTTCAACTACACAGTGACCCAAGTTCAAATATTCTTAAGTATGTCTTTGAGTTTGCTTCTATGTTGTGGAAGTAGGTACATGAAGAACTCGATATTAGATTGAATTTTAGTGCAACATATCACCCCCTGAATGATGGATAGTCAAGATAGTATGATCTAGACTTTAGAAGGCATGATAAGAGCATATGTTCTCATTCAGGGTAAGACATGGGAGCAGTTCCTTCCCCTAGTAGAGTTTTCTTGTTATGATAGCCACCATAGACAATATTGGTATGTATGAAGCTCTATAAGGGAGGTCGTATAAGTCACTACTTCACTAGGATGATGACGGTGAAAGGACCTTGTGATAGTTAGAAGTACCATAGTGTAAGCACATGAAGTCTCTTTAATCAAGTAATGGCTGAGAAAGTACAAGATCGACAAGAGTCGCATGCTGATGTGAATCAAACTGACATGTAGTTCTCTATGGGTGAGCATGTGTTTTTGAAGATCTGGCCCCTCCAAGCTATAGCTAAGAAAGCTAAGTCCTTGATACATGGGTCCATTTGAGATGGATTAGTGGAGTTGCTTATGTTTAGCCTTACCCCTTAGGATAATATGATGTATGATGTGTTCTATGTGTCTGATCGAGAGCACTATGTGATGTACCCTAGACATGTGTTGAGCATTGAACCTATTGAGTATTGAACCTATTGAGCTCCAAGGGAGGTTGACATACAAGATGATAAAAAGAGAAAGAAAATTGAAAGAAATCAAATAATGCATAAATAAGAAAAGAAATTGAGATAATAATGAAAATATGAGAAATATGTGGAAAGATGTAGGATTGAATCATCATCGATGAGATTTTGAATCCAAATGGTTTCTTGGGATACAAGGAATCATCATGTATATTCTCTATAGGTTCAATGTTCAGCACATGGCTGAGGTACATCACATAGTGCTCTAGATCGGACACATGGAACACATCATACATCATATTATCTTGATGGGT
The DNA here is from genome assembly GCA_963693085.1 of Alisma plantago-aquatica. Lineage (NCBI taxonomy): Eukaryota > Viridiplantae > Streptophyta > Magnoliopsida > Alismatales > Alismataceae > Alisma > Alisma plantago-aquatica. The sequence goes on from OY856412.1 coordinate 952,870,659, forward strand.
AAGGCTAAACATAAGAAACTCCACTAATCCATCTCAAATGGACCCATGTATCAGGGACTCAACTTTCTTATCTATAGCTTGAAGGCGGTGGATCTTCAAAAAGACATTCACACCCAAAGTGAACTACATATCAGTGTTCTTCATGTACCTACTTCCACAACATATTAACTTAAACTGACCTAATCTAGGGTGACCGTTAATATTTTATACCATTCACTCTCATGTGAACCCATATTTCCAACTTGAAATTTCATTTTTAAAAGAAAAAGAGTTCAAATGACAACCACCACCCCCATACAAACCCGTAGATCTACTTCTAGCTCTAGATCTACATACCAATTCCTATCTAACCATTGGTCTACAACTCTTATCTCTTATATCTATATTGTGGCCAAAAAGTCTACTAAGGTACTAAATTAAGTACTAGTGCTATCAAGTTCTTTGCAATTTGTTGTATACATAAGCTAATTACTTACTTATATTCTAATTATATATAGTATGATCCATAGAAGAGTTGAGCTGAAAGTAAGGATCAATATAGCCCATTCAAAATGGTTGGAAATGAGGATTTGATGATTATGATATTCTAACTACTAGTAAAAATAGTTTATAGTGGATGAAATGTACTGATTTATAATATATGCAAACAACTAATTTTCTAATGTATATCAATGCCTCAATGGTTTACAAATATTACTGAAAATGAAAAATTTCTTATTTTTTCAGTAGAGATTGATAGTTAAATTTTACTAGATAAATACATAAGATCAAATTGTTTCCAATCATATAATGTATATCACGAGTTAGAGCTATTTGCAAAGTAAAACTCTTAACAATAGTAATATTTTCACTATATAATCCTTCACATCTCTCCCATCTCTTCACTTACACACAGTACATGAAAGACCCCCTCACATATTCAGTAGATTATATAATAATGTTGCATAAATAAGTACATTTGTGTCTATATATTGTGCTTGCAACCTAAAGAAGTCAATTCATTCATATGGTAATCAAGATCTTCTGAAAAATAGTTTGATTTCTGTCCCTTACACATGAAGGACACGCCAACCACTACCAAAGAAGGGAAGAAAAATACAAACATGCCCTTCCAATATAGACATCTCTACATAGATGTGTGTGTTGAGGGCCTATAGATTGCACTTGCATATTTCATAACTTAAGTCATTAATTTCACTGTTGAAACAACTATTTACATATTTATTGAGGTTTCCATTGGTTACTAGTAAATTCCCATTTTTGGGCTGTCAAAAGTGTATTGGTATTGGATACCTAGTTCCTTGCCAAGGTTCATCATGATAACATTAGATTCAGTTTGTGCATATTGACACACACAGACAGAGAGGAATGGCATTTTACTCATCCTATAAGTTTCATCTTTTAGAGAGAGAATGAGAGGTAGACCTATAACTCTTCATCTGCTTGTTATCTATAATCTGGCTATATTTTCTAACTTTATAATTACAGCCATACTGCCTGTATGTCTGTAAAAATTGACAATTAATTATATTGATTTTTTTTATTTTTATTTATTTAACGTCAATCCAAAAGTTGTCAGACTTGTAGATAACTGCTAAGGACATTTTAGAGAACTTGTAAACAACAGGAGAAAGGGTTTTGGATCTAACTGCTAAGGATAACAATTTACCTAACAATTCATTTTGTTTAACCCTTTCTCCTGTTTCCAAAATAAATTGCCTTCCAAGTGATCACTCCGGTAAATTGATAAAAGATATTAATAATAAAGGTATCGGGACATTCTTTACATGATAGTTGTTATGCCAACAAATCTCTACCATATGATCATTGAATAAGAACTTGTGTACAATTTAGCTTTCTTCGCCATTTCCTTTCACCATCATGAACTGTGTAACTTAAGATGAATGAATGGTACATTATTGTAAGTGCACAGAGAGAAAGCTCTGGTGATAATGTGTTTTTAGCCCTAACCACTACAGGACAAAGGAGAAAGTTGAGGAGGGGGTTGCTGCAAGTGGGAGGAGCTACAGCTGCTTTAATTTTCTTCAAATGCAAATTTTCTAATGTTCTGGCTCTTCCTCTTGGCTGTTGCTGCTGTGGAGGAGTGAGGTGTTGCTGGTGGTTTTGTGGTGGTTTTGTGGTGTTGTGGTGGTGTTGTGGTTGATGGTGGTGTTGTGGATGTCATGATGGATAGTTTGGTGGAGGATTTTGTTATGTGCAGGTGGTGGAAGCAACAACTTGTCGTTGTGCTTGGTGCTGAATGGTGGAGGTTTGTGGTGGTGTTGTGAGTTCTTGTGGTTCTTTGGCTATCGTGTTTGGATAGTTGTTTGGTAGAGGAGTGAGGTGGTAGCTGTTGGGTGTTGGTTGGTGGTATTTGTTGGTGTTTTTGGTTGATGGTGGTTGATGTATGGTGTGTTGGTGTGCGGAGGATGTATGGAGCAGCAATTTGATCCATACCATCTGACAATTTTTCCGCACAATCACTTTAGGTTTAATAGATCCCTTTAGGGATATGAACCAACAAATTAGTGTGAGGTTTTGCCATTTTTTCAGAAAAGCAAATAGGGTCGTGCAACCAGAGAATTACCAACACTCTTTCATAAAGCTAATTAAAGATGTTGAATGATAAATGGACAATAAATAACTAGTCATACTCGTCAAGGTGGCTAGGAGGTTTTCACCACCCAAGGGGTGCCTTTCTTAGTAGGAGTTGAACATATAACATGGACAATTATTATGTTATCTATCATGTGTAGGTCAGTGAAGATCAACCCGTGGTGCCTCTTAACAAATTTTTGGAAAAAGTTTACGACAAAAGCCCACAAGTGGTTAGAAAATGGATGTTTGCTTTCCTATGATGTCTACAAAGCTACATATGCTTAGATATCTCAATTTAAGCTTTCCTTTTATGATGCTTTCTAATTACAGCTTGAAATCTCTAATATTGTGGAAAACCAAGTAGTAAACCAAGAAGAAATCGATCCTAGAAGTGTTGATAATCTAACATGTGATGCTTATTTGCAAGTTTTAAATCCTTCCAAAAAGGCTAGGCATGCTTTGCATACAAGGCAATTCAAGGGAGAATGGAGTAGGCAGGCTTTCCATACAAGGCAATGGACATCCACTAATCTTTCAAACACAGGTACCTCATAACAGCTATAGATTATTTTCAGTATTCGTACACATAAGAATATTAACATGTACACTTTATTAAAGGCTGCAGTTGAAAGTTGGTGCCTTACTTCTGGAAATAATCGACAAAGTCATCCTCAAATGCAGAACACACCAAGCACATATTCATTGGTGTCTTTCACACCAAGAACTCATCGTTTAAATCAGGTATTCAATACGTGCTTAATTAAACTTCTAGGGTATCCATCCATATATCTTGTACTTATACCAAATCTGATATATAAGGCCAAATCAAATATGTAAGGCAGGAATCTACTTAATGGTTAATGCCATGTGGTTCTATATTTCCAAACACTTTGGGTATCATGGTTATGTATGTAGTTATTGTTATCCTCTTTCATCTCAGTCTACTTATCTATTGTTATCTCTATTAGATGAAATCTTCCAGTTATCTTAGGCAGTCAAATCTTAAAGGTTTTTGTTCTTAATGACATGGAATGTATATTGAGATCAAATGAACTGTGGAAAAAGAAGTTTAAACCTCAGTTAACTGATTAAGTAGCTTGGTTACACCAGTGTAACCTTGACTGTGCAGCATTCACCAGTCCATTCAAGAAAAATTATTTCTCTTTGGTTTTGTTTCCTTCAAGCTTGGATGCCTTATAGAGTCTTGTCTAGTCTAGTAAAGTCTGAATGCATGTTCATATGCTAGAATATTTCTGGTGTAAATTACCCTGACTGTGATTTGAGTACTAGCTCGGTTGTACAAGTTAAATTAACCCAGCCCCAAACTGTTTTGACATTCACCGGTCTAATTCAAATAGAAATTAGTTACTATCATAGTTTGGTTTTTGTTCAAACTCTGATGCTAATTCAGTTTCGGCTAGGCCAATAGTTTGGTTTCCTTCATGTCTTGAACTGCTGAAAATGACTAATCCAGAAAACTGCAGCTTAAATTGTAGCTTGAACAAAATAACTAATCTAGAAAACTGCAGCTTGAACAGTGGAAAAACTAGGTAGATTAGGTGAGTAGCACGGCCGTGGTGAGACACCACGACCGTGGTGGGTAGGGATGAGCACAGTCGTGGTGGAAGAGAACGGTCGTGTTGGTTAAAATGGCTAAATGTCTGGTTGGTGGTAAAAAATGGGCCAAAATGGCCACGGTCGTGGTGGTCAACACGCCCGTGGTGGGTAGGGGTGAGCACGGCCGTGGTGGAAGAGAACGGTCATGTTGGTTAAAATGGCTAAATGTCATGTTGGAGGTCAAAAATGGGCCAAAATGGCCACGACCGTGGTGGTCACCATGGTCGTGTTGGGTTGAGGGTAGCACAGACGTGCTGCGTAGCACGGCCGTGATGCGTAGCACGGTCGTAGTGGGATCTGGTGGCATGACCGTGCTGCGTGGCACGGCCGTGGTGGGTGGTCGCCTATCATGCAGATTTTATACACATCCTTGTACTAAGTTCAATCATAATTTTAGTTTACAGGTGCATGTTGTTGCTATGTTGGTTCACTTACATTTATCTCTACTTTGCACTCACTCTGATTCCTTTTTGTATTTAAATTGATAGGGTAGAATTACTTATGATGGATTTCAACGGATAATGCACCTTGGAGTAGACCAAAACCGAAATATAAGGGTAAGTTGTTTGGTGTACTATGATTTATGTATTAACTTTAAATTTTATTAATATAATGATTTGTCATTTTTAGGAGAAGAATATTCAAGTACCCAACCATATGAGGCCTGGCATTGATGAAGAGCACCACACCATTTGAAGGAATATGGAGACATTATAGATATTAAGAGTTTCTAGCATGATATGTTGATTGTCATCAATTTCAAATTTTAGAACCATATGTACTCTTTATTTATATCAATGTTGAGCACGCAATGTATGGATAATATTTTGATTCAATAAAAAAATTGGTTTGAGGTGATTTAACATTTTTATGTGTCATTTTGGTGTTGAATCTTCTTATGATGTCATGTAAATTAGTATAAAAATATTGCTTGAGGTTATGTATACAAAGTTTTCATTTAAAATTTGATATTTTCTATAGTAACAATTAATTAACATTTAATAAATCATTCAATAATCAATAACCAAATCATTTATAGTAGTCCCTCATAAATATATTGATGAAGTTCTAGATTGACCATCAAAATTGCATTGATGACGACCACATAGCCCCTCAAAAATAATATTAATGAAGGCATTATCCCTTTAAAAATATATTCTCGAAGACCATCAAGTCCCTCAAAAATGTATTTATGAGAACTAAACATGCCCTCAATAATGTTATTATGAAGGCTAAATAGTCCTTCAAAAATGTATTTATGAAGGCTAAATAGTCCCTCAAAAATGTATTTATGAAGGCTAAATTGTCCCTCAATATAACATTCTTGAGGGTCAATTGGTCTGTGACAATTGTATTCGTGAGGGCCACTGGTATTTGTCACGTGAGTTCTCTTCACTGACCATTTGTGAGGTCCAGACTCACAACCATCCCTATTTGTGAGGGCCTGTAGAGAGGGGTTTGTGACAGGACTCACTCGTGAATAATGGCCCAATTTTTACTAGTGTGTATTGAAGTTCAACTTGGTGCCCAATTCTTCTTGAACCTATTTCCATAGCTTTGAAGTGAAATTTGGGTCCTGGTCCGAGATAATGGACGATGGAACTCCATGCAGATTTACAATCGCGTGTATATAAAGGTCGGCCAACTCAGAAACTTTTGCAATAGTCTTCACGGGTAGAAAATGAGCTGACTTGGTGAGATGATCCACAATGGCCCATGCAGCGTCGTACCCCTTCCTGGTCCTGGGTAATCCCACTACGAAATCCATAGTGATATGTTCCCATTTCCATTCCAGAATCTCGAGGGGTTGCAGTAGACCACCTGGTCTTTGATGCTCGGCCTTGATCCTCTAGCATGTCAGACACCTGGATACAAAATCTGCAATGTCGTGCTTCATGCCTCTCCACCAGAACTGATGTTGTAGGTCTTTGTACATCTTCATTGTGCTGGGATGAACTGTGTACTTGGACCCATGTGCCTCACTAAGAATGGTTGTCTTTACAGTTGACTGCTTAGGGACCCACATACGGTTCTTGTATCAAATACCACCATCAAGACCCACAGACAGATGTGTATGAGGTTTAGCTAGGAGAGAGGAGAGCTTTGCAAGTTTGGGACTAGCTTTTTGTGCCTCTAGAAGTTCAGAATGCAGGTTGGATGTGGTAGAGATGTTATTGACATGCATACGATCAACCAGGAATAGTGGTCTCCAGCTTGCTAGGTCCTCCATGTTCCTCCATTAAGGTACAGACAGGGATGCACAAATAGCTCTTTTCTTACTAAGAGCATATGCAACCACATTGGCCTTACCTGGATGGTAGCCAATGGTGAAGTCATAGTCCTTCAAGTACTCAATCTACCGTCGTTGTCATAGATTCAAATCCTTTTGTGTCAGAATGTACTTGAGGCTTTTGTGGTCGGTGAAGATATCAAATGTTGCCCCATACAAGTAGTGCCTCTAGATTTGCGAGCATGGATGATAGCAACTAACTCCAAATCATGCGTAGGGTAATTCAACTCATTGGGTTTCAGCTGTCTGGAAGAGAAGGCCACTACTTTCTCATTCTACTGTAGGACACACCCTAGACCCTATCGGGAAGCCTCAGTGAATATCACAAATCCTTCATTGCCAGAGGGTAAAACAAGGACAGGTGTTGACGTCAACTTTTATTTAAGCTCTTGGAAGCTAGACTCACAAGCAGCTGACCAGATGAAATGGTCGTCCATCCGAGTAAGCTTAGTGAGAGGAAGTGCCACTTTGGAGAAATTCAGAATAAAACTACGATAATATCCAGCCAGACCTAAGAAACTCTAGATTTTAGAAGGATTACAAGGAGGTTGCCAATCAAGTACAACAAATACTTTAGCGGGATCAACATATATGTTACCCCCAGAAATGACATGACCAAGAAACATAACTTTGTCAATCCAGAATTCACATTTAGAAAGCTTGCCATAGAATTTGTGGGCTCGAAGAATTTCAAGGACAGACTTTAGATGTTCTCAGTGTTTCTCCATAGAGTTAGAATAGATCAAAATATCATCAATGAATACAATCACAAACTCATCAAGATAAGGTTGGAAGACTTTGTTCATCTAGTTCATGATTATGTTATTGTGTTGGTCAACCCGAACGGCATCACCAGAAATTTGTAGTGCCCATAACGAGTTCGAAAAGCAGTCTTGGATATATCTGAATCCTTGACCTTAAGTTGATGGTAGCCAGAAAGAAGATCAATTTTTGAGAAGACTTTAGTAGTATGAAGTTGATCAAAGAGGTCATCAATACGGGGGAGAGGATACTTGTTTTTAATGGTAGCTTGGTTCAACATGCGATAGTCAATACACATCTGCATTGAACCATCTTTCATTTTAACAAAAAGGACAGGTGCACCCCAAGGGGAAACACTAGGGAGGATAAAACCTTTATCAAGAAGTTCTTGTAATTGTTTCTTTATCTCCATAAGCTCAGCAGGTGCCATCCTATACGATGCCCTAGAAATTGGAGTGGTTCTAGGAAGAAGATCTATGGAGAACTCAATGTCTCTATTTGGAGGCAGCCCAAGAAGCTCCTCTGGAAATATGTCAAGGAAATCACGTACCACCTCCAGTCTTTCTACAGGCCCATTGTCAAGACTGGTCTCTGAAACGAATGCGAGGAAGACTTTACATGCTTTAGATATGAGCTTTTTAGCTTTAAGAGAGGAAATTATGATATTATTACAGAATCCGCTTCCCCGAGGGATCACTATAGGAGAGGAATGAGGTTGAGAGAGAACTACCATCTTGTTTCTACATTCAATGTGAGCATGATATGTGTATAGCCAATCCATGCCAAGAATAACATCGAAGTCTTCCATGGTTAAGAGAATGAATTCAAAGGGCATGTCATGATTTTCAAATTTTAGAGGAAGGATGTCGGTTTTATGCAATGTAGTGAATATTTTTCCACTAGGAGTTGATACATCCAGTATGTATCCCAAGTCCCTTATATGTAAGTGCAACATTGAGGCCAAATTTTGAGAGATAAACGTATTTGTGGATCCTGCTTTAAGTGGATTTCCATTCAAGAAAACAATGCCTACACATGATAATTACATTTTAAATAATTGAAGGCATTGAGTAAGATATTAGATATATGAAAAAGATTTAAGGTTACCTTTGACAAGCTGGTTCAGATTTGCCCTAGTCTCCTCTGTTGTTACTGCGAACACCCTGGCATTGCGGTGTCCCTGAGGGGGTGGAGCACTCGCTGGAGGTTTGCCAAGGATAGACACATTGGGGCACTTGGTGAGGAAATGTCCCTCCTTCTTGCAGTTGTAGCAGACCGGCTTGGTGTAGCGACAAGGCCCATCATGTCCTCGTCCACAAGTCTTACATTTGTTGCGGTAATCCATCAACTTGCTATTCTTCAGTCCTTTCTTCCCTGAACCTCCTCCTTTCCCTGATCCTTTATTATGGTCGGGGTGGAACTTCTTGAACTTCTCTTACTCAGTGGTGGTCAACCCTAAATATCCCATTCTAGAAGGCTTCTGCAATCCCTGCTCCCTTTCCTGTTTAAGGACCATGTCTAGGTCTTCATCAATGCTTCAGAGACAAGAGGCTATAACTAGGGTTTTCAGGTGTGCAGAGAGACAGTCTACATAATGCTCGATGAGGCAGTCCTCAGTCCAGATAGGGGCATAGCATTCCAGAAGCCTAAACTTCCAGGTATAATCGGCCACTGAGAGACTGCCCTGCCTAAGCTTCATGTACATCTTCTCTTTCCTCTTCTTCTCAGCTATGGGCATGAAACGGTCGGTGAAGAGGGTCTTACAGGCTTCCCTTCCCAAGTTGTCTACTTCATCTCCCTGATTCCCACCACAGTTCTCCCACCAGACTTTCGCCCCTCCCTTAAGCAAATGGGTGGAAAATTTAACCTTCTGTTCTTCGGGTACTTCTAGGGTACGGAAAGAATTCTCTATGGAAAGGACCCAGGCCTCAGCCTTCTCCATGACTTCAGGTTGGTCTTCCCCCCAAAAGCTGTCAGGGTTGAGCTTAATGAAGTCTATTAGTGTCACTTCCTTTTTCCTAGAGGAGCTAGGTTCACGGGTTCCTTTTGTGGCGAGGGTTTCCATAAAGTCTAGAAGGATTTTCTTCTGTTCCTCCCATCTTTCCTTGGATGCAACATCAGGATCAGGTACTTCAGAGGTTTCAAGCCCTTTTCTCTTCTTAGAGGACGATTCCTCTGAGGCCTTTGAGTTGTGAGTTTTAAGAGGCATCCTATAATTAATATGAGCATATTAGGTCCATTACTTCAACAATTATTCTCATCATTATCTTTATTATCATGAATGATATTTCATTATTCTCATTTATCAATAATTATTGTTCTGAATGTTATGATTTATGGAGGATATCCTAAAATCCTTATCAGTCAATCCTTAGGACTTTCTAAATAGAAAGACTCCTTCCTAACCTTATAACAGAGGTAAGAGGGAAAATTTAATTTATTTTAAAACATAGATGAGAGGGAGAAATTTTTCCAATAGAAGAGGTGAGAGGGAGAATCTATGATGATAAGGTTCCTAATTTAAGGTACGCCTAAGAATAGGGGACACTTAGGATATCGGCCAGGTAGACTTATACTGCCATAAAGGTAGCCTCGTGATTGCCAAGCTAAGTGGCTCAGAGACTTTAGTGAGACCCATGGCAGATGCTATCCTAGACACCTCAACCCTTCATATCCCTAACTCAAGGACTACCCTAGACTCAAAATAGGATGAATGAAGTTCATGTGACTTGATTTGTGAACATTGGCTCTGATACCAACAATGACGTCCCCCAATTTCTATATACTTCCCATAGTGACATTTATAGATATGTGTGCACTCATATCTATAGATGTCAAAAGGGAAAATATCAGAGATTAAGGTAGTCAACTAAAATAGATATTGAGCCAAGATCTAGTCCACATCATCATATAATGCCACACGAACATTCATTCATATAGATAAAATAAAGTCATTACATATGGAGAGAAAATATTATTCTAGAGAAAATTAACTTTTTTACATAGGATCTCGATCATCCTCAATGTCAACTAAGAAAAGAAATAAACTAACATCTAGCAAGAAATGAGATAAGAGGAAAAGATCTATCTAATATATCCTCCAAGTTTATTATTTTATGCCTTCAAGTGCTTTGAGCATGCATTTCACTTTGTTGTCAATTGTTCCTTGCACTTAGAAAATACGAGAAACAAAACATCAGCAGAGCTGGTATGTGGTAAAAGTTACACTAATAAGGTTGCATAAAGGAAAATTTTTGAACAAGAAGAAAGGAGAGATAAAACCATTTCTTAAGACAAAAAATCAGGTAAACATCCTTTTTATTACAATCATTTTTATAAGGTTGTACTACACATATTGCACTTGACTTACATCTAGTGTGGGCAATATAATATCATCATACATCTTACATGGGCCAAGGAAACATACATCCACATTAGGCAACATACATCCACACCAAACTATGTGCTCTAGTAGCTACAACCCATCATAACCATTTATGTTACATTAGGTTTGGTAAAGTATAACTCATACTATTCAACCAAGCAATCATATTCAAATATGAGCATTCAAGGTATACATATCATAAGCAACCATGAATCTAGTCTTATACTTATAAGACCATGTGCCTGCTTGATTAGATCAGATATCCAAGGATTTGAATTAATCAATAAATGAGTCACCCTACAAGGGAAAGCAAGGATACAACATTACAATTGGTCCATGTGACTAAGACTAAGATATGTTCTTAATTATTATTCCTTTTATGGTATCTAATTCAGATCAGGGATTTTTGGTATTTTAATTGGGTTTAGAGATAGCATCAGGTCTGATCCATCATATACTATTTTGGTTAAAAGATAATATTTAACTAATCAATTAGAATATTTCCATAAACTAGGTTTTCTAAAAAGGGGAAAGCAACCCTAAACATATTATCATACATAACATCAGGGTTCGTTCAAGGGTTCAGGACCAATCATGGTCACTAAACATCATCTAATAATACTAGATTTAATATAAGATGTACATTTAATTTGATGTCGAGAGAGAGAACTAGATTTAGGGTTTCTTCTCATCATTTCATCATTTATCATCTTAGAATAGGATTTTGAGTTATTTAGAAACAAAGTTTTATCTAGGGTTAATTACACCTTAGAAGGTCAGATATCATCAAGGAAAACTATTATCAAAAATTAATTATAAATAAGGGGGTCATTAAAGCTTTAGGAAACTTTTTTTGAAGAAGGCAAAGGATATAGGTCCTGGTAACATTTTATTTGCATAGATAATAATTTTCTGATCAAAATGGTATATATGTTTGCTACAATCCGATATTCCTAGAATCTTTTATGATTTTTCTAAGGTAATGTATTTTCTTGAGTAATAAAAAGAATAACTAAATAAAAAGAAAGGAAAATAACCTCGATCGATGGCCGGATCTTACTAGATCAAAGGCTTAGATTGATCTACACCGATCAGGCGATCATGTGTCGATCTACACTGATCTGACGCTCCTAGCTTGATCCCGCTGGTTTGCTGCTTGCTCTAGCAAGGAAGGAGGGACTCCGACGAGATCAAGCTTGCCCCTTGGTGCTGCTCGCGAGTGGGAAGGAGCTGAGGTAGATTCACGAGCTTGTCCCAAAGCTAGAGAGGGTCAGGATAGGGTGTAAGGCCATGCATAGGTTCACACCATCGCGTGGGCAGGCAAGGTCGCCGGAGCTGAGGCCGTTTTGGAGTGGGAGGGGATCCGAGGCCTCGTGGTGGTGACGGGGGAAGCGTGGGGTCTAGGTGAATGTGCGGGGGAGGTTAGAAAGGAGCAGAGGATGTTGTGGAACTCACTGGGTGGTGGTGGCTGGAGGTTGAATAAGCTGGGAAGGGGTGTATGCTCGGGGTGTCTTTCTCACAATCAATGCAGGGAAAAGAGTAAAGGGGGAGTTGCGGAGCTATTGGTGGGGTTAAATAGGCATTTGATAGGATGGGCAATGAAGCCCTAAAAGCCCCGTCGCCGTAGTGAGAAGGTCAGGATGTTGGGAGGTTGGGAGGTTGCAATATCGCATGAAACCCGGCCAAAGCTGGTATGGCCAGCCACGAAATCGTGAGATGGAGATATCTATACAGATAGATATTCAAAAAAAGTGTATGAGGTGGAGTCTAGCTGCAGCTCGTGCCACCGCCTATCTCCCCGCCCTTTGCGGGAGGTAGGAGACGAAGTCTCCTACGTTGGATCGATGATCAAGGGTCAGAAATTCTCAGCTTGAACTAGGTCTGTGCCCAATAGCTTAATGGGCCGCGTGACACATTAATCTATCCATTTATTTGACAACTATGGTCCTAGATCCAAAAATGAATGGAATATGTACCCATTTCAATTGGTCATATCTCCCAATCTGTTGACCCAATTGTAATCAAATTTTAGGGGTAGTTCTATAAGGTCTTCATGAAGCTTTGGTATAAGTTTGAGATCCAAATTCCAAAATTTGATATGTTTATTTTCCAATACATTAAAACATGTATTTTATCATCATATCATACTAGGGTTTGCATTTTCTTTAAAATTTGTGACACAATTTTGTTCAATTGAGCAAAGATTTTATGAGGATATATTGGTCCACAAATTTGATAATAAACTTTTAAGAGAGAGAAAAAATTATGAAAACTCACTTTGTCACAATCTCGGAACTGGAATCTTCATTTTAATGAAATAGTAAAAAAGTTTGTATTTATTTAAAATGAAGATGAGCCTTATGTGTATAAGAAGGTTAGTGGGATCATAGTAACATTCCTCATATTATACATAGAAGACATATTATTGATGGGGAATGACATCCCTACTTTACAAAAGGTAAAGACATGGCTTAGAAATATGTTTTCTATGAAATATTTGGGAGAAGCATCCTACATTTTGAGATGCAAATAATTTTATATCCAATCAAATACCATGATAATTTCAAACTAATATATATATGATATATATATATATGCAATTTACATATGTCGCTCTAAAAGTAGTTTTGACGGTGGATGTGTAGCATGGTTATGGCCAATAAACCCTATTATATATGCAGTGTTGTATGGTTGGTTAATCCTTTTATCTCGGTCTGTGTACCGAGTCCCTATCTTATCTTCTCAATGTAAAGTTAATTCTTTCTTACCCTTGCTCCCCTCGAATGTAACTTGAGGTTTTTCAATAATTATGTAAAATTAGGATAATTTACTTTCCTATTATGAAAAATAAGAGGGACGTTCTGGTGACACCAACTGACTGTCTTGGAGACAAGCCAACCAGTTGAAGGACCAAGGAGGACCAGAAGGACGAGTTGAACTGACTGATTGGTGGACCCAACTGATCAGTTGGAGGAGCTAGCAGCTGATGGACATAAGAATTAGACAATTGGTGAGACGACCAAACGACCATCTAGAAGGTGAGTCGATCAGTTCAAGGCTTGAACTGGTCAACTTGGATCGGCAAGAATAGATCTTCGTCAACAACAAGTTTCTACATTCGATGTAGACTTAGGATGTGGCAATTTCTTGTGGCTCCAAGGAATTGGCTAGACATAACCACCATTTTTATTTATTGCATTTTTTCATTGTGGGATATAGCATGTATATGATACTTACTATATATATGGTGATTGGATATTGTATATGTATTTATAAATATAAACTCCCTCAAATAAAAATTATATTAAGTCTTAGATGCTTTCCAACAGCAACACACATGAAAAGCTTGATCGACCAAGTGTAGGTTACACCTTCGTGTGGTGCGTCATCTATATCATGGAAGTGTTATGTAGATATATAGGTTCTACATTTGTAAGATGTTGGTTCAGGCTTTACCTGCTACTTCTTATAGTGTCTAATCCTAGAAGCATGCAGATGATTATGTCAAGGAGTTTCATATATCATCTATCTATAATTGCATATGATGCAATTAGCAAAAGTTACCTACCTTGGTGGTTGACTGTGCTTTGTGGCGTTGGTCTGGCCATAGTCAAATTATCTTGTATCTGGCCCACTATAATATTGCACGTTGCAATATTCCAAATTGATATGTGAGGGCTATCAATTTAAATTAAAATAGTGGGAGTGATAATAATTAAAGACCTAATTAATATTGACAAATTTTCAAATCAAATCAAAAGTTTTGACAATTGCAAATTTTCTCTTGTAGAATCAAATGGCAAACAAATTTGTATTGCGGTTGGTCCTTAAGAAGGGCCAACTTGACGGGACAAATTTCCATGATTGGTTTTGAACTTTGATAAGGGTTCTCAATGAAGATTGTAAGATCTACATCCTTGATAAACCATTGCCAGAAATGCCTACTTCTGATGTACCTAGGGCACAGGTGGATTCTTACTGGAATCATGCCAATGATGCCTTAGAGATAAAGTACCTTATGCTTAGTTGCATGAACTATGACTTTCATGACCAGTGCAAAGACATGAGTGTTCTTGAGATGGTAACACATCTTAAGAAAGTGATACTTGGTCTTACAAAGAAAGAAAGGGACAATGTCATAAAGGTTCTACTTGAGTCTAAGATGACAAAGGGAACCTCAATAGAAGAGCATATGCTCAATATGATTGGACATGTGTATCATCTAGAAGAACTGGGATTAACCTTGATCTAAGAATTGGCCACAGATATGATTCTAAAGTCAATGCCAGAATCATATAGCCACTTTATTGCATGTTATCATGTGAATAATCTAGTTGACCACATGTCAAACTTGCTTGCCATGTTGATTCATGTTGAAGCAAAATTGAAGAAGGACAATCCCGTGATGATGATCAGTAGAGATGAGGGCAAGGACGAGAAGAGTTCTGAGGTCAATCATAAATCTAAATCTTCAACACTCAAGATAAGGAGAAAGAAAAGTACAAGAGGAACTCATCCTTTGTACTTGAAGGCATTCAGGAAGAAAAAGATGGGGATGGTGATCTCCATGTTAGGTATATATGTTATTGAGATAAATCTAACTACTTCTTCATCATGGGTACTAAATTCGGAATGTGGATCTCATATATGTTCGAATGTGCAGGATCTGAAAGGAAGTAGGCCTTTGGGAGAAGGTGAGGCGGAACTGTGAGTTGCTAATGGTGCAAGAGTTATGGCCAGTATAGCTGGAACCTATAGTTTATGTCTACCCACTAGGTTTGTTATAGAGTTAAAGAGTTGCTATTATGTACCTACTATAAACATAAACATCATTTCATTTTTGTATCTTGTATGGAAAAGGATGCATTTGAATTCCATATTAAAATGGTTCGATGTTCCATTTTCAAAGATGTGATCTTTTATGACAGTGCCCCAATGTCTTATGGTCTTTACTTGTTAGATCTAAAGATAGATGTTTATAACGTTAATACCAAAAGACTAAAACTCAACAACTCAAGCAGAACATACCTTTAACATTGTCATCTAGGGCACATAAATGAGAATCACATATTTAGACTACATAAAGATGGTTATCTAGACTCTTTTGATTTAGAATCAGTAGAGACATGTGAATCTTGTTTGTTGGGTAAGATGTCTAAGGCCCCTTTCATTGGTAACAATGAGAGGGCTAGTAATCTATTAGGATTCATACATACTGGTGTGTGTGGACCTTTTAGAACAACCACTAGAGATGGGTATTGATAAGTCATTAACTTCACTGATGACTTCAATAGGTATGGGTATGTTTATTTAATGAAACATAAGTCAAAAACTCTTGACAGGTTCAAGGAGTTTATGAAATAAGTACAAAACCAACTTGGTAAATGTATTAAGGCACTTCACTCTGATTGAGGTGGAGGATACTTAAACCAAGAGTTTTAGAACCTCCTTAAAGCCCATGGGATTGTATCCCAATGGACTCCATCTGGAACACCTTAGTACAATGGTGTGTCAGAAAGAAGGAATTACACATTGCTAGATATGGTGCAATCAATGACGAGTTTAGCTAAGCTTCCAACTACCTTCGGGGGTATTCTCTAGAAACCGCCACATATACACTAAACTAAGTACCATCTAAATCAAGATATGGCATGGGAAACATCCCAAAGTGTCTTTATGAGAATTTGGGGACATGAATCTTATGTTAAAAGAATGTTTTCTAACAAGCTCAGTCATATATGTGATCAATGTTATTTTTTGGATATCCTAAAGATATAAGAGGATGTTACTTTTATTTCCAATCTGGCAACAAAGTCTTTGTTGCCAGGGATGTTGCATTCCTTGAGATGGATTTCATTTCCAAAGGAATCACTGGGAGGAAAGTGGAATTTGAAGAGGTTCAAGACCAACAAGAGAACATAGAACTGATAGATGAATAAGAGGAACCAAGAGAATCATAAGGTGTTCCTCAAGTAGCACATGAACCCCATAGATCTAATAGAACATGCCTTGAGCCTGAAAAATTTAGATATCTTGTGACTCTGGAAGGTAATGAATTGGTCATAGATGTTGAGCCAATAACCTATCAAGATGCTATAGAGGGAGAGAAATCTGGGAAATGGCTTGAAGCCATGAGATCTGAGATGGAATCCATGTACACCAACAAGGTATGAACCTTGGTAGATCCACCTGAAGGGATAAAACCCATAGGGTGCAAATGGGTCTTCAAATAGAAGACCAGAATGGATGGTAAAATACAAACATATAAGGGCAAATTATTTGCGAAGGGTTTCAGACAAGTTCAAGGTGTTGACTATGACGAAACCTTTTCTCCAATGGAAATGGTTAAGTCCATCAAGGTCATGCTTGCCATTGCAGCTTCTCATGACTATTGGCAATGAAATTTGGTAGATGGATGTTAAAATTGCATTCCTGAATGGAAATCTTCTCGAGGATGTGTACATGACACAGCCTAAGGGTTTTACAACCAAAGGATAGAAATCAAGTCTATAAGCTGCAAAGATCAATCTATGGATTGAAGCAAGCATCTCAGAGATGGAATCTTCATTTTGATGAAACTGTCAAAGAGTTTGGCTTTATTCAAAATGAAGATGAACCTTGTGTGTACAAGAAGGTTAGTGGGAGCATAGTGACATTCCTCATACTATACATAGATGACATATTATTGATGGGGAATAACATCCCTACTTTACAAAAGGTAAATACTGGCTTGGAAATATATTTTCTATGAAAGACTTGGGAGAAGCATCCTACATGTTGGGGAGAAAGATTTATAGATATAGATCCAAGAGGATTCTTGGACTAAGTCAAAGCATATGCATTGAAAAAGTGTTGTAGTGGTTCAGCATGAAGAACTCAAAGAGAGGAAACCTACCCATGCTACAAGGAGTTACCATCTCTAAGAGTCAACATCTCAATTCTTGTAAAGAAAGGGAACACATGAGTTTGATTTCATATGCCTCAGCAATAGGATCAATCATGTGTGCAATGTTGTGTACCCGTCCAGACATCTTGTATGCCTTGAGCATGATGAGAAGATATCAGTCAGATCCATGTGATGCTCATTGGACAGCCGTGAAGAACATCCTCAAGTACTTCAGAAGAACTATGGATAAATTCTTAGTCTACAACAGAGAGGAAGAGTTGGTGGTAAGATATTACACTGATGCAAGCTTCCAGACTGACAAAAATGATTACAAATTACAATCAAGATTCATGTTTTACCTAAATAATGGAGTTGTAAGCTAGAAGAGTTCCAATCAAGAAATAGTTGTTGATTCTATAATAGAGGTTGACTATATTGCTTCATCAAATGCAGCAAAGGAGGTTGTATGGATCAAGAAGTTCATTACAGAACTTAGGGTCATTCCAAGCATCAATGATGCAATCGAGTATTATTGTGAAAACAATGGAGCTATTGGACAAGCTAAGGAACTCAGATCGCATCAGTGCTCAAAGCATATACAACAGTGGTTCCATCTCATATGAGAGATCGTCAGTGAGGAGATATAAAGATTTGCAAAGTACCAACTGAGAACCATATTGCTGGCCCCTTGAAAAAGGAACTTTCACAACAGAAGCATGATGGTCATGTTAGATCACTTGGGATATGATTTGTGGGTGATTGGCTCTAAGTTCAAGTGGTAGTCTATTAGTATGTATGCCTAGAGAGCCAATCATATGATGATTGTAATGACATAACTTGTAATTGATTTGATTAATAAATAAAGGCAAGCTTCCAATTTAATTTATTTAATTCGGTTATGAGATAATGATGTAATATTATAAATGTATAGAGAATAACATTACTCAATGATGTACGTATTCAAGTATGTGAATTGAGGACATGTGATCATACAGATGTTAAGAACACACATATATTCTTATTATATCACTGATCGGTTGTTATCATGTAAGATTGATAGACAACAATGACACATAAGATCAGAATGTGAGTTGGTTGATGATAGAATCTCATTAATCATGATATGGCTATATCAAACAAAGCACACCAATACATGTTAGAGAATAGTGTATCAGATAGACCCACCATGTGACTGACACATGGAAACCATGACCATGGTAGTCATAGTCAGCTCTTATATTGATGGTAGTGTTTGTGGTTCTTAAACCTAAAATAACTACACTCATCACATTCGTTCAGTATGTTTTGACATCATCAAACATAATCTTGAAACATGGGTTGTTATAAAGGTAATGATTGGGTGACTATGACACATGGGGACTGATTTTGAGTTATAGAGATGCAATTTGTCCCTCCTATAGGAGTATGATATCCTAGGCCTCTTGATAAGTGAGACTAAGAAATGCATGGCCCTACACATGTGAGTCAATATGTGATATTGAGCTTACATATATCTCATATAGTCTTTTATGGTTCAAGAAACAAGATTGAATGTTGAATAGGGTGACTACTCCATGTCTCGAGTTCAATCTAGATATCAAAGACAGAGGAATTACACAAACACTATAACACCATGCACATATTGTAGGTTGAAGTTGTTCCCCAACTTTCCATATACTTGGGTAGCATTGATGTGCAACTAGGCACCACTCATTGATTTTTATGTCATAAGTTGTTATGAACATTCACTGTCAACGTAATATGGAACCTATATGGTCACACGCATAGGTCTCGACCTAGAAGAGGAGTTTAATCTTGAATGATGATTGAATTGATTACTAAAGTGTTTATGTATTCAATTCACACAACACATCAGCTGGATACACTATTAGATGATTGATTCACTTAGTGTGATGGTCGTTTGAAGTGCCAAATGATCAAATCAAGTATTGAGATGACCATTTGGAGTATCAGACTGATTGGAACTGAATTGGCTAAGTTCTGCTCAAACTGAGGTGTGAACTGACCAGTTCATTCTGTTGAACCGACCAGCTTGGCTTGACTCACTAGACGACCATCTGGGTGAGCGATACGACCATATCACGTGAGTGAGATTGCTCATATTGTTGGAAATTCGATTGCATCAAGGAACTAGTGCTGACATCATATCATGAATTAATTGGATTCAAAATTGCCAATTTTGTGTGTGATTGGGAAATTGACAGATGATCGTCTCACATACAAGATGATTGTCTCGCATGCTAGATGAATGTTTGAGTTTCTAGACAACTATTTGGGTGTTCACAAGTTGCAAAAATTCAAGATCTTCTAGTCCTTTCCACTCTCGCATAGACTGGGAACCCCAACCCAAACCCCCTATAAATACAGGGGTAATGGGGGCTTCCTAGAACACAACACATACAATTGAGAACTAGTTGCTATGATAATTGTTTTCCTCTCTATTTGTGGTAAAAAAGAGATCCCACGTTCTACCTGACTAGGGAAGGATAAATACGAGAGAGAACAACTCATGATCATTGTTGTGGGAGAGCAAGTTGGTGACTAGTACACCAACAAGAGGAACAACTCCTTCTTGTCTATTCTAGCAGGATTGTAGGAGTTTACATGGTCTGTGTGGACTTCTCTAGAGGTGAGGTGTCCTTTGCACATTGCTAAGGAGAACAACATCAACCAACAGTTAGTGGTGAGAGGAGTTGCTGCAGACGACGACATTTAAGGCTCCAGTCTGTGATGTAAACCAGGAGACGCAGTAGTTAGATTAGTCCCAATGCAACTAGAAGACAGTTGCACATCTATGACGACAAGGAAATGTCAATGTACTTGCTCTAGGTGCAGGTATATTCTCAAAACCATCCTTCTCATCTCATAGTAATTTACGTGATAAGATGGTTTATGGAAATATGGTTGATAAAAAATTTGTTTCCACTGCCTACTCTGTAGCCATATTTACCTACAATTATGAGACAATTAAACATAGATAGGTGTGGATAGAAAGT
Organism: Alisma plantago-aquatica; assembly: GCA_963693085.1. NCBI lineage: Eukaryota > Viridiplantae > Streptophyta > Magnoliopsida > Alismatales > Alismataceae > Alisma > Alisma plantago-aquatica. The sequence continues at coordinate 952,891,214 of OY856412.1, forward strand.
GGAATATATACCACCGATACTCCATCTGAAACATAGATATTTGCTCATCCTCGAGCGAACACTAAATTTGCAATTTTTTAGAGGAAGAACCATGATGGTTTGACTACGAGTTGTTGTTGTTATCTATTTAGTAAATTTATCCACCTACAAAAAGTGTTAGCAATAGTAAGCTTATCATGGGATGCACTATTTAATTAATGCAATTATGATGCAAAGGAATGAAAATGAAAATAAAACTTGGGTTGCCTCCCTACAAGCACATTTTTTAACATTGATGACTCAATGCCTAAATCTCATTCATTATATTAAGGCATACAGAGTGTGAGTGGTTGGTTGTGCATGTATATTTTTTTTGGTGACGGGGAACCCCTCTCGCACGAGCGCCACTTTTGTGACCCCCGCAGACAAGGTAAACCCCGGAACCAGCCGCGTCTTTTCAGGGGGTACCGCGGCATGCTCAGTAACGTAGGGCCTTTAAATGCACCCCGGAGCTTTCGCCGAGGGTCGAACCCGGGTCCCTTCATTTGGGATTACCGAGCCACACCACCCGAGCTATGCCCCACCCCCATTGTGAGTGGTTGGTTGTGCATGTATATTGTCCATCATTAAGTAGTGTCTGAGATGTCACTTATTGAATTTGAGTTCACTAGTCTTCTCACCACAAATTTTGAAAACTCCATGAGGTAAGACGTACTTTATGATGAATGGGTCTGACCATCAGGTCCTGAGTTTTTCTAGGATGATTCAGAGGCCAACAATCAGGTCCTGAGTTTTTCTAGGAAGAGTCAGAGGTGAGAGTTTGTAAAAATAATTTACCTCTGACCTACAAACCTTTCCTCTTCAAGTGTCCATCATGCCATATATTGGTGTAGTCCTTGTAAATATGTGTGAATTTTCATACGCTCTCAGACGTATCTCTTCTAGATCATGTATTTGAAGCAACCAATTTCCTTCTACCACATAGAGAGAAAATTTGATCCCTTTGATGGCATATAAAGCCTTATGTTCAAGCTCTACTAGTAGGTGACAATACTTGTAATAAGTGGGACCTATGAGGGGATTCATTCTTCACAAAATCAAATAAAAGGAAACATCCCAATTCCAAACACACAACCAAAATTTTCAAAGCGGTGATAATCTGATTTATTCAAAATTACATTTCAAGATATCAAAATGCAGATGTCAAAGATAAAAGATCTAACTATTACAATGCTTGCTTGTATCGTACTCCTTCACCAAGCAAGGTGATGCATAAAGGAAACTAAGATATAGCATAGGATCGATAGAGGGTTGTCTAACCACTTTGAATCTATCTCCCAAGAAGAATAAGCGACACTTGATTATGTCTTGGTCAAGTCTACTTGCTCTTCACCTAGGGTTGGAATGATATCCCACGAGAGAAGACAAAGTGGAATTTTTCAGCATAAAAAGCCAATATGAGCTTATTAATAGGGATTAAGCAACAATAAGTAAAAGGCCCAAAAATATAATAAGGCTTCCTATCTAAGAGGGGGCAAAAAAAACACATAAAGAATTTAGGGCACATAACCCATCATCAATAATAATCAACCTATATACAAAAGAGACATACATAGCACCAGTGAAATATAAGTAAATAATGGATTCTAGGTCACATAACCCTAAAACCTAAGAGAGTAAGGCACATAACCAAACTCCCCAATATATAAGGTGGAAAAAAACCTAGATATGGGGCACATAACCTCCATGTCAAAACATAAAGGATGGTAACCCAAAAAACAAAGCACTTATACAACTCTAGGGATACTGACAAAGCATGTAGAAATGTAGAGGCAAGTGAAAGTCTAGTCACAAAAATAGAAGTAATGATATTTCCATCACAAAAATGGATAATATGAATCATCTGCCTCAAAAGTGGGCAAAATTAGGGTTCCATCCCATCGTAAGGAACAACTTGGTTCAATTGTACAATTACAATTTCATTTGAAGTAAATTATAATTTAGAGTCAATAAGTATATCCAATAAAAGATTCATATCATCTAACTCACATGAGTCAACCTCTTATAGGAGAGAAAGAAAAGTGTATAGGGTAGCGTGTTCCAAAAAACCAAGAGGGTCATAATCATGGGTAATTGCTCAATGCAGAAGTAAGGGATGCAACAAACATCAAGAGGGAGGAAAAATAAGATTTGTTACTCAATATGATTAAGGCGATGCAACATACATCAAGAGAAAGAGAAATTAAGAGATTTTCTTAATATGTATAGTAGAATGCAACATACATCAAAACATGTGTCAACTTAGCAAAATCCAAAACTTAGATCCAAGTCAGGGTTCTTCTTCACCTAGTAATGAATTATGTCTACAAACCATTAATTAGTATGTATTTCATAAACCCTAGATTTTCTCTCTGATTATGATTGTATTAGACTTATGAAATATATTTATTTAAATAGAAATATTTTTTCTAATTCCAAGGAGTCTTCTTGTGCAATTTTCTAACCACTAGAAATTCAATTATTAATTATTGGATTACACTATTGGTAAAATTCTCAAAATAAATAATAGCAAAAGATGGTAATGCCCTTGCATCCTGTATCACACGGTTGATGTGTGACATGGAAAATTAGTACTTATATAGCGATCATATCACATGCAAGCAGACATCAAATAAAAAGTAAGAGGACAACAATACCCATGTAATTGTGACATTATTAAATCAAACGATGATCAACCTCAGAAAATCACCAACAAATTGGTTCTCTTCTTCATCATTCAACTCACAAAAAGATCACCATTTGGAAATCATGGGGGACCCTTGAGATAACTACTATGATCATGTTGGTTTTAGTGTCTCCTATGGGCTCAAACTAGTCATTGGAGTTGATGAAACCGGCAGGGACACTTTGGAAGTTTAGGGGAAGAGATCCAGAGAAAAGGAGACCAAAGTAAGGATGGGAAATGATTGCTCATGCATCAACGATGGTAAAAGTATGGTTATATAGGGGTATGGTGAACTATAGTCGTGAGGAGCTAGGAACAAAATGAGGAATAGGGTAAGAAAAGAGGTGAGGTGAGTGACCTCAATGCTAATGACTGGCTTGGAGTCAGTAGAAACTGACGGGATGGCTTCAACCCATTTGGAAATATAATCAACAATAAGAAGAATGTAGGAGAATCCATAAGAGCAGGGGAATTATCCATGTATTCCACATACCAAACATCAAAGGTCTCCACTTCTTATCATAGATCAGTGGCATATTATCCTCTTAGAAACATTATCAGATCTTTGACATTGATTGTAGGACTTTACATAGTTGTGAGCATCTTTGAGGATAAAGAACCAAAGGAATTCACATTGAAGTACTTTGATGGCGATCTTTTTGGTGCTCATGTAGCCCTCATTTGGTTCAGAATGACACTGCTCATGAAAAGAAGGAGATTATTTTTGGAGATGAACCAGCAATGGAGGTCATGTGAGAATGGCCTAAATAAATTAGGTTCATCCCAATAGTAATGGCGGATGTTAGACATAAATTCTTATATTCATTCTCATTTCAATCAAAATTAAGCACTCCCACAACAAGGTAATTTACAAAGTCAACATACCATCGGGTGAATGTCAATACCTTTAGCAAGTGATCATCAAGCAAAGGGTCATTATTATAGATCATGTTATTGTCTTGGATGTGCATTGGATAAGATGATCACCAACAACATTTTCTATTCCCTTTTTGTCTTTTATTTCTCAAACTATTACAATAGTAAAATTCATATGATCAGCCTAGTCTCCATGTCCTTCTTTGACACTAAGTATTTAATAGTAGAGTGGTCAGTGTAGACAATCACTTGATAGCCTATTAGATAGGATTGGAACTTGTTGAAGGCATATACAATTACAAGAAGCTCCTTTTAAGTGGTAGCATAATTGCTTTGTGTGTTGTATAGTGTCTTGCTTGACTAGTAAATGGCATGATGTTTATTCTTTATGTGTTTCCCCATAAGTGCTCGACATAGTCACTACCATCACACATGATCTCAAAAGGAAGACACCAATCTAGGGCACAAAGGATGGGAGTAGTAATGAGATATTCCTTTAGAGTGCTGGTACTATCCATGTAGTTGAAGTTGAACATAAATTCGACATCCATCTGGAGAAGATTTGTAAGAGGTTTAGCGATCTTGATGAAGTTACAAATGAACCTTATGTAGAATACAACATGTCCCAGAAATGCCTAAACTTCCTTGATGGTAGTTGGAGGAGATAGTTTAGCAATCATTATGTAAGTCCCCTGACCTTTTTTATACATAAACATGCTTACTTGTCTTAATTGGGTACTTAATCTTGTAACTAAATTTATATTATGTTTTAATTTCAATTGGCTAAGCTATGTTCCAAATTTGAACCAATTGTGACTTTGTTTGCTCAATTTATACAATTTTATGTATTTTTGTGGTCTATCTGCAATTTTCCCTCTTTGCATGGATCTAATAGTAATTGTATAACATGTATATTTTAGTACATGGTGATCTAGATATTTACCAAAGTTTTATGTCATTTGAATGCTTTTCAACCTTGTTGCATAAAGGTACCAACCCCTTATATAAGTTTTGTGTGGGAATATTAGTAAGTGCACCTATTGATGCTTGCTTAGCTTCAATAACCAAAGGATTTTTTACATCCAAAAAGTGAAGGTTATTTTGCATGTTCAATAAAAAAATTTCTTTGGTGTTCAACAAATCAAAGGTATTTTTACATTCAACAACCGAATATTTTTCTACGTTCAACAACCAAAGGTTGTTCTGCATATTCAACTACAAAGATTTTTCTACGTTTAACAACCAAAGGAAGTTCTACACCTTCATAATATAATGGTTTTTTTGGATGGATGTAAACTAGTAGAGGTTTTGGATATACAAACTAATGGGAAACCTATACCTTTGAGGTACGGAAGTGCTACTTTAGAGCCTTTGACTTTCTCTTTATTCCATCCTAGCTATAAATACCCTCCCCACTCCCTTCAAACCAAATTTTTACCCAAATTAATTGTTGCTTCTAGAGACCAATGAGAAATCATTGGTTGACGACATAGATTAGATACTTCTTGTGGAAAATCTTACAAGATCATAGATGCATGTTGCTAAAAGCCTTGGATCTGCTCTTCTAGGATGAATCTAAATGTATTGCCTAGTTTCTTGCTCCATACATAAGATATTCCCTTTTAACCATTTATCTTGATGTTTACCCCTTCTATCCTCTACCATGATTGAGATCCATGGTTCTTATATATGGAAAATTGTGCATATAGATGAAGAACCCTTCTTTGTTCTTTCTTTGCTCAAGATCCACTCCATTCTTGAAGATAACATATCTTTTAGAGGTTAAATCTCACATCGTTGCTACTCTTTTGAGTGATTCCTTACTATTGGGACGTTTTTCTTAACACTTGATGCAAGTGGTATAACTTTTGATTCATTTCTTGTCTATTTATGACATGCATAATGTAAATCTTATTCTAAAAATCCATAATATGCTTAAAGATGGACTTTTATGTGTTGTTTTATATGAGAAAGATGGTAATATGAATTCTTAAGTTTTTCTTAGTCTCTTTGTACATATTCTATTGTAAATGGAAGTATCTTTTGAACATACAAGAACAAAGTCCCTTAAAAATGTCATTTTTATGGTGTTTTGGTACCCAATGATAGGAATTTCGACCCATTGGTTGAACTTTACTATATGATGGCTATCTTGTGGAAATAATAAAGATTTTATCTACTTTTTTGGTGCTGAAATAATTAATTGATGAAATTCTAGTAATAAAGGTCGCTCATCCATTCTAAGTTTTGAGCTTTGATTGCTAAATTCTTAGATATAGCATAATGTTTACACCTGATGGACTTTAAGCTCAAATTTTGGGTTCTACCTTATTTATTCCTCGTTAAGCTCTTTATAAAATTTTAGATGTTAATGAGATTCCCACAAGAATTTATTACTATTTTGGTTTAAATGACAAATTTGGGATCTTATAATCCCCAAATTGTTGTTTGGGTCTCTATCTGTCCAAGGATGATTAAACATATGATACTTAAGTAACATGGATCTAATTCATACATTTTATATCTTTTTAAGTTGCAATCTGTGATTTATTTCACATGAATCATTTAGGATGTTGTGTGTAACTTTTTTGGTACAATAAAAATACTTATTATGCTTAATTAATCAAGTGTAACCACAAACATGTAGTGCAAGGTGATTGTAGAACTGTCTTGGTACCAAAATTTGTTGGATGGTGAAATGAGTATTCCAAAATGGAGCTCAAAGTTGTATACTATTGAGTATATGTGGGTGCATGGAAGGTATTTATTAGTCATCCTGATTCCAAGATTATAGAGAGTGGTTGAGGTTGTGTCTTAGATTCTATATGATAGAGAGAGATTGTGGTTGTAACTTGGAATTGCGATTTATACCCTAATTTTTCTACCCTGACCTATTTACCCAAGACAGGATATATATTTGGTTTTATTAGGTTGAGTCGTGCTGACACTACAATTTCTCATACTAAACAAGGGGAAGAATTCTTTGGATTTTGGTCATCCTAGATCTTATATGGGACTGATTACAACTTCGTAGTGGCCAACTAGTTGTTTTAGTGGTACACCCCAACTACTCAAGACTTAATAATAAATGTAACATAGCCTTGTAGTATACTTTTCAAGGATCTTTGATTAATCACATTTGATGATAATTATTCCTTTCCTCTTCTTACTAGTATCATGTGTAAAACCTATCCTTACATGAACAATTACCTATACATGTACCTTTACTTGTACTTGATTATTTTGTAGGCTCTAATTAGTTATCTAACATGTTATAATATTGGTTTAATTGATTTTATTACATAACTTGCTCATAAGCAATAAATTTTATTATAAGTTACAACATTTCACTGGAACTTGGAGTCTCATCTCGTGGGCTTCTATACTTATTTAGGTGTTCAACAACACAACCAAACTTGTGGTGGAGAAGACCCTCAATTTGGAGACCATTGAAGCTGAGAGGTTGGGGTGGTTCTTGTTTGAGTCCTACAATCATCCCTATTCTCTCAGGTTCAGGCAAGAATATTTGTATATCATGTATTTTGACTCAAATTTTTAGTTGAATTCTATTAACAATGTAAATGTTGTGATTATCTAGAAAAACCCTTTTGTATATAGGTTGCGGCTGAGTCCACATATATTCATGTAAATATACCTACAATAAATATATGATTTGTTGGACATGTGTGCAAGCTTTTCCATGGAATGTTTGGGACTTTATTCAATTTTAATTTTGTACCTTTTAGTGATGCGATTCATTATTGTTTGATTGGTGTTTTAATTTTGAGTGATCACTCTAGTTAGGTTGGTCATTTTATATGTTGATGCTTTTTGTCTCTTCCTCAATTCAACCTATGTTCTTGCTTAGAAATGATATTACCATTGATAATGACTTGGCAGATTTCTCTCTCACTATGAAGACATGGTTTAGTCCCTCAGGGTGAGTCTTCATCTTTGACACAATGTGATCCTTGTCTTATTCTTCAATTATGGAGATACTTGATCTCTTCAAACTCAATGTTAGGGTCTTCCTTTACATTTTCTAATTGGAAGTGAATTTTCTCCACTTGTTCATCATTTAGTTCATGAACATTGGAGTCGACAAGTGATGTCTCAAGAGGGTATTTAGAAGTAGGCATCTCCTATCTCAGCTGCACCATCTTGTCTTTTCAGTCAATGAGGAAGATTGTACCCCAAACAGGGACCCTTGATATTCTCAAAAACCTTGAAGTCAAGTGTCTATCCCAAGCCTTATGTCAATATTCAACTTCAACATCGACCAAGGCTCTATTATTTCTAGGAATAGGATCCCAAAGATGAGAGGATATTGAAGATCCTCCTTGATTTCCATGATGAGAAAATCACATGGCACATACAATTTGGTACCTACTCTCACGTGGATGTCTTTTATGAGCCCCATAGGGGCGATTATAGAAGAGTTAACAAGTTGAATCACTATGTCAATGGGAAGGATGTTAGTGGTGAATCCTAGTCTTTTGCATAAGTTGTAGGGCATGATAGAAATACTTACCCCAAGGTCAACTAGGCCTTTATAGCATTTAGAGTCCCTAATGAAGCAAGAGATGCCAAAGGATCACGGGTCCATGAGTTTCTATGGCATCTTGCTTATGATAATCTCAAACGTCATATTGCTAGCTTCATTCTGTTGTACTCCTTTGTTATGTACTACGAAGTGAGGAGAGCTTTGAAGAACTTGTCTCATCAAGGAATTACTTTTAGAGCATCAAGGAAGGGAATGTTGACAAGAAGCTTCTTTATTGATTTCTTGGACTTCATGAATATCGATTCTAACTGTGTCTAATCTAGACACCTCTAGTAAGGGCCACATGGCTTGTAGATAGGAACTGTTGGGATGGCAAGAGTGGTTGGCATAGCATTCATTGTCTTATTGTAGTTGGGTGTGTTGATTTCTTGAGAGTGAATGATATCATTTTAATTTGGCATTTCAATTGTTGGTTCAACTAGTTCAACCACTGGGGTGACTTCTTCATCATCTTCATCTTCAGGAACCAGCATGTTTTTGGTGATTGGGTTTGGTGGTTGTAGTAGAATAAGTCTTGAATGTGTGGTTATAGACTTCAACTTCTCCTCCTCATGCTTCAGGTTGTTTAGGGTTGATTGGAAAATGAACCCACTAGAGGGACAATGGTTGCAGCAATATGTGAAAACTGAGCCTCCATAGATTTGTTATATGCATGCACTTGTTAGTATCTTCTCAATGGTGTCCAAGTGACCTTGATGATTGATGTATGGCATGTTTTATATTGGTTTCCGCACCCTAGGAGAAGTTGTCCTTGATTATTGTAGGGTTGATTTCCTAAACCATAGTTGCTTCCTTGATAGATATTATTGTGGTACTGTCTAGGATTGTAGTTGTTCAGCTAGAAGTTTTAACTATGGTGGAATGAGGAGGATCCCAAACTTGGTTTTGATTTGGTCCTTTCTTGAGATGATGGGTACTTGTTGCTCCATCTAGGTTCTGATACTAGAAGCCTGGGTGGTTTCTTGGTCAGTTGGGGTCATAGTATCCCTGTCCTAGAATAGAGTTGACAACATTGACTTCTTCAACTAGGGGATTGTTATTAGGATGGTGCATGTTTAGTGTGACTTGGTATAGGTGATTGCATTTTGATATCGTGTGTCATTCTACACTCCATACTTGGAATACCTCCTAGGTTGCCTTGGCTTGGAAGGAGGACAAACCTCACTATTTGTGCCTCTATAGAGATAACTTGAGGTTGTCTTATTTGAGGGATAGAGCCTTCATCCCATTCCTAGGGGGTTTCAAACTTGTGACCTCTCAGTTACAAAACTCTTTTAGTATGTTTGTTCAATCTTTAATCCTATTTCCTCCCCTTTATAACTAGAGTTGCGTGACTTTGAATCCTTTCCAATCCCTTTCCATAGTAAAGGGCTCTCCGTCTCAATGACTTACCTCTTTCCGTGCTAGGTTGCTAGTTATACTTGACAACATCTCCTTGGGCGGTAGCTTTCACACCCTTCCTTTATTTTAGTTGGCCCTATGCTAGTGTTCTACATGGCTACTTTGAGAATGCCTCTCTTGTGTGATGAACCCCAATTGTCTTGGCTCTCTTCTCCCTCACAACCTTCCATGCATTTTCGAGGGTTCGCCGCATGAAGTCTCCATTGGAAGAAATATTAAGAAATTGTTTAATGTCATTTTCCACTCCCCTATAGAACTACTCAATAAGTTGTGAAGAGGAAATGTTGTGATAAGGGTATTTTCACAATAACTATTTGAATTGCTCCTAGGTTTAGAATAGAGTTTCTCATGTGATAGTATAGGGAGTTGTACCACACCCTAGCCTTGTAGGAGATGCAATAGTAGAAAAGGTGTATTTTGATACCTTCAACAGACACATTGATTTGTTTTTTTAGTTGACAAAAATTTGTGAACTTCTGTATATGGTTATGTGTGTCCTCACTGGCTCTCCTAGCAATTTTTTTGCATCATGTCACCCATTACATATTGATCTCAATAATTGGTTCCTTGATGGTTGATTGGATGACAAGGTGGAAAACATATGCAACTTTAGGGTTATAAAACTTTGTCTTTTTACTTCTTCAACTACTTGTAGTTCTTCTTGCACAACATCTTTAGCTTCACCCATGAGTCTATATATCTATGCATTGAGTGCAACTTGCACTCTATGATTGATATCTTGTTAGTTCATTTTGGCTTATCATTCATAAATTAGTCAACGGTAGGTTCTTTTTATCTTAGGGTCAAAATACAGTCTTGCACATTGTACTAGAAGAGCGTCGTGTGAAATATAGATGTCGCTTGATGAGGATAGACAACCACAAGTAAAATGACTAAATTTAAGTCCAGTTTTAGAATATATGAAATACTATAAATTGTAGAAGAAAAATCCATAACCAATCTAAGTTATTTAAACTAATGCTAAAAGATTCTATTTTATTTAGATTGTTCTTTATCTACAAAAATGCTTCATAGAAGCACGGAAAACAAATTGAGTTGCCAATCATTTCTTAATGGTGAATCCTATAGATCTAAAAATCAAAATTACAATAAGAAGAAATTCGTAGCATGAGGTTTCTATTGGTGATTTTTTGAAGGTTTCTCAAAAGAGATGTTGCATCATCAACATGAAGTCCAAAGATATCAAAAGCAAAAGTAAAAATTTGACGGTGATTTTCCATACAAGTTGCATTGTACTATTTGTACCTTTTGTGTAGTAGAATATCCAACTGACTGACCTACTTTAAAGTTACTTGAAAGAACATTTGATAGAAGAGAGACTCTAGCAAGGTCAACATTGATTTGTTTTCCATCTGTCCAATCAAATAACAAGATGTCAGTAAGATGTTGAGAGTGGATACCATTAGGTCATGTACCAACAAAGGCCACATGAGCCTCTTTTTTGACCTTTAACCCTGCTCAAGAGGCAAGGTCAAAAAGAGTATCATGAACTAAGTCATGCCAAAACTTATATCTAGGTCTTGTGTGACAATGAACAACATGATCACCAAAGGCATTAAGGTTTTCTATTTTACACAACGGGCAATGTTCATCACCTGGGTATAAGGGAATCATATCTTGATAACGTAGGATAGATCGATACTCATTAGGTGACATGGAAAAACCAATCCCATCAGTGGCAATGACAAGTATAAGTTCTTGTGCATGGTTGGTTTAGAGATAAGTGAGGATTTATAGTTGTCGCTGAGAGAGGCCATGTGTAGTGAGTTGATGAACAATAGTTTTGTAGTAAGTGTCTGCCAAAACAGACTAGGTCTTTGGAGTGGCAAAAGACATATGTGATAATTGGAACCGTTAAAAAGATGGAAAGATCTTATGGATGGCTTCATGTGCAATAACAAAGGAGGATCATGTAGTCGCAGATATAACTTCTCTTGGGATGTGGTCTTAGAGATCCTAGTTATGGATCCAATAGGAAACATAAGAAAACTTGCTGACATCATGGAGAAATTTGATTCCCAACCTCAGAGTGCATATGAAGTGTTTCCAATAGCCACTTTAGATCATTAAAGCCTGGTCCATCGCAAACCAAAATTGGTACTAGACATTGATAAACCCCTTGAAAGAATCATCCAATGCAGAATTGATAGATGTTGGGGGTGTCATGCGAAGAGAAAACAACAACTTGGGCATCCCAAAACATGACCAGAGAAATAGAAGATCACATTATGTATCTTCAAGCAAAGCCAAGAAATCCATCGTGGTAAGATTTTTATCCACATGTTCCTTGAGAAGCTCCAAGAAAAAATTTGGATCTATGGAAACAAGACCTCCTAAAACTCCACCTCACGCATAGGACAAGATATGTTAGTATGTAGGAATATAACAAACTCTAGGGATCTTGGATCATTTAAAGGCCAAAAGATTTCTATCTTCTTAAAATTGATATGAAGACCAAAGTCTGACCTCATTCTTGGATAATTATAGTGCCTTGGAGACTTCAACAGTGTCACCAATGAGGGTTCCATCATCAAGGTACTAAGAAAGAAGGTTGATATGACATTCATCCTTCAATTGCAAAATAAGAGGATGGGGAGCCAATGAATAAATAAGTGGCCCCAACACATCACCTTCTTGGACCCCAATTTTTGAGAGAAGAGGCTCACTCTGATCGGCATAGAAAGGAGATGGGGATCTATAATAGAATTCAACTGTGCAATAGTTGGGCTATGAAGACGAACCTCCTTAAATATAGTGGATCTATCAACTATATTAAAAGTACTACCAAAATCAGCAAGGGTCGTCGTAAGATTAATAAAATGATGTTGGTCATGGATTAGGTGAGTGACAATGTGTAGAAAGGCTTCAACAACCCCAAGACTACCAACACCAAATTGATGATCCTTAATATAATTGACAATATCAGGAAATATATCCTTTATTGCAGCCTTGGAGATAAGGAGACTCCAAATCATTCCAACCATGTTAAGTTGAATGTCATTGTTTGGCTTGATAAGAGGGGTCAAAGGGACACTGGAAACATAGGGAGCCAAGGAGGCATGATAACAATTGACTAGTCAAAGATTGATCACAGTTGACATTGCATTCAAAAAGTCATCCTTAATGACCTTTTTGCACCACACATAGCATCAAGAAGGTGTTGCACACAAAGCCCATCACGTACAAAAGTTGTCCCTTTTTGGAAGGATAAGATTGCCTCTTCAACCATAACATGAGAAGCAACAAAGGGAGAGCAAGAAATATCCAACACATGTTGCACCATAAGAGGAGGGCTTTGGGGGTGTTTTGCTTCAAGCTCCAAACGAGTACTGGGGTTAGAGGGGGTGATGATGCTAGAGGAGAGAACTTGAATGGAAGCTAAAAATTGTCCATCCTTGATTTTTTTCTTGGCACTAGAAACTTAGGCTTTGATAGATTGTGCATGCACAAAATGAAAATGGTGGGTCAAGATACAGACAAGGAGTTGTTGGATATCATCAGGTCTTGTATTCTATGTTTCTAGGGACTTAAGGATCATAAGTTGTTGGAGAGAGGCACTCTTTCATGTCAAGCGTTCTTGGACAGATTCAGGAAGAAAGTGATAGAGAACATGCACGTAGAGCATCAAAAGACAAGCCCAAGCATCAATGGAGCAAGGACAAGAAACAACTTGTTGTAAGGTGGAATTCATAGTGTCAGCTAATGGCAGATGACAAAGAAGCATGATGCTCTAACTGTAGGGACATCCATAGGAAAGATAGATGAAATAAGATTTGTCTTGAGCTTGAGACCATTTTTAGGAGGTGGTGATGGTTCAATACATTTACAGGCCATCGAAGCACAAGGAATAGGAGCCAGAACAACACCAAAATTTGATGCAAGGTTTATTGTACATACATATTCCCTAGGGATGAAATCTCTAGGTTTTACCTAAACCAAGTACACAACAATCACGCCCGCTAGTGGACGGATCTTATCATAGTACAGTTACAATATCAAACTCAAATGAAAACATTTCGAAGAATCTTCTAATCAAGATAACCACACAAGAACTGTTATTTATCTCAGATGTTGGATTTTGGTTTGTTTAAACTGTGATCATAATGTTAAATTGCTAAATTAAAGTTCTAATTATCACTTGATGGAGATGCTTGGGTTAATGGGTTTCACCACCACTACCTATTGTTCACTCTATATCACAGAATTGTTTATTATCCTAAGTCCACACTCAACCAAAGGTGAGTGGACCTAGGCGTTTGTCCCTAGAATGACACATAGTTTCACACAAACAACACATATGAAAAAGTGAATAACAAAATTAAAGAGATAAAATGATATTAAGATGGATATAGATACATGTACCCATATTTATTTCAACATATGGCGTTGGTGTTTCATTTCACATAGTAGACTGCAATATATCTTCATTTGGAAACTAAAATTTTGACAAATGTAACATTATATGATATAGAACTAAGTATGCTAGGAAAAGACATGTAAACATAGTTTAATAGTATATAGAGTTGCTTGGGTAGAATATTATCATAAACAAGAAGTAGAAACAAGACAAGAAATATTAATTACATTATTTTTTATAAAGAATGCTTTAGGTTTCTTTATTCATTATATTAACATAGGCCTTTTAGATCTTCCAAAGGAAGGTCCCATGTGTCACATTAGATACAAATCTGAGTATGTACTCTATTTTAATTAACTTGAGGTACATCACCCTATTTCCATGTGAGGGGCCTCAAGACAAAGGTCAATGCGCTAACCATTTTTTATTTATGCATTGTGCCCTTACCTCAAGAATTCAGGCAGGTACACAAAGGTTATATATTGGATTTCTCTATATTATGTTCAAGGTTTTCCAACATAGTATGTTCAAACATGAAAGTAGTATTCATAGGAAGAATAACTCATTCAAGTAACTAAGTAGGCAATCATTTATATGAGGGTACATATAAACAAGCCAATATCATGGTATGGTCAAGAGATCAAGTGTAGCTTGAAAGTAGTGAGAAAGTCATAAATCTATGAGTAATATTCTAGAGAAGGTCCGACTAAAGGGGGCCTAAGATATAAAGAGAAATAATAGTGGGTCTTAGATCAACAGGCTTTTGATAAGATAAACATCATATAATTCATGTGGATGTTCTCCTAGACCTAGGTCCCGAGTAGTTCATTCTTTAGATCTAAGGTTCCAAGAATGCATGCAATTGTTCAACACAATCCAAGTATCAACATCATGCCCTAAGTCTATGTAAACCATCTATATTATGAATGATACAAGATAAAGATAATCTCATATTTGACAATAGGTTAAGCATAAGATTTGGATTGTCACCATGGTTTATACAAGCAAGATCATAAGTGGTCATATTGGAACTATTTCAAGCAATAATGTCATATTTTCAAGTTATAAGATCATTAATTGCATAAGATAGATCAAAAGGGTATTTAGTATGGAAAATTTCATAAACCTGCTGATTTTAATTCATTATAATATAATGGTCAACTTTGGAGGATGATTCTAGCAAGGTTAGAGCCCAACAACCAACACGATCAGATCATGTTAGGTGTCACATGTATGCTACCTGTAGTCAAGAAGGAATGTGAATGCATTACGTGGAATTTAGCATGACAAGAAGTATAAAGGACTTATTTGAAGGTCATAAAATATATTTGAACATTTAGGATCACTTTGCGTAAGGATTTAAGGATCCAAGTTTATAAATACTAGACATCACATGTTCATAATAGTGTACGAAGGTAAGTCTTTTATTTCATATGTGTTACATCCATGGCAAGAGGCATAAGAGCTTAATCAAACATATCACAAAACAATATAAGGGTTTTTGATTTCAAAGTGCGAAGATCATCTAATGATTAATAGAAGTAAAGTTCAAGTCTTGAATAGGCATTATCATGCAAATAACATTAAAAAAAAGTCATTTTTAGATCAAGATAGTCATTGTAAGTATATCAAGATGATTTAAGGCATTTAATCAATCCAAGGAGAGTTAAAGTGACTAACTTAGGATCTCAAAGCAACATTGATCATTAGTGCTCAAGGAAAGTATAAAAGAGCATAAGGATAACTAACTAAGTATAAATGTATCATTTTTAGTGAAATAGGGGAACTCCAAGTATATTTGGGGCGTGAAACCATTTTTATTGAATATGTCTCATTTTTTTGATCAAATTAGTATACTTTAATATTTGGACAAGGGATGTAGCTTTGGAAACAATAATAAGAAAATACCTCCATATGATGAAATGGACAGTTAGATTTAGATCTAAGGGTCAAGAGAGCTTGGGGGCTGCTACCTCTCTGGTGGGCCCATGGGTGAGGGTCCCGTGACTTGACTCACTAGGCATCACCCCCGGTCTGCTAGCATCCTCCTAACGTTGGTGGAATCCCCACAACCTATCAATGCATGACTATTGCGTCTAACCACCATCAACGCTCATCCTGCCAAGACCAACTTTCACGTGAGACACATGTTTGCAGTGGACTAAAGCTCGTCGGTGCAGGTGGGATGTTGGGGATGGAGAACCAAACAACCCAAAAAACAAGCTGGTCAATCTCAACTCTACCTCATGAGGCTAACTACAACCTACCATTCATTCAGAGGGACACAGGAAAGAAGTCCCAAAACAAACTCTATGGTGGTACTAGTCGGAGTGGGGAGGAAGAAGGATATGGTTTGGGTGTTAGGGCTCATGATAGGTAAATGAAGAGAGGGGAAATGAAGTGGGGGAAGAAAGGATTTGATTTGGGGTTCAATTTTATGAAAAGAAGCGAGATGGAAGGTGATTTGTGGTGCCAAAAGAGGGGGAGTTGGCACCAACATTGCTTGGGCTGATGATCAGTACAAAGGAAGAGGATGACCTTTTGTTTGTTGATCAGGGGTGCAAGTCGTCGAGGTGGCGATCCAATGGTCCAGGCTGGTAGGGATGAAAACTACATGTTATAATTGGTCAAGGGTCCAACATTGGGATAGCTAAGGGGGCTCCCTCTTAGTTGGGCATACCCTCCAATAAAGGCCCAAGTGAGATAAAAAAAAAGGATAAATTTGGTTTAAATCAAATGAAAGGGTCAATTTTGAATGGCCATAACTCATGCTATGATGCTCCTATTGAGGTGATGTTTGCTCTATTTAAAAGATAACTGAAAGCTCTACAGCATTATATGTATAACGGATCAAGATCACATGTGGGGTTTAGTTTTAAATGTAAAATCATGATGCACTGAAAGCATTGGAACATAGGTCAACATTAATTAATGTCACACATTGGGACATAAGAGCAAGGTGACTATGATTAAGCATAAAATGACTATGATTGAGCATAAAATCACTCCAACCATGTGAATGAACTCAAATTAAGTGATGTGAGTCATTAATAGAGAGGGAAGGAAGAGATATAAAGGTCTAGGTTATCACACTCTCTCACTGCATCACAACATGCATGAATTGCATTATGGCCAGGTGAATCCATTCTTTCAAAATTGGGAATAAAATTGCATAATTTTACTCTAAATCTTGACATCATGTTACCTAGAGATCATGTATCTATCACCTCGAGAAAATACCTACATGAAGTTATCATCATGGGATAAACAAAAATCTAATCAATATCCTTGGTCATAGGTTTGTAGTTCTCTACACCTAAGTCCAGATAAACATGCACATATGTCATCCAAACACATATACAAGTAGTTAACGATAGATTTAAAATGTAACAAAGTTTACATGAGTTTTGATGCAATCAAAAGGAGAAAAAAATAAGTAGTGAGGCTACTCCCTATAACCTAGCAAAGGGAGATCCTCATGGAAGTAGCAAGATAATAATGTATAGAGAACATATTCCATATTCACAAAACAAATGGATGAGCACTTGTGTCATGCAGATACTTATCTACTTGCTTAGGAACATTCTTGAGAAGAGCATAGGTTGATCAAGTTGCTGAATGAATGGTTGATCAAGCTCTCTTTCAATGTTGATTGAGTTGTTGTTTGGAAGTCTGATCAAGATCTCTTTTGAGTTTGATCGATCAAAGTATTAGAGGTACATTGATCTAACACTTTCAAGGTTGATCACTCAAGTTGGAGCACATGTCAATTTATCTATATTTTCTAGGTCAGTCAGTTGAGCTTTTTAGTGGATGGATGTAAGGTGGAGTTTTAGATGGAGTTGAACAAACTCTTGATGTCTCTAGATGTTTTAAAGTGGAGTAAATTACCTTCTATTTATAGGAGGTGGAGAGGAAGGATAAAATCCTCCCAAGGAATGTGATGAGGCACCTGCAATTAATGCATTAGTGGCAAGCATATGAAGAATACAATACAATTTAGCATGGCCACAAAAAAAAGAATAACGAAAGTCTCCCACTAAGAGAGGACTATCACCTTTTCCAGATGTGGCTCGTGTCGAGACACCGGAGCATACGGCGGAACCGGTGAATTACACGTTGCTTCTAGATAGCGAGTTGAGTGTAGGAGAATTCCTTTCAGTAGGACACAAATGCCAAACCTGAGAGTGAGATCTCAAAGCGTAATGCCAAAACCCATCTCATAAGTAGATGCATCCGAGTCAGGGAGAATATTGAATCCTTCACGATGTTTTGGTGGCAGGTACTAGTCCATTGAAACAATTGACTGACAAAATCTTGCAAGGAGGGCTGCTTGCCACTCCCCGAGGCCAAGGACGGGGTCGAACTATAGAATCCAATCCAATACCTTATTGCTAATTCCCAGTCTAAAAAGTTGATCAAGAGTTTTGGTTGGTTCATGCATTTGATCAGATGTCATCAACCAATGGATCTTAATTGGAAAAGGTTAGTTTTCAAATGGTTGATTGATAAATTAGAGCCTATTCAATTGGGAATTGATTAGTTAGAGCTCAACCAATTGGAATTCAATCAGTTGGAGCTCGATTAGAAGACATTGATCAGTGGACCTCAAGTGGCATAGCTTGATTGGAAGATATCAATCAATGGAGGTCAAGCACCAGGTCGATAGGTGGCTTTTTGATGGGAGTGATTGATCTATGGATCTTGAGTGGGTGGTCGATCAGGAGGTCAATCATGGAGTTGAGCCAAAAATATTGATTGATTGGCCTTCTAAACATGCTAAAAATTTATAGTGGGCTAAGATGTTGCCCCACACCTTGCATGAGGTGTCCCCCTCTCAACTCATGCCCACTAAAGGGCATCAAGACCTCCTAGGCCGCTATGGTATTGTTGGTATGGAGAGATAAAACTTCCAACCTACAAAGGGAGTTAAGAAGAGTATCAAAATCCTTACATGCTAACATAAAACCTAAATAGAACTAAATGAAGATATTTCTAGGGCAAACAAAGAGATCTAAATGCAAAATTACACTAAGAATGCATATGCATTCATTAGCAAGTCCTCCTCCCACACCCAAAACCAATCAATTATGTAAGTAAGCCATAATGAATCTATAATGGAACAAATAACTTGCTCATCGATGAAGACCTCTATTTGTAGTGTCTTTGGGAAACAATAAGGGATCCATAAACAAAGACCAAGTCAACACAATGGCAAAATACCTTGAATTGTATAAAAATCCCCATGGAGTTTCCAAACTATTTAATTTTGGGGGGAAAATCCTTATAAAGCTAATCTCGATTGTTGCTATAAACTAAAGAAGATGCAAAAGATAAGGAAATTTGGAGTTGCCACCTTATTTTGTGATGAAAACAAGGAAGACTATAGATGGTTTTGAATCTATAGGAAAATATGAAGAAGAATAAAAATGACTCTCCACTAGAGGGAAAATAAGATGAGAATAGAGCTATGAATGACAACTGGATTATGATTGAGTAAGATGTTAGGCACCCCATCATCACCCAAAAACTCAATACCACAATTTGAATTCTTGAGTTTTGTAAAAATCATTCAATTAGGTTTGCTTTAGGATTAAGAAAACAAAACAAGTAAAAATGATTAAGGTGTGTGAGTCTTTAGGGACTTAATATGATGATCAAACTTTTTGTCATCATCCTTAAGGATATAGTTTGATTAAGGAATCCAAATCACCTCAAAATATCTCAAGGTGGAGATCCATCTTGAGGATGAGATGTGAGAGATATATAGAAATGAAAGAGAAGACACTATTAGATCAAGCAAGATCTAGATGTGTGTGTGCCCTTTAATAATATCAATGTTGACAAGTTCACATGTTTTGGTTAGGATGCATTATAAAGATGTAGTCAATTATGAGCAAGATGCAATATTTTTAGGAGAACAAGGAAGCATGTAAGGATGTCAATTAATTAGGAATGTCAAGTTGTTGTACAATGTTCAAGTACATGAACAACTATGTCATGAACAAGTGATAAAGTTGATAAAAATTGAAGAATGAGCAAATTGATTGTTGTTATCAAGATATAATGAAATATCAACAAGTAGAACAACTCAATTAGATCCAAAGGTTGTAAGTTCCTCGTTACCATTTTTGCATCCTCCTAACATATCAGAATTGCCCTTTTAGAAGGAGAATCTTCTAAATAATTGCTAGTTTGAAATGTGGACAAGTTAGGATAGTTTCTCTCTAGCTTTAGAAGAGTCAAAATGGGCATTAGTTGATAGTGGATAAGGGAGGGGGTTATACATGTTTGCGAGGGTTAGAGGGTTCAATTTCAAAGAATATATTTCACATGTAGAATTGCCATTAGATTAGGTATAACAAATCGAATTGAGATTTTTCCCTGAGGATACAATGTGTATTTCTATATTTTTTGGGGTGCGCCACTAGAGGAATGCCATGTTTCTACATGTGGCATATTAAAGGAATGTTGCAATCCATATAGATGCCCTGGGCAAGAAATAAGAATTATTATGTATCTGACTCTAATTTTATAGAAGATTATAAGTTCATGTCGAATAGAACATTTGCCTTTTATTGTGAGATCGTGTCTTTAAGAGATAAGAAATTCAATTAGAAAAGAGATAAGAGGGAGAAATGAAAAATTGAGATATAAGTCTTTCCATTTCTTCTTAATAAAAGACATGGAATTGAATTGAATATCTTCTCCACTAATATTATGGGATTGATTTTAGTAAAAAGATAAAAGGTTAGTGTCCAATTAATATTAGAAATAAATATTACTTGTGGGTAATTTCATTGGAAAAATCTTGTATGAATCTCAATTAAAGACCAAATTATGGCTGAATTGGGAGTATGGATTGTAAGACCGCTGACCTGTGTTTTGGGTTAACCCTATTTTTTTTGATTAAGTGCGTGCTTAGAACCTTTCTCCAATCCCTTGAGATGGTCTTAGAGCTTGTGGAGAGCTTAAGTCTCCAGTTTGAGCTTGTTTTGATGATGTTTGTGCTTTGTGTGCTTGTTTTGGTTCAAATTACAATTTAACCATTTTAGAGGGTTATCTTGCAATTTGTCACCTCGTGAGTGTTATTTATTTCTCTTGTCTTTTTAAGAGAGGTTTGATGTTTTGGGGTGCCTTGGTTGATCCTTGGATGTGTGGTGGCATCGCTAAGGGTGATTAGGGTTTCTAGGGTTTTGATGTCACTTGATCATGTGTACCATATTGAAGGTGATGACCCTTATATCGACCTTGATGGGGTGTTTTGGGGGTGTCGCAACTGAGACACCTCCCTTGCATGGTTTTGTCTTGAACAAGATTGTTGTGGGTTGTATTGGGTCGAGATAGTTGTCTTCTAGTGAAATGTCTCAACCTAGTGTGTTGGTGTTCCTTTTGTCTTGACCAAGAAGGTTGTGGGTTGTCTTGGGTCGAGACAGTTGTCTTCTAGTAAAGTGTCTCAACCTAGTGTGTTGGAGTTTCTTTTGTCTCGACCATGTTGTCCTTTGGTGCTTTGTTTCAACAATGTGGTGGTTGCGACCACGACCATGTGTTGGGTGACCCAAGCGGTCCAGACCCAACATAGTTTTTATCACCATCTCATGCATGTATGTTTTGCGTGGTTGCATGTTGGTTTCTTGGGTGACCAAGTGTCCTTTGGATCCCTATCTTATTGACACCTCATCCTCATCCTACTTCTCTCCTCTTTTACTTTATAAACCATCTTCTCTCCGTGCAAGCAACCCTTTCCGGTCATCTTCCTTATCCTTCCTTACTTGATCATCCTCAGAGCCTTGAGGAGGTGATATTTGGAAGATTCAGTGATCGGACCTCTTGCATGTGGTAATCCTTGATCATCTTCAACCTTGGTAAGCATATTCCTTTCTTTTGTAAACGTTTTCCTTTGGAACCTTCATATTCTTCTTCCTCTTTCCTTGGTCGTAGACTAGGGTTCTACCCTAGTGATCATCTTGAGAGAAACTCCTATTCACAAAGGCCTTAGACTATGGACTATCCATTGTGATAACTAGTGGGAGGATGTTTTCTTCTTTGGTTTGTCTTAGGGTTTCCTTGCCATTTTTTTTGAGCTACCTTTGACCAAGGTGTTCTTCTTTTTGGAGGTGATCTTGTGGCCAAAGTGGTAATCCTTGTTGGAGCTTCCTTTCCTCCTTGGAGCTTGATCTTGGAGCTTGATTTCTCTTCAAAATTAGGCGGGTTATATAATTCTCTACCTCCTTCTATCATTAGCACCTTACTTTTATGCTTGCATGTTCTTGTTTTCCATATATAAATATGATGTTAAGATGGTAGATGATGATCTTGTAATCTAGGGTTATAGACTCTATAATTTTCTCTTGAAGATGACTCTCTTTCTAAAACCTTAATTGCTATGAGCATGTTTCCCAGAGTGATCATGAGAGGGTAATCTTGCATGCATCTTAAGCTTTGGTTTTGTCACCATAATCTATGTTCGACCATCATGATTCCTTTGAAGTTTTGGGTGTTTTTCTTACATGTGTTGCGGTTCAATCTTCTCTCTCCTAGGTGGTTTTGCTTGAGGATCTTCATGGAGTTTGATCTAGGGTTGATGATCTTGGATTCATGAGTTTTTATCCTGGTGACATTGGGTTTCTTGTTGTTTGATCTGCTTGATCGAGACATATGTGGATATTGATGTATTGGGGTCGAGACAACTTGTATTGGCTTGGGTCGTAACACCTTGGTTCTTGCTTTGGTCATGATGTTGCCTTGGTTTTTGGTTGAGATGTTGTGTCATGCCTAGGTCTATCGTGGTCGCGATGCTGAGTTGGGTTGCTGATTGTGACGCCTATCTTGGTCCCAGCCGTAACACCTTGTTGTGTGCTTGGTCATGCTTTTATTTGATCTCTATCGAAGACGTGCTACCTAGTCTTGGCTTTGGTCGAGATAGTGGGTGTCGTGGTCATGACGTCGCCCTTGGTTGCTGTCACGATATTGCTTTGTGCTACGTTTATGATGTCTTCTCAGGATGATCGAGACATTCTACTTTTGAGGAGTTGAGTCGCGATGTTGTTTTTGTTTGGGGTCGTAACGCCTGCCATTGGGGTGGTCGAGACACCTTGTGTCACGGTTTTGACACATGCTATGGAGGTGGTCACAACGCCTACTGTAATATCCCTGACCTGGGTTATGTTTTAACCCTAGGTGTTTTGGCTTAATAAAGTTTATTAGATGATTTCTCTTATATTTTGAAAAGTAATCAAGGCTCATGAGGAACTTATACTTCAATTTCAGTCCTTTTTATGTGGAAACATTACTTTGTTAATTTTGGACTAAAGTGAAAATTACCCAAGTTGCAGGGTTAACTTGCAAATTGCACTTGATAAAATGTTCCTCTGATGTTGAGACATCATAAGAATAAATATGATGTAGTGTTATGGTTTCTACAAGCTTGGGCACCAAGATAAAGTTTGTAGAGCAATTCTTGTGCATTAAAACCTAGTTTAGGTGTAATGTGTAATTTACCCAAAATCTAGGGTTCTAAATCCTCTATAAGGTCCCTCATATTTCTTTAAATAAAGTAGAGCAAAGAAAATGAGAGGGGCACCTCATTTGAATTATCATGGAGGAGAGAGAATCTTGATATTAAAATAATCAAGATTTAATCATAAATGGAACTTTAATTAATTTACTGCAAAAATAAATAAATTATTTGAGGAGCCCTTCAACCAAAAGTTGAGGGATGAAATAGAAAAGTTATGGACGACTTTGTGCCTTGTAATGGCACAAAAAGATCTTGGTTGAGTGGAAGCCCACTCATATTAACATAAAAAAGTATTACCCACTAAAAGTTGGATATTATTATAAAACTCATTAAGGTGCTTAATTTCTTTTCCATTAATTCTTGGATAATGAAGAGGTTTTGCAAGTAAATGAATGTGTCTTCGTGGCCAAGGAATGGAGGGGGAATTTGTGGAAATAATTTCAGAATTTAAAGAAAATAATTTCTTTTTTTTCCTTGAAAATCCTTATACATATCCTTTTTCCAACCCAGTTAAGGACTTTTCTTGAATTTTCTTTTCTTATTTTCTTTTTCCAACCACAGGAGATCTCAGGAGAAGGATAAGGACGAATATAACCTATTGGTAAGCTTTTGATCATCTTCCACCTTGGATTCATGGTGAAAACCCTAAATCAATGCTTGATTCTTGATTTTCTTCACTCGATTTCAATCCAAGCCAACTTGTTCATCCAAAAGCTCAAGAACGGACCTTGGGCAGTTTCTGGAACTCCATCCACCATTAGAGACGTGGAATTAGGAGCTTGGAGATCAGATTTTGAGGCGGGTTTTATAACTTTAACCCTTAAACATTAGTATTGCATTCAATTCTCTACAATTTGTTGGTTATTTTCTTCTATTTGGAACTCTTGTGATTCATTGTTGAAATTCCCATAAAAACTGGTTCTGTTCTTGGATGCACGAATGAAGATGATGATGACATAATCTTTACACTTTTCCAAATAAATTATTAGGCCGAACGGTTTCCATAAGTTGCTCAAACAGTTTCCCAAACCGTTTGGGAGCAAACGGTTTCAAATCGTTTGAGAGGAAACAGTTTCATCAAACTGTTTGAAAGGAAACCATTTCAAATCGTTTGGGTGTGTTGACCACATTTGACCATTTGGAGAACTGTTGATAATTTTGATGGTTAATGATTCATTAAATATAACTGACTAGTTTCAATTGGTTCATTAGTTGAAGGTTCTTCAATCACTAAACCCAAATCGGGTAAGTGTTGATTTCTTAATTAATTAATTTGGAAACTTGGGTTGATTGACTCAAATGATTTAAAAACAATTTGGGGATCACCCAAACGGTCTCAATACCGTTTGAGGGTCACCCAAGACCTTTTGGAGGTCTAGGGTTGAGTATGGTTAGGTGTTTGAAGATCTAAAGATACCAAGTTGATTTGTAATCAAATGTTGATTTAGTGATCAATCCTATGATCCAAACCCTAATTGGATGTCATGGATTTGGATGTTGAGATGGACAAACGGTCTCAAGACCATTTGGAGGTCATTCCAAATGACCTCAAGACCGTTTGAGATCAGGTCATGTTCAATTTGGATGGTGGTCCAATGGTTTCAAAGTAATTAGTCGTACAATGATCAACATTGAAGGTTCATCGATTTTAATCCTTAATCCAATTGATTCAAAACCCTAATCGATGATCAATTGGGGGTTAAATCAGTTTAAGGATGACCTATTAAGCTCAATTAAAGTATGGTTATAGGTCTAATTGATGGATGATTATATGAATTCAGTCGATCAGGGGATCAACGTTGGAAACCCTAAATCAGCATGATTGGTGGAGACCATATTGGTCCATCCGGTTTTGAGGAGGTTCAGACCAAATGGTCTCAAGAACGTTTGAGTCCAAATGGTCTCAAGACTGTTTCGGACCAAACGATCCCAAACAGGTTGAGTCTCATGCGGTTTCAAAGTTTTACTTTAGCAAACAGTTTCAACATCAACTTTAGCAAACAGTTTCAACATCAACTTTAGCAAATGGTTTCAACCTCAACTTTACTAAACAGTTTCAAGTATGCAACCAAGACCGTTCGGAGGTATAGCAATCAAGACCGTTTGAGGTCTTATTTGGTCAAGACCTTTTGGGGTTTATGTGACCAAGACCGTTTGGAAGATAACTAATCAAAACTGCATGGATACTTATTGTGGTTAAAGGACAAATTGATTAATTGAATAATACAAGATATAATTAAGTATGCTTATAGTAATTGTATCTCAATAATCTAGGGTGATTAGTACCTTTGAATGATTAATCCTTAATGATTAAGGAAACAATAACATAATACATTGAGTCAACCTTTATCCAAGTAAAGTTGACATGATCTAATCATGTCCAAAGTAAGGATCATCTTTTAAAGGATGAGAGAGAGTACACTTCCTACATGAATGATAATCATGTAATGGTTAAGTCCTAACACTTTCAACATGAATGAATGTGTAATTAGGGTATGATTCTTGATAGGGAGATCATGAACCTTAATTATGAGTACAAACCCTAATCTATGATGATGGAATGATCCTAATTTAGGGAAATGACATGAGAAACCCTAATTCAGGGTATTTTGATGATCAACCCTATGTGAGTGAATAGTAAACCCTAATTGGGGGTTATTGATCATAAACCCTAATCTAGGGTGATGTGATGTAAATAGTAAACCCTAATTTAGGGTGATGTGATGTAAATAGTAAATCCTAATCTAGGGTGATGTGATGTGAATAGTAAACCCTAATTTTAATTAAGGTGAAGGTACATGTGACACCCTAACTCTGGGTTATACTATATAGCATGAAACCCTAATCTTGGACAATGAGATGATAAGTCATTGATCCTAATTGAGCTAAGGGGGTGATTAACCCTAATTGAAATAAAAAGGGAAACCCTAACCCTAGCAAGGGCATAGTGGTGTAACCCTTGAATTGTGATGCTATAAATGTTTTGCATTGTACTGATATGAAATTGATGTATCTTTTATCATTTGTACCAATCATGCAGGTTTTATGAAATAGTAAACATAGCCAGGTAAGAGCTAAGATGCCTTATTTATTGAAAGTACTTTATGAACTTTGTGAGAAATGATATGCTATGTTGCCTAGTGAGAGGTAACCAAAGAGATTATTAGGCTGTAAGAGCAATGTAAAATACATGCACTGCAATTATCATGTTTATACTGTTAGATGACTGGATGGCAATAAGTTACTTGTTAAAGTGGTAACAAGTGTTTTTATGATCTAAGGGTTTGAACACCCATATTCTTGGATCATAATGGTGAGATGATGAGGGATTGAGATCTCAATGTTAATAAAGTTATGACATGAATTTGATGGAAATATTACTCATTCTTTATAGCAATTGTTATAATGGTTTATGTTTGAAAACATGTCTGATGCTAAAAGAATGTTGTAATGTACTTAAATAATCAAGTGAAATGATTTCATGTAGAGCCCTGACCATAGATCCATCATCGTCAGTAGCTTGGCGATGGTGAAACAAGTTTTCCTAAGGGAACTCATGGAGGGCATACTTTTGAGTATGTGGGGGTTATGGGCGTGAATTTCCTTACGTCCTAATGGAGGAATTGATGTGAGATAAATATTAAATCACTCAAACCTTCATTATATGTATATGTCGGGATGATGCATCACTAACCTCCCAATTATGATGTTAATTCTGAATCGATGTGAGATAAACATGAAATCCCTCGATTGTGAAGAGAGGACAACATGCCACTATAACTCTAATAGCGAAGTTTCCAGCATACCTGGAAAGCTATTTAGTAGAGACACGAGATGTCCTGCAAGTTGTTCCTTACACTGAATGAGGAGGATGAGGCCATGGGAATACGGCTCTTCTATTGAACTATGTATGGTACCAATTTTGATTTTGCAATGGTCGGTTGGAGTATGAGCGGTATACCTCATCTCCTCAGGGCATAAGTATGTTTGTAAAATGTAATCAGTTGTGTAGCGTATTTGCTTAGGGTTGAATTACGAGAATTAATTGTTGATGATACATTGCCTATTATGTCTTAGTTGGATAAATGTTATACATGTGTTTCATATTCCTTATTGAATAAATGACATGTTGTTTATCGAGTTATAATTGAAATGAAATGCATAGAGAATACTTCTCTACATAGTTTAATCAATGATTTACCTACTGTTGAATATTATGATTCTATTATTCAATGTTATTCTATTATCTGCAATAACAACGTTTCTAGCATAGAGTTATATCTCTCACTGGGGAAATTTACCAATTGTCTCACCCCCTTGGGATTCAACTTTTGTTAAGGTAGACACCGAGGAATAGGCAGAAACCCTACAGACGGTGAACAACAACAACAACAACAAGGACAATAGTGATCCTTAGGTGGAGAAATTGTCTGTCAAGTCCTGTATACAGAGAGAGTCCTATGCATCATCTCTGTACTCTCAGGTCCTAGGAGTCAGTAGATGGTTTGATATAGATATGAGATTTTGGCTTGATGCCTCGAGATTTTTGTATGCTACTTATATATAGTCTAAAATGGCAGTTAATGTTTGTGACTCTCGAGACGAGATGATAAAGACATGTACTGATGAATCCGAATGTAAATAACTTACTTTGGTTCTTTATGAAAGAGTTCTAAAATTTGTGGATCTCATTGCAAAAAAAAAGTTTTAAAATTTAGTGATTTTCAGTAATTCTGCTGCTAATAATATGCTTTTGCATTAGTTAATCTTGTTTTTGCGAGTCGTACGTGACAATTTAGTGGTATCAGAGCTCTAGGTTCACTGAGTCTACAGAGACATATGACTAAGGTTGTTGAGTCTGTTCTAATGTTTTCCAGTCTATCTGATAGTGTCTTCCGCTCATATAGGAGGAGAATAACTAAAGATGTCTGGATCACATGATGAACATATTGTTGAAAGTAGTGTTTCTGCACGCGGAGGAGGTGCAAGGGACCAAGGGAGGAGCATGTTCCTGAACCACACCAATTCAATCAAGATGACATGGGGAACCCAACCTTCCAAGCCATGTTCGGGCAGTTTATAGCTGCCATGACGCATATGACTGATAGGATGCCCATACATGCACCTAGGGCACCTGCCCATGATAAAAGACATTAGTCTTTTAAAAGTCCTCTGGAATCATCATGGCATTGAAGAATCTACATGGGAACTAGAGGAAGAAATGAGAAGGAAATACCCTACTCTTTTGTCTTAATGTTTTGTTAATGATTTTAGGTACAAAATCCTTATAAGGGGTGGATAATTTGTAATATCTCTGACCTGGGTTATGTTTTAACCTTAGGTGTTTTGGCTTAATAAAGTTGATTAGATGCTTGCTCTTATATTTTGAAAAGTAATCAAGGCTCACTAGGAACTTATACTTCAATTTCAGTCCTCTTTTTAAATTATGTTGGAACATTATTTTTTAATTTTTGGACTAAATTGCAAATTACCCAAGTTGAGGGGTTAACTTGCAAATTTCACTTGATAAAATGTTCCTATGATGTTGAGACATCATAAGAATAAATATGATGTAGTGGTATGATTTTACAAGCTTGGGCACCAAGATAAAGTTTGTACAATAATTCTTGTGCATTAAAACCTAGTTTTGGTGTAATGTGCAATTTATCCAAAATCTAGGGTTCTAAATGCAAAATATAACCTCTAGAGGATCCCTCATGTTTCTTGAAATCAAGTAGAGAACATAAAATGAGAGGGGTGCCTCATTTTAATTATCATGGAGGAGAGAGAATCTTGATATTAAAATAATCAAGATTTAATCATAAATGGAACTTTGATTAATTTAATGCCAAAAGAAATAAATTATTTGAGGATCCCTTCAACAAATGTTTAGGGATGAAAATTAAAAGTTATTGTACGAGTTTGTGCCTTTCAATGGCACAAAAATATCTCGGTTGAGTGGAAGCCCACTCATATTAACATAACAAAAAGTATTATCCACTAAAAATTGGATATTACTATAAAACTCATTAAGGTGCTTAATTTCTTTTCCATTAATTCTTGGACAATGAATAGTTTTGGCAAGGCAATGAAGGTGTCTTCGTGGCCAAGGAATGGAGGGGGAATTGGTGGAAATAATTTCGTAATTTAAAGAAAATAATTTCTTTTTCTCTTTCCTTGAAAATCCTTATACATATCCTTTTTCCAACCAAATTAAGGACCTTTCTTGGATTTTCTTTTCTTATTTGCTTTGGCCGACCACGGGAGATCTCAGGAGCAGGAGAAGGACGAATCTAACCTGTTGTTAATATTTTTATCATCTTCCACCTTGGATTCATGGTGAAAACCCTAAATCAATGCTTGATTCTTGGTTTTCTTCACTCAATTTCCAATCCTAGCCAACTTGTTCATCCAAAAGCTCAAGAACGGACCTTGGGAAGTTTCTGGAACTCCATCCACCATTACAGATTTGGAGCTTGGAGCTTGGAGATCATATTTTGAGGTGGGTTTTATAACTTTAACCCTTAAACATTAGTATTGCATTCAATTCTCTACGATTTGTTGGTTATTTTCATCTATTTGGAACTCTTGTGATTCATTGTTGAAATTCCCATAAAAAATGGTTCTGTTCTTGGATGCACGAAGGAAGATGATGATGAAATCATCTTGATACTTTTCCCAATAAATTATTAGGCCAAACGGTTTCCATAAGTTTCTCAAACGGTTTCCCAAACCGTTTGGGAGCAAACGATTTCAAACTGTTTGAGAGGAAACTGTTTCATCAAACCATTTGAAAGGAAACATTTTCAAACCATTTGGGGTGTTAACCATGGTTGACCATTTGGAAATCTGTTTATAATGTTGATGGTTAATGAATCATTAAATATAATTGACTAGTTTCAATTGGTTCATTAGTTGAAGGTTCTTCAATCGCCAAACCCTAATCGAGTATGTGCTGATTTCTTAATTGATTAATTTGGAAACTTTGGTCGATTGACCCAAACGGTTTCAAAACTATTTGGGGATCACCCAAACGGTCTCAAGACCATTGAGCGTCACCCAAGACCATTTGGAGGTCTAGAGTTGAGTATGGTTAGGTGTTTGAAGATCTAAAGATACCAAGTTGATTTGTAATCAAATGTTGATTTAGTGATCAATCCTATGATCCAAACCCTACTTAGATGTCATGGATTTGGATGTTGAGATGGGAAAACGGTCTCAAGACCGTTTGGAGGTCATTCCAAACGACCTCAAGACCATTTGAGGTCAGGTCATGTTCAATTTGGATGGTGGTCCAATGGTTTCAAAGTAATTAGTTCTACAATGATCAACATTGAAGGTTCACCGATTTTAATCCTTAATCCAATTGATTCAAAACCCTAATTGATGATCAGTTGGGGGTTAAATCAGTTGAAGTATGACCTATTAAGATCAATTGAAGTATGGTGATAGGTCCAATTTATGGATGATTATATGAATTCAATCGATCAGGGGATCAACATTGGAAACCCTAAATCAACATGATTGGTGGAAACCATATTTGGTCCATTCAGTTTTGAGGAGGTTTGGACCAATTGGTCTCAAGACCGTTTGGGACCAAACGATCCCAAACCGGTTGAGTCTCATGAGGTTTCAAAGTTTTACTTTAGCAAACGGTTTCAACATCAGCTATAGCAAATAGTTTCAACATCAACTTTAGCAAACGGTTTCAACCTCAACTGTACTAAATAGTTTCAAGTATGCAACCAAGACTGTTTGGAGGTATATCAAGCAAGACCGTTTGAGGTCTGATTTGGTCAAAGACCTCTTGGGGTCTATGTGACCAAGACCGTTTGGAAGATAACTAATCAAAACTGCATGGATACTTAAAGTGGTTAAAGGACAAATTGATTAATTGAATAATAAAAGATATAATCAAGGATGGTTATAGTATGTATCTTAGTAATCTAGGGTGATTAGTACCTTTGAGTGATTAATCCTTAATGATTAAGGAAACAATAACATAATACATTAAGTCAACCTTTATCCAAGTAAAGTTGACATGATCTAATCAGTCCCAAAGTAAGGATCATCTTTTAAAGGATGAGAGAGAGGACTTCCTACATGAATGATAATCATGTAATGGTTAATACCTAACACTTTCAACATGAATGAATGTGTAATTAAGGTATGATTCTTGATAGGGAGATCATAAACCCTAATTATGAGTACAAACCCTAATCTATGATGATGGAATGATCCTAATTTAGGGAAATGACACGAGAAACCCTAATCCAGGGTATTTTGATGATCAACCCTATGTGAGTGAATAGTAAACCCTAATTGGGGGTTATTGAGCATAAACCCTAACCTAGGGTGATGTGATGTAAATAGTAAACCCGAATCTAGGGTGATGTGATGTAAATAGTAAATCCTTATCTAGGGTGATGTGATGTGATGTGAATAGTAAACCCTAATCTAGGGTGATGTGATGTGAACAGTAAACCCTAATTTTAATTAAGGTGAAGGTACATGTGAAACCAAAACCCTAAACCTAACAAGGGCATAGTGGTGCAACCATTGAATTGTGATGTTATAATTGCTTTGCATTGTGCTGATATGAAATTGATGTACTTTTATCATCTGTACCAATCATGCATGTTTTATGAAATAGTGAACATAGCCATGTAAGAGCTGTGATGCCTTATTTATTGAAAGTACTTTATGAACCTTGTGAGCAATGATATTCTATGTTGCCTAGTGAGAGGTAACCAAAGAGATTTTTAGGCTATAAGAGCAATGTGAAATATGTGCACTGCAATTATCATGTTTATACTGTCAGATGACTTGATGGCATTAAGTTACCTATTAAAGTGGTAACAAGTGTTTTGATGATCTAAGGGTTTGAACACCCAAATTCTTGAATCATAATGATGATATGATGAGGGATTGAGATCCCAATGTTAATAAAGTTGTGACATGAATTTGATGGAAAAAGTACTCATTCTTTATAGCGATTGTTATAATGGTTTATGTTTGAAAACATGCCTGATGCTAAAAGAATGTTGTAATGTACTTAAATAATCAAGTGAAATGATATCATGTAGAGCCCTGACCATAGATCCATCATCGTCATTAGCTTGGTGACGGTGAAACATGTTTTCCTAAGGGAACTCCTGGAGGGCATACCTTTTGAGTATGTGGGGGTTATGGGCACGAATATCCTTACACCCTAATGGAGGAATTGATGTGAGATAAACATTAAATCCCTCAATCCTCCATTATATGTATATGTTGGGATGATGTATCACTAACCTCCCGATGATGTTTTTAATGCCGAATCGATGTGAGATAAACATGAAATCCCTCTATTGCAAAGAGAGTACAGCATGCCACTGTAACTCTAATAGAGAAGTTGCCAACATACTCAGGAAAACTATTTAGCAGAGACACGAGATGTCCTGCAAGTTGTTCCTCACACTGACTGAGGAGGATGAGGTCATGAGAATCTGACTCTTCTATTGACCTATTTATGGTACCAATTTCGATTTCACAATGGTCGGTTGGAGTATGAGCGGTATACCTCATCTCCTCAGGGCATAAGTATGTTTGTAAAATGTAATCAGCCATGTAACATATTTGCTTAGGGTTGAATTGAGAATCAATGGTTGATGATGCATTGTCTATTATGTCTTAGTTGGATAAATGCTATACATGTTCTTCATATTCCTTATTGAATAAATGACATGCTGTATATCGAGTTATAATTGAAATGAAATGCATAGAGAATACTGCTCTATATAGTATAATCAATGATTTACCTGCTGCTGAATATTATGATTCTACTATTCAGTGTTATTCTATTATCTGCAATAACAATATTTCTGGAGGAGAGTTATATCTCTCACTGGGGCAAATTTTCAATTGTCTCACCCCTGTGGGATTCAACTTTTTTAGGTAGACACCGAGGAAAAGGCAAAAACCCTATAGAGGGTGAACAACAACATCATCATCAACAACAACAAGGACAACAATGATCCTCAAGTGGAGACACCGTCTATCAAGTTGTGTATATAGAGAAAGTCCTATGTGTCGTCTCTGTACTCTCAGGTCCTAGGAGTCAGTAGATGGTTTGATATGGATTTGAGATTTTGGCTCGATGCCTCGAGATTTTTGTATGCTGCTTATGTACAGTTTAACATGGCAGTTAATGTTTATGACTCTTGAGACGAGATGATACAAAGATGTACTGATGAATCAGAATATAAATAACGTACTATTAGTTATTTATGAAAGAGTTCTATAGTTTGTGGATCTCATTGCAAAAAAAGTTTTAAAATTTAGTGATTTTCAGTGATTCCACTGCTAATAATATGCTTCCGCATTAGCTAATCTTATTTTTGTGAGTCGTACGTGACACATACTATGTTACATAGTCGTGACACATACATAACACCATGATATGACTCACACATACACTTATGGTGATGGCACTTAGGGTTGTGATGTAATGCTCTAATCACATTCATCTGATGATATTCAACCTAAATCATTTCCAAGAATGTGGGAGGTGACTCCATTAGGTTTAAGTGCTATGCTCATGATGTAAACCTTAATTGACTAAGTGTGTGAACCCTAATCCCCAATTCCCGGGGCATGTTATATATTAACATTTGATTATATTTTCTCTCTCTCTCCTACTTGTATGCATCTAACATTGCAGGTTGATTGAATATCATGGCTAAGTGAATGCTACGGTAACATATATGTGATACATGGAGATGGTCATGCACATTGTACTTGTTGAAACATGGTGTTATGTTGACATACATGATTGATGTCTTTGGGTCCTATGGTATGGTGATGGCTTAATGTCTACTGTGAGGTGGCAACCTCAAGTGATGTGATTGAGGGACTGAGTTCTACAGTGAGGTGGTATTGGTGATGGCCTTCTGAATGGAAATGCTACAGGAATCATGTGGTGATAGTGTGACAAGTTCACACCTTATATGTTTTATATCTTCTGAAGTTGTACTATACCCTTATTCTTGTAGAATTTGTTACTACGTTATACAATGTAACTTGATTAATGCTAAAAGATACCCAATTGGCTTAATTGGTCAAGTGAAAACTTAATTATGTAGGTGTCCTACACCATAGATCCTTTCTAGTGTCAGCTATAATTGTTGGATTGGTGAAATGAGTATAACTCAGAGCACATATTTTTGAATATGTGGGGGCGTAATTCGAGTACCTCCTTGCATCCACAATTACAGGTTGTGTGAGACAACCATGCATGAGCTGATATCCTTGTGATATGGATGGCCATGAGTGAGTCAATCCTTCTTTCTAGAATGGCCATACATGAGCTTGTTCTTCTAGCGCCATTACCTATACCAAGTTGAGATAGGTGTGATTATACATGTGGATGTCCATGCGTGAGCCATTCCCTATGCCTGACTATATGTCATTTTGTTGCAGTTGATTGATATGTCTCTGTGGAGTTTCTCTTGTGCTGACAAAGAGGTGTGGGGAGGTCGTAGATTTTGGCTCTTCCACTGACCTTGTATGGAACCGATTTCAACTTAGCAGTGGTCAATTAGATTTGGGTGGTACGACTCAAATCACCGAGGCAATAATAAAAGATGTAACACATCCATGTAGTTATCTTGCTTAGGGTCAAATACAGATGACATTGGTTGAGCCATTTACCTTATCTTTTTATTGATTTCTTGAATTATAAGGCGGTAAGAGAAGTTAACTATTATACATGTTCTTCATATTCCTTCTTAGAATATAAATTGTTCTACTGCTCAATGGTGATTGCCTAGTTTTGCTTAATTTGCCTTATCTATTGAATACATATAATTAAGTCGAATATGCTGAACTTTCCATGTACCTTTATTATACATGCTATGTACTTTTATTTTACCTGCTTAGTTACCTATTCTTTAATAGACGTTGGCAGAGAGTTATATCTCTCGTTGGGACGTTTGGTCTCACCCCGTGGATTTCCACATCTTTTAGGTGGTTGTGTACGAAGAGGTAGAGATCGTATAACTGAGGGAGAGCAGCAGCAAGAGCAGTAGATGATAAGGTTGGATGTGCTACTAGTCTTTTGGTGTTAGAGTCCTAAAGTCATCCCTGTACACTCAGGTCTTTGGGGGTGTTCTCATTGTGTTTTGTGGATATGTTATCGATACGATGCTTTTGGCTTGTGGGCCATGTATGTAAGATTTGACATGTGTATATGTACATATATGTGGAACAAGTATCTCATGTTACATGTTGATGATAGGAAGATGCACAATGATTTAAGCACCATGATGTATGTGTAGTATGATACATGTGTCATGTTAAGGACTTAAATGTAATAAGTTTTGGCTTTGGTGTTTCAAGCAAATCAATTTTAAAATTCTTGTGTTTTCTGGTAATCCACATGTTTAGCTTTAATTATGCATTTGATTTTTGAGTAATCTCGTTTGTGGCGCGTCGGGGCGTCACATATTTTTGTACCTGTGAATCCTTGATAGGTGGTAAATAAGTAAATGAGTGGATTTAAATAGGTGGAAATATGGGAAATGTAGAATTAATCGAATAGATTCCATCATTGTCGAGAGAGAGACAAACCACTTGTGATTATTGATGAAATGACCTAAAATGGGTGTCAACAAATATAATAATCATTCAATGAGAGTCTTTTCTATAAAAGGTAAAAAATAATAAAAAAATATGCTACGAGAGAGAATCAATAAGAATTTTAAATTGTAGAAACTAGTATGATGGGATCATCTTATAAAAGAGAAATGAAAAAACTTAAAATCTCAAATTATATCCACCTTTTCTACACTACTATAGGCATACAAAAATATAGAGACGAGAAGGTAAAGGGATGGTACTAAATGAGGCATAATTTTAGAGAATAGACTTAATGTGATTACTTTTACAATGAGAGAATCTATCCAAACTAAAGGGGAGTTCGCTCATTACAGTTTCACTAGATTGAATTGGTTGAGATATAGAGAAAAGTGTACAATGTGATTGAAAATTGAAAAGTAAGTGACCTGAGAGAGGATAAGTTAATGTGATGCAATTTTTAGAAATTTGTTTACAATGGAAGTTTATGATAATTATAGGCCAATCATAGAAGTCCCGGTCAGTTTTGATTTGGGGATGAAAAGAGAAAATATGCATTTATAAAAATGAAAATTCATTAGAA
The DNA here is from genome assembly GCA_963693085.1 of Alisma plantago-aquatica. Taxonomy (NCBI): domain Eukaryota; kingdom Viridiplantae; phylum Streptophyta; class Magnoliopsida; order Alismatales; family Alismataceae; genus Alisma; species Alisma plantago-aquatica. Next base: position 952,927,855 of record OY856412.1, read on the forward strand.
AGCTGTCATGATGTTGTCAATGGATAATACAAACATTTGTATCTCCTTCTCTTTTCTTATTTTTTTTGAAATAAATAAGAGAATATAGAAAATGAGATTTTTTGAGATTTTTTTGATGATTTGTTTAGATTTTTAGAGAAAATAATCACGCATACATGGTTAGACATACAAATTCACCTTTTTTATTTGTTCTGATGCATTTTCCCGGGAGGGGAGTTTTAACATAGAGAGTGGTATGAGAGAGTAAAATGGCTGGAGAAATTTGTAAAAATAGACTAGTTGACACGATGCATTTTTTGACATTTATCAACATAAAATGTTAGTGAAATAAAACAAATGAAGACCAAAAGGCAGATGTAATATAGGAAAAATAATTGTAAGAGAAAAAGTTAGGTAGATGCCAACATTTCAAAAGTACGGTAATCCTATTGACTATTTTTTAAGAAAAAAAACTAAAATAGCATAGTTAGTTACTTGACTGGACTCAATGGTATAGATATCTCGACGTTTTACTTGACCTAACTCAAGAGTCAAGATCGGTTGTAACCTGTAAGTTCCAAACTGGTGTACTGGAAATGGCTTTACTCAATTAACACAGGAAATCATATAGATCTGCAATATCAAATGATATAAATTGGTTTATTCAAAAACTAATATGATCTATACAAAGCCCGCCAAAAAGTATTGCAGCCCAGTGCCCACTAGGGGCACGGGCAGGGAGTGTTCAGTGGTTGCAGTCGGGGTCCCAAGGCCCGCACTTTCCACCCTAGGGTTCCGACTCCCTTCTCCTCCTTCCACCTCGAAAATGGACGATCCCAAAACCCTAGATCTAGTACGCGAGCTCGTCGTTCGCCTGCTCTATCCCTCGCACGCTGCTGCATCCCCGCTGGACCCTACTCACCCACCATCTCCGGATCTCGCGCGTGCCCTCCGCTATGCCCACCGAATCCTCTCGAGCTGCATGTCGCCCTCGCTGTCCTCGGACGAGTCGGCAATGGCCGAGTCTATCAAGCGTCAGCTTGTTCTCCGCGGCCGCTCCTCCGACGCCCTCGCCTTCGCCGATGTCTACTCCAAGTTGTGCTCTCTGTCCTCCACCTCACCGGTCCCCGTCTCCCCGATCAAGCGCTGGGCCTTTCTGTACCTCCTCAAGTCCGTTTCCGACGACCGCGGCCGGAGGCCTTTGCCGCAACCCACGGCGCCTTACGCTTTTCCCCAACCCTCCAGAGGGGCTGCCTTCTCCGCCGCGATATCTGGAGGACTCCCGTCCCTTCCCCTGGAATCATCGACGCCTTCCTATTCGAGGGCCGCGCCTAAAAAGACGTTCGGTTCCAATGGCGTCCTCATGGTGTCCAAGGATCCTGAAAACATTAGAGAGATTTCACTCCGTGAGTATGCGGACATGGTCAATGAGGAATCCCCCGTTCCTGAGTCAGCCGTGGTCCGTGATATCCTATATTCAGCCCAGGGCATTGATGGAAAGTATGTCAAGTATGTCGCTGCCGTAGATGGATACGATCTGCCTCCTGATTCTGCTTCTTTCCGAATCCCACGGTCTATGAGGACGGCTGTCCGAAGGCTTTGCGAGCTGGGTTGGCTCTTCCGGGTAGTCAAGGGGTACATCAGTCAGAACATAGAAAGGCTAGCCACAGACGACATCGGAACGGTTGGCCAGGCATTCTGTGCTGCTCTACAGGACGAGCTTACAGATTACTACAAGCTACTGGCCGTGCTCGAGTCTCAGGCGTCTGTTCCTATCCCGTTGGCATCATCTTCTAGTCCTGGTGGATTGCCCGGGAACTACCTTACCTTGAGGAGGCTGGCTGTGTGGTTTGCAGAACCAACTGTGAGGATGCGCCTCATGGCCGTTCTTGTTGATGGATGCCGATATCTGAAGGGAGGCGCAATGGCAGGTGCCATCCATGAGCATTCTCGGCATGGTGACCCGTTGGTGAAGGAATTCATGAGTCGGTTGTTACGCAGGGTGTGCTCTCCACTTTTTGAGATGGTTAGGACATGGGTTCTGGAAGGGGAGCTCGAAGATGTATTTGGTGAATTCTTTATAGTCGGGCAGGCTGTCAAGGCAGAATCCTTGTGGAGGGATGGGTACAGGATACAGCCGTCCATGCTTCCTTCCTTCATCTCACAGACCCTTGCACAGAGAATTTTAAGGACGGGGAAGTCCATTAATTTCCTTCGGGTATGCTGCGAGGACATTGGTTGGGCTGATGCTGCTGCACAGGCTGCTGTTCATGTAGGCACAACTACTAGGAGAGGTGGACTAGGTTATGGGGAGACGGATGCTCTGGAAGCACTTGTAGTTGAGGCTGCAAAGAGGATTGATAAGCATGTGATGGAAACCATTCATACAAGATATCGGTTCAAGGACCACTGCCTTGCAATTAAACGATACCTGTTGCTTGGTCAGGGAGATTTCGTTCAGAATTTTATGGACATTGTTGGTCCTGAGCTATCAGAGCCTGCAAACACAATCAGCTCCTTCCAGCTGTCTGGATTATTGGAGACTGCAATTAGAGCATCCAATGCCCAATATGATGACAGGGACATTTTAGACCGGCTCAAAGTCAAGATTATGGAACACAGTGATGGTGATCGAGGGTGGGATGTATTTTCATTAGATTATGACGCCCGAGTACCACTGGATACAGTGTTTAGTGCATCTATAATGAAGCAGTACCTTAGGATTTTTAATTTTCTTTGGAAACTCAGGAGGGTGGAACATGCCCTCGTTGGGGTTTGGAAGTTGATGAAACCCAACCGTATCACTGCTCATCTGTTCAGTGGGACAGGAGGTGCACCGTTGAAGTATAAATTTGTTTCTGTTTTGAGGAAGTGCCAAGTTCTTTGGAATGAGATGAATCATTTCATTACCAATTTCCAGTACTACATCATGTTTGAGGTACTAGAAGTGTCTTGGGCATGTTTCTCTGATGAAATGGATACAGCAAAGGATCTGGATGACCTTCTTCTGGCCCACGAGAAATATTTAAGTTCAATTATAGAGAAATCTCTTCTTGGGGAGAAATCACAAATTCTACTGAAGATGCTTTTTGCTTTGTTTGACCTTATATTGAACTTCCGTAGCCATGCTGATAGATGGTTTGATTATTTATATGAGTTGCATCCGAGGTGATACATTTTTTTATTTATATTATCATCATTCTTTAGCTCTTCTATCAGCCAGATCACAAACTTCTAATTTGATTCTTTTTTATTCCAGAGTACGAAAACACCCACAATCAAAAGTGAAGGACCTTGAACAAGCACAATCCAAATCAGGATCATGGTTGGACAGGGGAAGGAAAGCACTACTGCAACTTGCTGAAGAATTTCTTCGCAAAACAGGAGAAGAATTAGATACCATCGCCAGTGAATATTCATCTTTACTAAACAGATTCATTTCAGAGTTACCTGCACAGTATCACGTTGATTTGAAATTCCTTCTCTTTCGGTTGGATTTTACTGAGTATTACAGTCAACTCATAAAAAGCAGATAGTAACCTAAATATGCAAGATTCAAACAAGATTTGTTTGTTGAAATGAAGCCTGTCTTGAAGCCGCAGGTGAACAAAGGTTGGAAAGACAATTAAGACGAGAAATTTTATAAGGATCTTTTTGTGAATGGCCCAAAGAATATTTTTGCAAATGGTCAGAAGAGGATATTGAGGCTGCTTTTTATCGTCTTGGATCTTGGTGGATTGAGAAACATGAATAGATCAAATTGTATTGAGAAACACGATATAAAAGAAAAGTTGAGGTGGAAGTTGATTCTTATCGAAATGCAGGATTGATTAAACTTTTTAGTGCTTCACATGTGGTATCACTTGTCAGATTTGTTTCCGCCGGGTTCGAAAGACGGTTTCTGCATGGATCCTGAACTTGCTTCTGCACACAACATTCCTTTTAGATATGCATCAGTGAATACACCTTCCCCAGTGACATTCTGTCCAAGCGAGCCTTGGGATATGTTCTTGTCTCATCTCATTCTGCAGATGGTGTTTGAAGTTGATACCGGCAGTTTTCCTTCAGCAGCAGACCTTTGTTAGATTCTGTAAATAGATTTATATGCTGGATTGAGGCTTGGTTTCTTGGTCTATTCTAAATCAGATGTCACTATGTGTTGGCATGCTGAATTCAAGGAAACCATTGTGTTTATATGCAACAAAGTTGTGCAGATTTTGTCCTGAATCGATGATAAATTAATTGTAAATTTGTAATTTGCTCAACTTCTCACGCTGTATAACAAGGCTTTTGGATGGCTTTGTGTGTGTTAGTAAAAATGCAGGATTCTCTAATGCAACATGTAGTGCATATCTATTGGCTTAACATATTTTTATCTTGATTCAGATTTCAGAATGGGTATTGAGCCTATTGATTCTGCGAAAAACCTTCAGGCCTGACCCTTGTGTCTTTGTTTTCTTTACTTTCAAGCATACCCACGAACAACCTTCCCGACAGTTGCATGCTCAGCATCTCGCCATAATAATTAACAATATACCCTTTCGGTGTAGCGTTTTGGGTGAGCTCTTTATAAACGAGTACGCACAACAAGGGCGATCATCTCTTCTTTAGAATCTTAATTTGTTTTGAATAATTTTTACATTCCGTTTTATACCAATACATGATAGTGCAGTCTAATTATGTATGATTTATGACAGTGCAATCTAATTATGTATGATTTATGCGGTAACCAATATACACTTTTGGACAACCAAACACTTACATTAATACACCCATCAATTATGATATGTTGGCACTATTAGACCTATGCTCGTATGACTAACACATACAAGATGAAATTGTTTTAAGTATTTGGTGTTATACTATATTTCTCCCTCGAAGACATGATAGGCTTATTGCTAATAGAATTGCAACCTATGGTCTTTAAACAAACCCCATGAATTTGCTTTCAATGGGCCACACTATACAATAATGGTTTAGAACCATCTTCTGCGACATCTGTTTTTAATTCCTATATATAAGTTTATATGATATTAGAAGCTTTTGATTCCCATAGGCCTATGACGATCCTAGGACGCATTTGATATTTATCTGTATGTACTTCTGCGTACCGTATTCAAAGCATCAAGGCGTCATGTGGTATTTTGCCTAGACGATTGGGAATCTGTTTTCTGAACCTTATCACACACATTTTAATCCATATATATATATATATATATATATATATATATATATATATATATCTTAAACTATGTAGACTGTGTTCCATATTTTTAGTCTATGTATTTTTTCTAGGACAATGTAAATTGTTGTTCAATATATAGAGATGACAAAAGAGGCTTCTAATATGGGCATGTAGTCTTAGATTATGTTTTGCTCTTGAGCAAGGTTCAAGATCATGGACAAGATGGTCCATGATATTGATATGTAGTGTGGCCTCTGATATGAATAACGTGGCCCTTAAATTTGGCACACTTCTTGACTTAAAATCCACGACCTAAAAATAGAGCCAAGACACATAAGTGAATGCCTTATTCAGGGTGATCTTCATGCCTAAAACATTGCTACATTTTGTTTATTTAATGAGATTGAAGTTTCAATTCATTAGGAGAGAAATAAAACACAAGAAGTTTGAATCACATAAGGAACTCAAGTCATAGTAAACAAGCACCCAACACACCCTATTTCCTTCCACAAACATCTGCCGAATAAAATTCATTACAATCCACTTTCCTCCCATATGTGCCACCACAAAACCATGATTATTTTGTGTAAAGCGCACCCCTTTTGTATTAATATCAAAAAGATTTACATACCAGTGTCAGTTACTAGTTAACTGGTCAGTATGAAACCGGGGAAGTACAAAAAGGAAAGAGACAAACTTTACATAAAAACTACTGGCCTAAACCAAAAGAGAAGCCACAGCCAGACCAGGCGACCTCGTATGCAAAGTTGAGACCCTACTGAAGCAGACTATATATAGTTTTTCTTGTTTTTTCCTAGAAAGTCTTCACTGGAATACCTCTATTCTCATGGACCCGATAATTCCTCTCTCTCCAGAGATAGTACAAGATAGCTTGAGCACATGGATGAAAATCCCTTACTATTATTCCTTGACAGATCCAAATTACTTCTAGGAATAAAGAGCTCAAAAGTTCCATCAACAAGTTTTCACACTTCAGATGAATACCTGGACGAATACATAACATGCACTATATCATCATAATCAGACATACAAAGGAAGCAAATGAAAGTAGAGGTGATGCTCATGCTTCTAACATAATTAGTAGATGGCACCTTGTTATGTCCAACCTTCCAATAATGAATATGGAACCTCCCTAGACATCCAATTCCAAACCCAACTGAAAAACAAACTCTCATGCAATTTAACTCCAATGAGATCAAAAAAATCTTTGAGAAGGATCTTAGTGTTACCAACGAACAATATTCTATCCTCACCTCTAGTGGGAAGAGATTCATAATTCAGAAGACAAAAGGAGGATTCCTTCTATTCATATGAACATTCCTAGCACCATCTTTGTACATATCTTAGCCTCCAGAGGAAGTCCAAGCTTAAGAAAAAACTTCAAACCAAGAACATCCAATTGAAAATGAGGATACAAAAGCCAAGGGTCCAACCAACTATTGATCATTTGACCATTTCCAACTTCAAATTTGATAAGAGGGATCAAGTTATCTGTAACCTGAATAAGATGATTAAAAAGCCAAGAAAAGGCCTAGCTATTATCCACCCACAAAATGGAAGATTGGGTTAACTACTTTTCATGTATCCATCTCACCTGCAAGTTGTCTTTTTTACAGGATGTATTCCAGAGGTTAAGCAAGGCAACTACTTTAATTATATCTCTGACATGCTTAATGTGGAGCCCACCTTCCTTTGTAGGTGTAGTCACCTTGTTCCACTTCACTAGATGCACATTGTTCTTCTTTGTAGAACCCCACCAAAGCAAATTCCTGCAAAGTTGTTCAATATCACTAGCCATGGAGTAAGGAAGAGGAATATATAGGACCAATATAGCTGCATGGTAGAAATAGTAGACTGAATGAGTTTGAGTTTTCTTCTTAAGGACAAACTAGACGGTTTCCATTCTTCTAGCATGGACTTTATCATGTTTAGTAAGGGAGCACACACGTTCTTTTTCATCTTTCTAATACAGATGGGAATCTCAAGATACCTTTGAGAAAGTTTCCCTTCATCAATATTCAAAATACTAGAGATTCAGTCTTTATAAACGTTACAACTACAAAAAATAGAACTACTAGAAGGGTTCATCAAAATACCACTCATATCACAATGGTAGCTAAAAATGTCATCAACATGACGAGTATTTCTCTCAGAGGATTCAACAAATATAATCAGATTGTCAACAAAGATCAAGTGAGATACTTCAAGGTTAGAAGAAGCCCTGAAAGGATTGATCTTTCAAGTAGCCATACTCTTATTTGTAAGAAGGGTAAAGCATTGCATAACTAACACGAAAAGGTACATGGCTAAGGGATCCCCTTGCCTCACTCCACTACTAAGAGTAAAAGACTCTAGCGGCTCTCCATTTAGTAAAACCTAATTTTAAACATGGTTTTGTGATTAAGAACCACTTGTGAAGGCACTATAATGGTGCCTTACTTCAACTGGAAACATAGACACCCGATTTTTAATGTATTTTATTATTTATGTACATTATTACTAAATTATATCTGATAAATTTTATATGTAAGGTGTTTTGATGTACTGTTAAATGCCATATACCCTAAGTAATAATGTAAGAATGAAGAAACATCATAAAAATGCATGATATATATTTAAACGCGTCAAATAGCATAATAAAAGCACATATAGGTGATCAAAGTTTCACCAAAAAGGTTAATACATCTACCTTGGTGCATAAAAGTTATTTTCATTATATCAAGTCTTAGACTAGAAAAAATGGCTAGGAGCCTAGATATTCACCTCAACAACTTTCAGACATATTAGTCCTTGTGTTATATACAACTTAACATTTTAAAGCACTCGAATGAATTCCTAGCCAAAAGTCTCATAAAAGATGTGATTGATATTGTAATACAAAATGATAAATGTCCTTGATGGCGACTAATGTCATGTTGCAAATTTTCCAAAGAATTGGATCATGGTGGTAAATTAGTATGGCAAATAGACTTAGATAAGAAAAACGGAACTTTGTGTATACAATCTCTTCATTTGAGTCTTCTTTTATCCCTTAATAGGGAAAATACATTATATTATATTTTTGGGGATGTGTTATATATCTTTTTTAGCCACCTAGAAAAATGAAGAAAATATAATTGGATCTAGGATTTCCAATGTTTTTTTTTCTCCAAGGATGAGGAACACTAGAAAGTAGAAACCAACAATTTCCTTGGTCTATTGAGCCTTGAGTAGAAATGATTGGCATTTTGACAGAATGAAGAGTGGAAACTTACTATAAAATTTAAGCTAAGCACTAGGGGGCCATTAACGCCCCTACCCTTCCACTTTCTTTTTGGTCAATGATAACTCAAGTTTCCTTGATGATCAAGGGCTTTATGAGTATAGGGTTGGGTTGAATAGAGGAGAACAATAAGAGCCCATAGATATCTGGGGGGTTTGGGGTTTGTTATGCTTCACATAGCAATTGCTATGTATCACTTGCATTCACTTGGTCTATGGATAGAAGTATACCCCTTATCCATTTGAAATCCTTAAGTGGAAAATTGTACAATTTGAGGTAGACAAACTTTTGTAGACTACGAAGGATCACTCCTTGTGGCACAAATACTTTTGGCTTAACTAGAGGTAAGAGTTTAATACATGTATAGAGTATCATGCATCCCAATCCTTAAGGTGGTATCTTGGTCCAAAATGAACATATCAAAATGTGAATGGCTAACATTGCTTATAACTACTAGACTTGCCTGTCATAAATGATACTTGTACTTATCCCAATTTAATCAAATCTTAAGTTTTTCATATCAATCTTTAAACAAGACGGTCCCAAAAATAAAGAAAATATTGAAGGATTTTACCATTTTCGATTGAAATATCCATGAAAGAAAATAATAGAATTCACATAGTGTATAAGTAACATTGATAGATCTGAAATATGAATTCCCTAAGAGAAAGTGTGCTTCCTAATCTATCATAAATTTCACTCTTGACAAAAATCTGAGAATCAAAGATGACACGATACCCCCTTGGTATATTTCTCTTGAATAAATTAATTAGGTACTCCACTAACTAAAACAAAAATCTGATGGCAGAGGTGCGAGAATTTCTTTTCAATCAATTATTAAAGAAAGGCCAATTCTCTTAGAGAAAGGAAGAGATGCTCCATGATACCACATCATGGGATTTTTGGAACACTTGTTTTGAAGATGAGTGTATAGTTGGTGTGGAATATATGCTGAGTTGAAAACTATATGTATCAAAATATAAACACTATGTACTTGATAAAATATATTTGCAATATAGTTTCCTCCATTCAGGTTTCCAAACTCTTGGTGGATCTTGTAACAGCAATTCATGAAGTTAATTGATGCAAATTCACCCCACTTTTCTGAATACAAATCTCTTACATATTATACTAACCAAGTCTAGTTTAAACATTGATGTACTAAGGATAACTTCTACAAGCATGCATACATATAGTTTTAATATGGTTTTTGAATTATAATACAAATTGGAAGAATAATAAAAAATGAGATGGAGTATAATTACTAATGGTACCAAAAATTTTACCTCGATATCAAAATAAAATATGTTCTGCCTTTTTCCCTTCAAATATATCAACGGTTTTTCATATTATGAGCATATTTAATTCGTCCATTTATCAATTTTTCCATTTAGAAAGATAAATCTTGATAATGTTCTATATCTATGTGCAATTTGGTCTTTGATTGATCTATATAAAAGCTCCTATTAATAAATTTTCAGATTAAATTCTTCATGGGTAAAATTTAGATTAAAGTTCCAATTCATAATCCAACTATGCTTCAAGAAAAGGATCAACTCTTTAAAAGTTTCTAGAAACAAAAGAGGGAAAACTTGGTGTAAGATCCTCAAATTTTGACAAATTTGAATTCTATGAATATAAGTCTTGATTTGATAAGAAAATTCTCTAATTTCATTATTCATAGAATAATATTGTTATTTGTGAGGCTTGTGTTCAACCTATCACCCAAGTAAGGCCCATGAGACTATTTGCTTTGCAAATATGTCTTTGTAGCACAAGTTTAAGAAAAAAGAAATTTCATGAATAAATAAATGATAATGACCTTGTGAATGTTTGATAGCTGAAATATGGGAATCTTGTCTTAGTTTAGCCAAATTAAAGAAGTTCCGTCGCGTCCCATCAAGGAACAAATTAATCTAATTAAAGTTGTGAATGAAAGATGAACGATGAAGAAATAAAGATAATTGTGAAATGATAAAAAGGGAAAACTTGGATTGGGTTTGACCAATCAAACCAGACACAATCATGTAAAACTTTCTCTTCCAACTTATATATGTCCTGACATATTTTGCAAACTATCATAAAGACATCCACTCCATCCTTCTCTTGAGATCTTGGTTGATTTCTATCCAAAGGTATCTCTCTCTCAGATGATAACTAAAGGAACAAGTATAACTGTATGACTTTTGTTAAAGTAACTCCTCAGTCTTGTGTTTTATTACTAACCTTTACTTCAGATCTTATTGAAATCATTCTCTTAAATACATTAATATCAATCATCACAAGAAGGTATTTGATCAACATGCGATGTATTAAAACAAGCATGTAGAAACAAAACTGTAAGAACATATGCAATAAACAGAAGAAAGAATGATTACATGGTTGGGAGGGCCCGACGGCTACTTCCAACCCAAGTTATGAAGTTTAGCCAGTCATGGTATAGAAAAGAAACAAATTACATATTGAGAAAGTCATGATAAATAAAAAAGAGGTAAGAACTTGAGACAAGGGTAGATTGAGTAGTGGATCTACCCACATTTCAAGTTGATCTAACATAGAGGTCGATGGCTAACTATCAATGGATAATGGTCGATGGGGTCTCTGTTCTTCCTTTGATTCAATCTTAAAACAAACAAGTCAATTGATTTGTTCATGGGTGTCATCAAATCCCAAGTGCAAAGGTCAATGGTTAGCTAGGTTGATGACACTAGACTGGTCGATGGTTCTGGACTTGGAATTTTGAACTTGATGGCACCCTTTCAACTTGTTGAATCTAAAAATTGATGCATTGAAGTGACACCTTGGGACCTATTCATTGGATTAGACTTGTGGTGTTGACCCTATAATGGTTCACGTGTCATGGAATCTTTGTTTTCCAACTTCCCACCTTGATGGTCGACATGTCAGTACTTAACACTGAGGTGTTCATCGGTCTTGAGAGTCATCAATATTTTGAAGATTGACAAGGTGATCTTTAAACATGAAGGTTGACATATGATCCATTAATGAAGGCATCAATGACAGTTCTGTTGACGTCAAGCTCGATGGTTTTGAAAATGATCGGACCCTATCAATTTATAGGTCAACGAGTCATGTCATTTTTTGGTGACCGAGAGAACCCACTCCGGGCGATCCCGACATGGTAAACTCTCAAGGCATGAGAGAGTGTGGTCCGGTCACCCCCCTCCCGTGCCTAATTAACATGGATTGCCATTCGCAAAGTGCCATCGGTGAGGTTCAAACCCAGATCCTTCATTGGGACTTACCGAGCTCTTACCACTTGAGATACTATGGCCGGACAATTATTTAGAGCTCGATGAGATTTTATCGATCTTTAGACTTCTTTAGTACATTTGAAATATGTCATTCTTCCTATTCATCAGGAAAAACTCGACGGGTCCATCCATCAATCTCTAAGAAAAGATTGAGATGTTGACCCAATAGGTCAATGATCAGTGTGAATCTGTCGACCGTCAATACTAGATGAATGATCATTCTTGAATGTTGATGGATAAGCCATTGATCTTGAGGATTTTGAGTTTAATTCCTAAAAATTTCCACAATACTTAATCAAAACCAGGTAATTGGTAAATTAGGAAGAAAGTGAATAAATTGAAGATTTAATCATTAAATCAAATGATTTTATTTATGGAAACACTATGAAAATTGCCTGAAAACTAATGTTATCATGTATTCAGGATGATTCAAGAATGGAAACCCTAGATATGATAATTAACATGCTGAATATATTGAATCCCTTTATTTGAGATATAATATGATATTTTGAATATAATGATAATCCAACATGATGACGAATAATTAGGGTTTCTAGATCAATGATCATACATATGTGTAGTTAGGGTTTTGAAACCAAAGATCATAACTTACTATGTTATTAATGCACTTAATTGAATATATGTGTTCACAAAACAATGATTTGATAGATCTGATAATTAGGGTTTCACCTAATGTATAATATGGGTTAATAACTTTAATAAAACATGATGTGAAAGAATTAGGCTTGTACCCTTATGGCTTGTCCAAACCTAAGACAAACCTAAACCCTAGTTTAGGACATATGTTAGGTTAGCATGTTTTGAATATGATTGGTGACACTTTAGGGTATACATTCATGTACATAATCTTAGTTGAGTATGTTGAATGCATGTATGTTTGGATATATGCTTCAAGTACAAGTTGATTGGTTTCTGCACGAAATTGTGGTACATGGTTATGTTTATGAACACTCACATTATCGACTATCGATGTTTGTTGAGAATTTCTGGAAGATTGATGAAATAAATTGTTCAATGTTTATTTACTTTCTATTCAGTTATAATACCACTATGAATAATACATAAATAAGATATCATATTCTAAACCCTAGGCTAAACACGTATTAAGGGGTGATGCACATGAGCCCTGCGAGGGACAATGGTTACACCCAAGATAGCATATCAAGTGCGGATTAGAATATGTAATGAAAAATGCCCATTCTTGTTTGCAAATAATTGATTGATTATATGTTGTTGTATTACTTGTACACTTTTGTATGCACCCCACATACACAATATAACAATATATTGATCTATTTTTTAATTGTCAACATTTTAGGTAACCACAATCTATGAAGATATCCAGAGATGATGAAGCATATGAAACTAATTCAAAGAATTAAAGTGAAGTAAAAGGAGGATTAGTTACATATATATTCTCATATATATTAATACCATGCTGGAAATTCATGTAACTCCTTAGAGGATCATCATGATACATCCTGTAAACAATATTTGTGAAATAATGGAAATTATTTTCTATTATTTGTTATATGTTGAATCTGGGTCCTTGGGAATTTAGGCAATGGATCTTGACTTTAAGGTACTTAATTGGGACACATTGAAAAGTGAGGTCGATACATTTGGTATCAAAATCCCATATTTTTCAAATAATATTTATTAATAGGTGATTTTAAGTAATCTTTAAAAATATAAGGAAAATTATTAGGGCATAACCTAAGGGTAATGGTGTCTAGAAAGGATCATGACTTTGGGGGATGAGAGTATTTTCCTCTACACCATTAGGTTGGTATATGACGACTCCCTTAGCCAAGGTGATAGCCACTTGGACAGAACTTGGGGTTTTCCTGAAGTAATATTTCCTCTAAGCTTCTCATCTCTAATTTAGTTCACTTCTCATCTTTGTGCTTAATAAACCCTAAAATTCAATTCCCTCCTCATCTCAAGTTAGGGTATTAAGGCACCCTCTGCCAATTAATGTACATATAATGGAAAATAATAATAAAGTAAAGAAATTGTTTTATGTATTTTTCTTACAAAGGTAAAACCTAGATAGAGCTAGGGTTGGTTCGGGGAAACTACCTAAGTGGGCCAAGGGATATAAAACCCTAAGGTGTAGGGTGTAGTCCCTTACCCTAACCTTAAACCCTAATATAGGGAGATGTGAGTAGTGTGGGTAAAATAAAAACCTACTCATATAAACTCTAATTAGGGTAAAAGGAATAAAAAAATCCAAATGAGTTTAGGTGACAGTCTCTCATGCATGCATGTTCGTGGATCAAGGCATTCATAATTCATGTGGAGGGTTTTTAAGAAACCTAAGCAACTAATGGTTACATAAAAATGAAAATATTAAATGCTCAATTCAACTTTTAGGGTTGGTGTCCCGACCTGGGGTGATTCAACCCAAGTTTAGGAAAAGGACCTATGCGGGAGGCAAGACCCTAAACCCACGGGGTCAAATTATGGCTAGAGAGACTAACCTCCTCATGTGAGTTAAGAAGGAACCCTAGGTTAGGACCTTACCTAGAAGGGTGAGTTCACAAATAAGTTTAAGAATTGGGGTAACTTGGAATTTCACCTAAAATGTGAAGGAAATATGAAAGCACATTCATTATTTGAATCCAAGTATGCCATATCAAAGGGACACAAGGAAAAGTCACTAAGGAAGTGGTTGACTTTGATCAAGCACTAGGAGAGGAAGGTCATAAAGAGGTTAAGCCCTAGAAGTGAAGGCTGACATGGCACTAAGCCCTAAAAAGGGAAGGTTGCCCAAGTACACTATGACAATGACTATGACCAAGCCCTAATAAGGAAGGTCACAAAGAGGTCAAGCCCCAAAAGGGAAGGCCAACATGGCACCAAGTACCCAAAAGGGAAGATTGCACAAGTCCAGTACATTGACCAAACCATGTGAGGGGGTCTACTATTGGGTTTTATGGCCTCAGAGTAGGCAATAGAAACAAAATTTTACTGGCCATTAACCCATAATAGGAGATCACATCAACGACTATGCAATGGGAAGGATAGTTTTAGCAAGATATACCTGGTCCTGGGGATTGTCTAGTGATAATACCTCACAGGCATGTGCAGTCTTCATTTCAATGCCATGTCTTGGACGGTGTCTGTGCAACTCCTGGTCTTTGCCATGGACTCTAGCCTTTACCACAGATTACAACTGACGTGTCCTCTTGAGAGGCATACATATCCCACCTCTATATATAGTCCACACAGACCACCTAAAACTCCTACCGTTCTAGAAGAACTGGCAGGAAGGAGATGACCCTCTTGTTGGTGTACTAGCACCAACCTGCTCTCCCAAACTCAGACTGCTTTTCTACAGTTGTCTTTTCCTCGCTGTGCCTCCCTAGTTGGGTAGCACTTGCTCGAGCTATCTCAATTAATTGAACCAGAGAGGAAAAAAATGTAGCATCCAACTCACAAAAATATGATTAACTAATGCGGAAGCGTTCACTAAGCAGAAGATTACCGAAAATCACTAAAAATTAAAACCTTTTTACTAAAAGATCCATCAGAGGAAAACTTTATCACATATAACCAAAGTAACACATTTACATTCTAGTTTAAAGGTACATGTCCTGTATCATCTCTTGCTGAAGATTACAAGCATCAACTGCTCCGATAAATTAAAAATAGGCAGTATATAATCTTGAGGCACTGATCCAAAATCTCGAAAGAACTAACTACTACTCTGAGGACCTGAGAGTATAGAGACGACACATAGGACTCTATCTACATCTATACAAGACAAAACAGCCAGTTTCTCCACCTGAGACTTCACTGCTGTCCCTGCTACTACTGCTACTATCCTTCTCCTACTGAAGGAGTCCTACCTCCTCGTCTGCGTCCACCTAAAAATGTGGTTCCCACGGGGGTGAGACAATTGTAAATTGCCCCAACGAGAGATATAACTCTCTTTGAAAAACATTATTATCGTAGTTCAATAAGATAAAACTGAACAGAGGAATCATAATTGTTTGACTGTAGTTAATTCATAATCTAACATGTTAGAATAGTATTCTTATCTAAAGCATTACAACTATAACTTGATAGAGCAACAAGTCACTTATTCATTAATGAATATGAAGAACATGTATACCATTTATTCACTATAGAGTCATTACCACATCATAAACTCTCTTCAGACTTAGATCATATATATAATGCCTGGTATTGTCATTGTCGAGTCATGGCCTGTAGTCATACTCTTTTCACAACGTATTTGGATCTTAATCCCTCATATCATCAAGTACATTTCCATTCCTTAACAAGTTCATCATCATGATTATAGAATCTGGGTATTTGAACCCATAACTCATTATTGGATACTTATTACCACTAATTAGGTAACTTAATACCTTCAGGTCATCTGACCAAGGACTTTATAAATCTTGCTACACAAAGTATTGCACATAGTACACAAAGCTCAAAGATTAAAACATCACATGGCACACACATGGTTCATTAATTTAAAGATTACTTCTCACTGAGCGTCAAGCATATAAAGGCTTATAAAGCCTATAAATCGTTCTCAATATACAGAGTATCATAGCCCATACATGACTATGCTCATCATCTCAACATACCTGCATGATTAGTACTCATGATATCAATCATATATATCAGTACCATGCAATACGAGGATTTTCTTACTAGATTCATAACTCATCAATATGTATTTGAGCTTCACATAGAATTACTCCGTGTTAAGACTTCACACTGCATCACCCTATATTAGGGTTTCACATAGCATTACCCTGTATTAGGGCTTCACATAGCATTACCTTGTATTAGGGTTTCACATAGCATTACCCTGTATTAGGGTTTATTATCTCATATTGCCCAATTTAGGGTTAGGACGCATTATTCACATCAGATTAGGGTTCATCACGTCCTTTTACCCAATTTAGGGTTTACTATAACATTACATAACATCAGTCTGAATTAGGGTTTTGTATAAATAACCATATAGGTTCTCAAGACCATATTATTAATGATCAAGTCCTATTCCATTGCTACACACACTAAGAATCAATATGGATATCATAAGTATTCAATCATACTTATTTATTCTCATCATTCATCATTAAATGAAGTATCAATCACAAGGTATGAGTTTCTCTCTCATCTAGTACATAACATCACTCTGAATTAGGGTTTTGTATAAGTAACCATATATGTTCTCAAGATCATATTATTAATGATCAAGTCCTATTCCATTGCTTCACACAACTAGGAATCAATATGGATAACATAAGTATTCAATCATACTTATTTATTCTCATCATTCATCATTAAATGAAGTATCAACCACAAAGTATGAGTTTCTCTCTCATCTTTACCAGAATATGATTGAATCATAGTTTATTGGTTTGGATTAATATTTTCATAAGGCATGTTAACTTACATTCAACAAGGTGCATTACATCTCAATGTAACCATTGACATGACACATCTCATGTGTCACTTATCCAATTATATTGGACTTATAACACATCAAGGTATATCATTATTGGGGTGTTGGATGTGATATCTATCATATCTTGGTGTATTACTTCCCTCAACACCTTTATCTTTCTTGAGTTCATCCACTTAGCTTGTATTAGGGTATTCCCCATCCTAATACTTTTTGCACTAGATCATCACATTCATCATGCAATGTATTGGTCATAATTCACCTATTTAGAATATACAACCATTACCAACGATGTGGACTCACCCTTGAGTCAGGAACTATTAATGTAAGGATATCCATTGCCAACTCCTCTAGGTATTACATTTGTCAATACATTAATCACTATTCCACTATTAGGAATAGGATTTTCCAAATTTATAATCTGAGGTTCACATAGCATTTTCCCTACATTATATGGACTTCACATAGTATTATTCTTCAATAGAGTTTCACATAATCATCCTTTTATATCAGGGTTCACCTAGTATTGTGTGAAATTAAGATTTCACAACACATCACCCACCGATAGGGATTCACATAGCATTAGTAGCACTACCCTATATTAGGGTTTCATGCACCTTTACCCCATTTTAGGGATTAAGGTTTACCATTCACACCCAAGTAGGGTTTCTCATACCTCATAACCCAAATTAGGGTTAGGATTTACAATTACCATCAAATTAGGATTTCTTACATTGTTACACTAATTTAGGTTACATCATCACCCTGGATTATGGTTTCACTCAGCTTTTCCCTCAATTAGGGTTTCACATAGCCTTGTCCGAAATTAGGATAAAGGTACATCAATATTTGCAATGAAGATTTCATGATATCATTGTTATGGATCAAACCCTGATTACATATTTATTAATAATGAGATAATTAGGGCTTATTATGTAAGAAATAATCTCTCTCATTCTTTGTTTCTCTCTCATCCTCTCTAGGATGTTAACTACTCCAAGATTAATCTAGGTCAGCCCTTCAATTTTGTACACAAAGTTAGGGTTAACCTTCATAATCACCATTGATCTACATCATTAATAATCAAGTAGCTAATCGACCTTTGATCATATTAGGTGTCCAAATGGTTTAACCAATTTAACCTCAAAAGGTCTTAGTCACTTAGACCTCAAACGGTCTTGGTCACTTAGGCCTCAAACGTTCTTGACCAATTAAGTTCAAACAATTTGAAACCTTTTAACAAAGTTAGTTCTTGAAACTTTTTAGACAACACATCTTGGTTTCCAAATGGTTTGAGACCATTTGGTTTCAAATGGTCTTGAAACCCTTTGGACTCAAACGGTCTTAAGACTGTTTGGTCCAAACCCTCTCAAAACCGAATGGACCAAAAAGGGTCTTCAACACTTAATCGATTCAAGGTTACAATCCATGAACCAACTATCAATTGGACCACTAATTTATTATTCAATTGAACCACTGAATCACCCTTCAATTGGAACTTCAATTAGGGTTTTTAACCCAATTGAACTAGGGTTGATAATCAATAAACCATTACTTAGGGTTTTGAAACTGAGGATCCATCAATGGTTAACATTTTGGAGCTAATTCAATTGAAATCAGTGAACCATTATCATTACATGATATGACCTGACCCCAAACGGTCTTGAATGACCCCCAAACGGTCTTGAGGTCATTTGGATGATCTCCAAATGGTCTTGAGACCGTTTGCCTCAAATCACCATTGAAATCTATGCCATTCACTTAGGGTTTGCATCATTGAATCAATCATCACTTAAGCTATTGATTGTAATGCAATTTGATATCTTTGGGTCTTCAAATACTTAACCATACTCAACCCTAGACCTTCAGATGGTCTTGGTTGACCTATAAACGGTCTTGATACCGCTTGGGTGATTCTGAAATGGTTTTGAAACCATTTGGGTCAATCAACCCAAAATATCATCTTAAACAATTGCAAAATCAACACTTAGTCGATTAGGGTTTGGTGATTGATGGCTCTTCAACTAGTGAATCCTTTGAAAATAATCAATTATAATTAATGGTTCATTAACCATCATCATCATCATCAAATCTCCAAACGGTTAACTATGGTCAATACTCTCAAACGGTTTTGAAACTGTTTTCTCCCAAACGGTTTGTGAAACTGATTGAGCACATATATAGAAACTGTATGGTCTAGCATTTTCTTGGAAAAGGTGTCCAAGATGATGTCATCATCATCTTCCTTCGTACATCCAAGAACTATTGCCATTTCATGGAAATTGCAGCAATGAATCAAAGGAGCTCAAACTAGAACAAAATGAACAACAAATTATAGAGAATTGAATGCAATATTGATGTTTAAGGGTTAAAGTTATATAACCCCCATTCTAATCTGATTTAAAAGCTCCAAGATTCACGTTCTGTAATGGTGGATGAGCTCTAGCAACTTCCCAAGGTCGTTCTTAAGCTTTTGGATGAAAAAGTTGGCTAGATTTGGAAATCGAGTGAAGAAAACAAAGAATCAAGCATTGATTTTGGGTTTTCACCATGAAACCAAGGTGGAAGATGATCAAAAGCTTAATAACAGGTTAGAGTCGTCCTTATCCTTCTCCTGAGATCTCTCATGGTCGGACAAGGAAAGATGAGAAAAGAAATTCCAAGAAAAATCCTTAAGTGGAAAGGAAAAGAGATATGTATAAGGAATTTCCAAGGAAAGAGAAAATGAAATATATTCCTTTATTTCCAAAATTATTCCACCACTTCCCCATAAATTCCTTGGAAACGAAGCCACCTTAATTATCTTGCAAAACCTCTTCATTATCCAAGAATTAAAGGAAAAGGAATTAAGCACCTTAATGAATTTTATACTAATATCCAACTTTTAGTGGATATTACTTTTTATTATCTTAATGTGAGGGGGCTTCCACTCAACCAAGATCTTTTCGTGACATGGCAAGGAACAATCTCGTCCAATACTTTGCAAATTCATCCCTCAACTTTGGTTGAAGGTCTCCTCAATTAATATATATCTTTTTGCATTAAATTGAATTAAAGTTCCATTTATGCCTAAATCTTGATTATTTTATTATCAAGATTCTCTCTGCTGCAAGATAATTCAAATGAGGCGCCCCTCCCATGTTCTTTACTCTAATTGATTCTAAGGACACATAAGGGACCCTCTAGAGGTTTTATTTTGCATATTGAACCCTAGGTTTTGGGTAAATTGCACATTCCACCAAAACTAGGTTTTAATGCTCATAGCTTGTGGAAACCATACCACTACATCATATTCATTATTAAGATGTCTCAACATAATAGGAACTTTTTGTCATGTACAATTTGCAAGTTAACCCCTCAACTTGGGTAATTTGCACTTTAGTCCAAAATTAACAAAATAATGTTTCAACATTTACTCAAAAGGACTGAAATTAAAATATAAGTTCCTCTTGAGCCTTAATTACTTTTCAAGAAATAAAAGCAAGCATATAATCAACTTTATTAAGAAAAACACCTAGGGTTAAAACATAACCCAGGCCAGGGATGTTACAAGTTATAAACCCCTAACAAGGATTTTGTCCCCGAAATCCCAGGAAAAAGGAGGGACAAATTTATTCATTTATCATACCCTCAAATGTCCACATAACATCTTAATGTCATGGAGATAACATAGATCTTTGATCCACAAAAAGTTACTTTCATTAGTTCAACCTTTTCAATGTTTATGTTTATGCAAAGCCTAAACCCCTAACATATGATGTCCATATTATTTGAAAGGAAGAAGCATAAAAGAACATACTCTTACCATCACACAAGAGTGTTTATCACAAGAGAAAAACATATATATCTAACAGAGGTAATTCACTCAGCTTTCCTTTGTTTATTTGGGAAAGTTTACTTAGCACTTTAATTGAGAAAGTTCACTGAGAAAGTTCACTGAGCAATTTAATTGGGAAAGTTCACTTAGCAATTTATTTGGGAAAGTTCACTGAGAAAGTTCACTGAGTAATTTAATTGGGTAAGTTCACTGAGAAAGTTCACTAAGAAATTGATTTGGGAAAATTCACTAAGAAAGTTCACTGAGTAATTAATTGGGAAAAAATCACTGAAAAAGTTCACTAAGAAATTTATTTGGGAAAATTCACTAAGAAAGTTTGCTGAGTAATTTATTTGGGAAAAATTCACTGAGAAAGTTCACTGAGCAATTAATTTGGGAAAATTCACTGAGAAAGTTCACTGAGCAATTTATTTGGGAAAGTTCACTAAGAAATTTATTTGGGAAAGTTCACTGAGCAGTTTATTTGGGAAAATTCACTGAGAAAGTTCCTATTTAATTGGGAAGGTTCACTTAGCTCTTACGATTTAATTTCATTATACTCTCTAGTTGTTTCAAAATGACTACTTGATCAGAGTTATCTGAAAGATAACAATCTAAGAGTTCCATACTTGCCTTATCTCCAATAACCATATACCTGGCTACGGTATACAAGTATTGAGATAAGGAAGTATGCACTTCATTTACTACCATGTTCCTCACTCTTCGTATCATTATACACACATAATTTTTTCATTCCTAGATTTTTCTTCTGACATCACTTATATATCTCATCTTTTATCACACATATAAGTGAGATTATAAAGAATTTTCAAGAATACTTAACAAAATGTAAGTTCTCATCTTCCTAGTGTCCTTCTAAGACTAGTCAGAGGAAGCTCAAAACAACTACTTTCTTATTTTTAACACATAGAATCATGAAATGAAATATCAAAATGAAACTATTTCATCTGACCTATCTGGGACGTCTGTCCATGTCCTCTATTATTACTAGAAGATTGTATCCTCTATGAGCCTTGCTGACTCTACCCCTGGGGTTGAGTCATCATCTAATTCCCTTCTGGACAATCCCTTGCCAGATGTCCCGGTTGTCTACATTGGTAACAGATCCTGGGCACGAAATGTTTGTGAGATCCAGTCACTGATGTTGATGCTATGTCGGGGGCTCTACTTGAAGCATTACTATGATCCCTACCCCTACTTGACGTCCATTGTGTCTGAATATGGAATCTCGAGGGTGTTGCCGATGTACAAAATCTCGACTTCTTAAAACTTTCAAATCTTTGTCTTTGAGACTAAGTGTACACCTTCTTGCCAGTGGTATGTCCTTTCTCATTTTCAGACCTCTCTATCCTTCTTACCGATTCCACAAAGGTAGCAAACCTCTCCTTGTTCTCTAAAGCAGACACAAGGGTGGTTAGCTCAGCGTTCAGCCCCTTCTCAAAATGCCGAATTCTTCCCTCATCACTGGCTACCATTTGCGGACAAAACCGCAACAGTTCCATGAAATTAGCTTCATATTTGCTAACATTCATATGTCCTTGTCTGATCCTCTCAAATTGAGAGATCTTATCATCTAGATACGTCTTAGGGAAGTATCTACTGATGGATTCTCATCGGAAAACCCCCCATCCAATCTCTTCACTTGGTCTTTTATCTTCTTATATCATACACCAATAACCAACACTCCCTTTTAGGAGGTACACAACATGTCTTACCTTTTTGGTTTTAGGAATATCAAGGATCCTAAAATACTTCTCCAACTCTGTCAGCCACAAATCAACATCTACTGGATCAGATGTACTAGCATAATCTATGGCTCCAATCTGACGAAGCCTCTCAAAAGTCTTGCCATATCCATATCCTTCATGGTGGGCTGGTGCCCTAGGTACAGGTAGTGGCATTCTGTCTGCAATATGTGTCATGGTTGTCAGAAATTTGTCAAATAGAGCATGGAGGGATGGGTTTTCTATCACAACTAAGTCAATTTGGGGCGGTTCAGGTACATGCCCTTACCTATTCTAGTCTCTTGCACCACCTCCTTGTGCAACAACACTACTATCAGCAGTGTGTTCTTTGTGTGTTCCAGGCATCTTCAAGTTTTTCTTCTCCTCCTATATGAGCAGAAGTCACTATCAAATAACTAGAGGACACTAGAACAGACTCAACAAACTTAGTCCTATGTCTCTATATGCTCAACAAACCTAAAGCTCTGATACCACTAAATTGTAGCATCCAATTCACAAAAATATGATTAACTAATGTGGAAGCGTTCAGTAAGCAGCGGATTACTGAAAATCACTAAAAATTAAAACCTTTTTACCAAGAGATCCATCAAAGGAAAACTTTCTCACATAGAACCAAAGTAACACATTTACATTCTGGTTTAAAGGTACATGTCTTGTATCATCTCTTACTAAAGATTACAAGCATCAACTGCTCCAATAAACTAAACACAGGCAGTATAGAATCTCAAGGCACTGAGCTAAAATCTCAAAAGCACTAACTACTACTCTGAGGACCTAAGAGTACATAGACAACACATATGACTCTATCTACATCTATACAAGGCAAAATAGCCAGTGTCTACACCTGAGACTTCACTACTGTCCATGTTGCTGCTGTTGTCCTTCTCCTACTAAAGTATTCCTGCCTCCTCATCCACGTCCACCTAAAAATGTGGTTCCCACGGGGGTGAGACAATTGTAAATTGCCCCTGTGAGAGATATAACTCTCCGCCAGAAATATTATTATTGCAGTTAAATAAGATAAAAGTGAACAGAGGAATCATAATTGTTTGACAACAGTTAATTCATTATCTAACAGATTAGAACAATATTCTTATCTAAAACATTGCAACTATAACTTGATAGAGCAACATGTCACTTATCCATTAAGGAATACGAAGAACATTTATAACATTTATTCATTATCTAATAGATTAGAACAATATTCTTATCTAAAACATTGCAACTATAACTTGATAGAGCAACATGTCACTTATTCATTAAGGAATACGAAGAACATTTATAACATTTATTCACTATAGAGTCATTACCACAACATAAACTCTCTTCAGACTTAGATCATATATCTAATGCCTGGTATTGTCATTGTGGAGTCATGGCCTCTATCCATACTCTTTTCACAAAGTATTTGGATCTTAATCCCTCATCTCACCAAGTATATTTCCATTCCTTAACAAGTTCATCATCATGATTATAGAATCTGGTATTTGAACCCGTGACTCATTATAGGATACTTATTACCACTTATTAGGTAACTTAATACCTTCAGGTCATCTAACCAAGGACATAATAAACCTTACTACACAAAGTATTGCACATAGTACACAAAGCTCAATGATTAAAACATCACATGGCACACATGTGGTTCATTAATTTTTAGATTACTTCTCACTGAGCATCAATCATATAAAGGCTTAAAATCCTACAAAACATTCTCAATATACAAAGTATCATAGCCCATACCTGGCTATGCTCATCATCTCAACATACCTGCATGATTAGTACTCATGATATCAATCATATATCAGTACCATGCAATACAAGGGTTTTCTTACTAGATTCATAACTCATCAATGTGTATTTGATCTTCACATAGAATTACTCTATGTTAAGACTTCACACAGCATCACCCTGTATTAGGGTTTCACATAACATTACACTGTATTAGGGTTTCACATAACATTACCCTGTATTAGGGTTTCACATAACATTACCCTGTATTAGGGTTTATTATCTCCTATTTCCCATTTTAGGGTTAGGACACATTACTCACATCAGATTAGGGTTCATCATGTCCTTTTACCCAACTTAGGGTTTACTGTAACATTACATAACATCACTCTAAACTAGGGTTTTGTATAAATACCATATAGGTTCTCAAGATCATATTATTAATGATCAAGTCCTATTCCATTGCTTCAAACAACTAGGAATCAATATGGATATCATAAGTATTCAATCACACTTATTTATTCTCATCATTCATCAATAAATGAAGTATCAATCACAAAGTATGAGTTTCTCTCTCATCTTTACCAAAATATGATTGAATCATAGTTTATTGGTTTGGATTAATCTTTTCATAGGGCATGTTAACTTACATTCAACAAGGTGCATTAAATCTCAATGTAACCATTGACATGACACATCTCATGTGTCACTCATCCAATTATATTGGACTTATAACACATCAAGGTATATCAGTATTGGGGTGTTGGATGTGATATCTATCATATATTGATGTATTACTTCCCTCAACACCTTTATCTTTTTTGAGTTCATACACTTACTTGTATTAGGGTATTCCCCATCCTAATACTTTATGCACTAGATCATCACATTCATCATGCAATGTATTGGTCATAATTCACTTATTTAGAATATACAACAATTGCCAACGATGTGGACTCACCCTTGAGTCAGGAACTATTAATGTAAGGATATCCATTGTCAACTCCTCTAGGTATTATATTTGTCAATACATTAATCACTATTCCACTATTAGGAATAGGATTTTCCATATATATAATCTGAGGTTCACATATAATTTTCCCTACATTATATGGACTTCACATAGTATTATTCTTCAATAGAGTTTCACATAATCATCGTTTTATATCAGGGTTTCACCTAGTATTATGTGAAATTAAGATTTCACAACACATCACCCACTGATAGGGCTTCATATAGCATTAGTAGGACTACCCTATATTAGGGTTTCATGCACCTTTACCCCATTTCAGGGATTAAGGTTTACCATTCACATCCAAGTAGGGTTTCTCATACCTCATTAACCAAATTAGGGTTAGGATGTACAATTCCCATCAAATTAGGGTTTCTTACATTGTTACACTAAGTTAGGGTTACATCATCACCCTGGATTATGGTTTCACCCAGCTTTTCCCTCAATTAGGGTTTCACATAGCCTTGTCCTAAATTAGGATCAAGGTACATCAATCTTTTCAATGAGGATATCATGATCTCATTGTTATGGATCAAACACTGATTACATATTTATTCATAATGAGAGAATTAGGGCTTATTATGTAAGCAATCATCTATCTCATTCTTTTTCTCTCACATCCTCTCTAGGATGTTAACTACTCTAAGATTGATCTAGGTCAACCCTTCAATTATGTACACATAGTTAGGGTTAACCTTCGTAATCACCATTGATCTACATCATTAATAATCAAGTAGCTAATTGACCTTTGATCATATTAGGTGTCCAAATGGTTTAACCAATTTGAAACTCAAAAGGTCTTAGTCACTTAGACCTCAAACGATCTTGGTCACTTAAGCCTCAAACGGTCTTAACCAATTAAGTTCGAACGGTTTAAAACCGTTTAACAAAGTTAGTTCTTGAAAGACAACACATCTTGAAATCGAATGGACTTGGGTCTCCAAACAGTTTGAGAACGTTTGGTATCAAATGATCTTGATACCATTTGGACTCAAATGGTCTTAAGACCATTTGGTCCAAACCCTCTCAAAACTGAATGGACCGAAAAGGGTCTTCAACACTTAATCGATTCAAGGTTCCAATCCATGAACCAACTATCAATTGGACCAATAACTTATTGTTCAATTGTGCCACTGAATCACCCTTCAATTGGACCTTCAATTAGGGTTTTGAACCCAATTTGACTAGGGTTGATAATCAAGAAACCGTCACTTAGGGTTTTGAAATCGAGGATCCATCAATGGTTAACATTGTGGAGATAATTCAATTGAAATTAGTGAACCATTATCATTACATGATATTACCTGAACCCAAATGGTCTTGAATGACCCCAAATGGTCTTGAGGTCGTTTGGATGATATCCAAATGGTCTTGAGACCGTTTTCCTCAAACTACCATTGAGATCTATGCTATTCACTTAGGGTTTGCATCATTGAATCAATCATCACTTAAGCTATTGATTGTAATGAAATTTGATATCTTTGGTTCTTCAAATACTTAACAATACTCAACCCTAGACCTACAGACGGTCTTGATTGACCTCCAAATGGTCTTGAGACCATTTGCGTTATTCCCAAATGGTTTTGAAATCGTTTGGGTCAATCAACCCAAAATATCATCTTAAATAATTGCAAAATCAGCACTTAGTCGATTAGGGATTGGTGATTGATGGTCCTTCAACTAGTGAAACCTTTGAAACTAATCAATTATAATTAATGGTTCATTAACCATCCTCATCATCATCAAATCTCCAAATGGTCAACTGTGGTCAACACTCTCAAACAGTTTTGAAACCATTTTCTCCCAAACGGTTTGTGAAACTGATTGAGCACATATATAGAAACCGTTTGGTCTAGATAAAAAGTGTCCAATATGATGTCATCATCATCTTCCTTTATACATACAAGAACTACTTTCGTTTTCATGGAAATTGCAGCAATGAATCAAAGGAGCTCATACTAGAACAAAATGAACAACAAATTATAGAGAATTGAATGTAATATCAATGTTTAAGGGTTAAAGTTATATAAACCGCCTTCTAATCTGATTTCCAAGCTCCAAGCTCCACGTTATTTAATGGTGGATGAGCTCTATCAACTGCACAAGGTCCGTTCCTAAGCTTTTGGATGAAAAAGTTGACTAGAGTTGGAAATCGAGTGAAAAACAAAGAATCAAGCATTGATTTTGGGTTTTCACCATGAAACCAAGGTGGAAGATGATCAAAAGCTTGCCAACAGGTTAGAGTCGTCCTTATCCTGCTCCTGATCTCTCTCGTGGTCGGCCAAGGCAAGATGAGAAAAGAAATTCCAAGAAAGATCCTTAAGTGGATAGGAAAATAGATATGTATAAGGAATTTCCAAGGAAAGAGAAAATGGAATTAATTCCTTTATTTCCAAAATTATTTCCACCACTTCCCCCTCAATTCCTTGGCCACATAGCCACCTTAATTATCTTGCAAAAACTCTTCATTATCCAAGAATTAAAGGAAAAGGAATTAAGCACCTTAATGAATTTTATACTAATATCCAACTTTTAGTGGATATTACTTTTTATTATGTTAATGTGAGTGGGCTTCCACTCAACCAAGATCTTTTCGTGCCATGGAAAGGCACAAGCTCGTCCAAAAATTTGCAAATTCATCCCTCAACTTTTGGTTGAAGGGCTCCTCAATTAATATATTTCTTTCTGCATTAAATTGAATTAAAGTTCCATTTATGCTTAAATCTTGATTATTTTAATATCAAGATTCTCTCTCCCCTAATATAATTCAAATGAGGCGCCCCTCTCATTTTGTTTTCTCTACTTGATGCTAAGAAACATAAGGGACCCTATAGAGGTGGTATTTTTCATATTGAACCCTAGGTTTTTGGGTAAATTGCACGTTACACCAAAACTAGGTTTTAATGCTCAAATATTGTCCAACAAGCTCTATCTTGGTGCCCAAGCTTTTGGAAACCATACCACTACATCATATTTATTCTTAAGAAATCTCAACTTTTTTCATGTACAATGTTCAAGTTAACCCCTCAACCTGGGTAATTGCACTTTAGTCCAAAATTAGCAAAACAATGTTTCAACATTATTCAAAAAGGACTGAAATTGAAATATAAGTTCCTCTTGAGCCTTAATTAATTTTTAAAAAATAAAACAAAGCATCTAATCAACTTTATTAAGCAAAACACCTAGGGTTAAAACATAACCCAGTTCAGGGATGTTACAAAATCTTTTTAGAGCAACTGATGTTCACAGTTGTGTATTCTGAGAAGTCCCCTGTACCCCTCTATTTGTAGTAGAGGATAGGGTCAGGGTTCCCGGTCTATTCGGGAGTACAAAGGTTCAAAATTTCCATGAATAGTTTGTTCTGCGACAGGCGAACCATTCATTTCATAAATGAACAAGTCATTTGTCAACGTGAGTCGATCGGGTCACCAGTGAACCGGTCGATTAGGAGTCTAAACCGGTCGTTTCACTAAGTGAATCAGTCATGTCACTTCCCAGATTTTCCTGCAATTGACTTTCCTCAATTATTTCCAGTTAATTCAAAGAGTAATCCTTATTCCAATTGAATTGAACAAGTGAAACACAAAAGTTTTCCTCCAACCGGGAAAATCCCAATTTCCTCAGTTGGCAGGACTGTGAGCCACCCAATCCACCATGTGAACCGATCGATTGGCTCACACCAGTCGATCAGCTACAAGGGTGAACTGGTCAGTTGGTAGTCCTAACATTGCCAATGCAGTCTCCAATCGACTTGATACTCTAACCAACTATTAAACACTGGGACTTGATGGTTCTTAGTCCATTCAGTCAGGGGTATCCTTTGTGTGTGACCCTGTAGGTTCCAATTTACGTTGACATTGAATGTTCATAACAACTTATGACATCACAAGCAATGAGTAGAATCTAGTAACTCATCATTGCTATTCAAGTAACTCAAAAAGTTGGAGAACAACTTTAATCTACAATCTGTGATTTGTGTTACAATGATCACATAGTTCCTTTGTCTCTGACATCCGGATTGAACTCGAGGCATGGAAAGTCATCCTCTTCAACATTCAATCCATGTTCCTTGAACTGCAGTAGACTGTTTGTGATGCATGTGAGTTCATATATCATATATTGAATCACATGAGTATGGACATACAATTCTCAGTCTCACTTATCAAGAGGCCCTGGATATCATACTCCTTGTAGGAGGGACAAATCCCATATCTATCACTCACAGTCAAGTCCCCATGTCTCATAGTCATCCAATCATCACCGTTATAACAACCCATGTTTCAAGATAGCGTTTGATGATGTCAAAGTTTATCCAATCACATGTGATGAGTACAGTGAGGTCTAAGAAACACTATCACCACTATCACTATGAGAGAGGATTGTGATTAACATTCCATGGTATCCATGTATCACTCTCACAGTGGGTTTGTTTGATATACTATACTCTAACATATATCTGTGTGCTTGACTTGATATCATATATCATGACTAATGAGACTCTATCATCAATCAACACACACTCTAGTCTTATGTATTACTGTTGTCTTTTTTGCTTCCACAATAATATCTGACTAGGGACATATCAAGAATGTATGTACTCTTATCATACATATGGTCTCATTGTTCAGGTCCTCAACCTAAAGACATATGTCATTGGGTCACATCATTCTTTATACATCTATCAGTATATGTAATCATCTCATGAGTGAGACGAACATAATAGATGGAATTACCATTATCATTATCAAATCAAGTATCATATGCCTCATTGCAATCATCATATAATTGGCTCTCTAGGCATAATAGACCAATAGACTCTCATTTGCACTTAGAGCCAATCACCCACAAATCATATATCAAGTGATATCAACATGTCCATCATGTTTTTGTTGTACAAGTGCTTTTATAGAGGGTGACAAACATTTGATTCAAGTCCGTATATTGCATGTTTCACATTCCCTCATTGTACAACAACTTGTATGAGATGAAAGTGTTTTAGTATTCTATATGTGATTACTTTGCCTAACCATTAGCTCCATTGTTGTTACAACATTACTACTAAGTCATCAACAGTCAGAACATCCCACAAGTTCATCCATATGAACTTCTAGATCCATACAATATCCTTTATAATATTCATAACACTAAGGTACTTGACTTCTTATTGTAGAATTAATCAACTTATTTTATGTTGGAACATTTCCAACTAACAATTCTTATTCTAAGGTCAAACACAATTTTGTCATTTCGGAAGCTTCCATCGGTGTAACTCTTTACACCCAACTCTTCCTTTTTACCACAACTAAAGACCTAATCATTTTAGTACTTCACAAGTACACAAAGATATCCTTCATGGTATTCCATTAACTCTTACTGGAGTTCGATAGATATCCATTCATCATGTCCAATACATATGAAATTACTGGATATTTATATCATCTTTTCATACAAGATGATGATTTCGTATCTTCTTGTCATACAAGATGATACAAGATAATTAGTTCATATTTCTTATCATGTCCAATACATACAAGATAACGAGATGAGTTCATACATGATAGATCTAATTTCAAATGCATATGGCATCTATCTACATGTTCCTTATTCTTCATAAGAATTGGGACACTCGGCTCTTGAGAGACTAACTCCATGGAACATGGACATGTTTTCTCTCACCATGTTGAACCTTTCCAGCATCTAGCCTAAGTATGTTCTCTTTCCTTGGACAAGAAGCTCTCTTGATCTATCTCTATAGATGTTGATTCCTATCACATAGGATGCTTCTTTAAAAAACCTTTTAGAATGCACTTTGTTGCCAGGTTTTGTAGTATAAGGATGATATTCCCCATCAATTTGTGGAATATATATATGCTCCCACTAAATTCTTGTAATCACACATTACATCTTCATTCTGACTCAAGTCAAACTCTTTGACTATCTTGTCCAATTAAAGGATCCAGTTTTGAGGTGCTTGCTTCAATCCAAAGATTGATCTATGCAGCTTTATAGACTTTATTTGCATTATTGGATTTATAAAACCTTTAGGTTGTGTCATGTACACATCATGCACAATATTCCATTTAAGGAATGTGGTTTTAACATCCATATGACAAATCTCATAGTCATATTAAGATACAATGGCAAGCATTATCCAGATGGATTTATCCATAGTAACTGCTGAAAAGGTTTCACCATGTTCAACACCTTGAACTTGTTAGAAATTCTTTTCAACCAACTTACCCTCCATGTCAGTCTTCTTTTGGAAGACCCAAAAGTACCCTATGGGTTTTACCCTTTCATGTGGATCAACCAAATTCATACCTTGTTGATGTACATGGAGTCCATCTTGGATTTCATGGCTTCAAGTCATATCTCAGTTTCTAGTTCTCATTAGCTTCTAGGTAGACTGTTGACTCATCATATGATCAACTCACCACCTTCTTGTCCATAAGATATCATATATCATTTAAGCTCTAGGAATGTTCTACCAAAATCATTAATTCTATGTGTTGCTTAAGGAACTTTGAGATTTCACAACATTTTATGATTCTCTTTATTCCCAGTGTACCTCTTTAAGTTCAATGTTTTTCTTGTTTGTCTCAAACATTTTGAGTCCTACTTTTCTCTCCCACTGAATCCTTTAGAACTAGGTTCTCATCTAGGAATGCAACCATCCAAAATACCTATGTTATTGGATTTGGATATCAAAATAGTATTCAACAAAATAACATTTATGCAATTTGTGGACAAAACCTTTTAAGAAACATTTTCTTGTTTAGGCTTACAATCCTAATCTCTATAAAGACATATCAGGACACTTCCCATTCTATATATCATATGGTGTCTTTGAACTAATTAGATGGTACATTGTTTTAGTGTTAAGCATGTACCCAAAAGGGAAATTTGAAGTTTTAGCTAGTAATCACACTCTGCCTCAACAAGATGTGATTCCTTCTTTCTAATACACTTCTCATGATACACTATCATTGTGTTTCCGGTGGAGTCCATCATGATACGTTATCATGATAGTCCAGAAGGTTCTCAAACTCTTAGTTCAAAGTATTTCCATATTGATCATATCAAAATTTAATACTTACACCAAGTTTGTTGTGTAATTCATTTATGATCTCCTTGACCACTTCAAGAGATTCATGTTTGTATTTCACTAAAGACAAACTATCATATCTACTGAGGTCATCAGTAAATACATTGAAGTACTGTGATTACCTTTAGCATTTATTCTAAAAGGTCTATATACATCAGTATGTATAATCATCAATAGAATAATTGTTCTCCCACTACATCTAGTGAAGAACCTTTGTCATATTGCATAATGAATGAGATTAGCATGTCTCTATTGGTTCAGTAACCAAAATGAGTCTAGATATCTATAATATGGATTCTAGAAATGCAATTCCCATTTATGCACTCTAGATGACATCAGTATAGGCATTCCAGTTTGAGTTATTTATGCCATTTGTTACATGTGTCATACACATTTGTCTCTTCAACTATGAAGTATATTTAATGAGACATACGAATTTCCATCAAAGATCATCTCTTTGAAATCAATTCATTACACTCTTTCCCATACAAGATGTATGTTGATTTCATTGTTAGTAGATGTATAATAGCAATTCACTAATTCTATTACATTCCCATGAATGTAACTATAATGGTAGCAACTCTTACTCCACATAGTTTCTAGATTACTTCCTCTCAGGTCATGAAGTAGATATCTCTATCTCTATCATCTTCCCGAGATCCTCTATAAAGAGGTTATTTCCTTTCCTACTTACCCCTCTCCATATCTTGAGTGATGAAGATTTGGACCTTATCTTGGCTTTAGAACACTTCTTGACCTTACTTTAGTCAATGACTTTACTCTACTACTCATTATCACATATTTGTCCTTTCTTCATTCATGCTTTGGCATCATCATGCCAAGCATTTCAGACAGTGGTTTTGCCAAGTTTCTCAACATTTGATAAACTAGATATATGATTCACACAACGATTTGTAGAATCATATTTTTGGTCAACTCTTGACCTATAAGAAATCAAAGTTAATCTATATGCACAATCATACTGAGAATATGAGATTATACTTGATCTCCATCTGCCTGATTATACTAAAACATAGCTTTGAAGACATTATACCTTCCATGCTTTACATGATTCTTAAGATGTATAACCTATCTCAAGAATGTCCATTGTTCAAGATATTTATGCAACTCATAGTTCATATAGCTCATCATAAGGTTCTTGATGTCTTAGGCATCATTGGTATACTTCAAGTAAGCATCCAATTTTAGCCTTAGGCGCATTTGGAGTGGTTCTACTAGCTCTGGTCTTTCAAGGACTTTAGAATGTACACTCACTATTGAGAACACTTCTCAAAGGTCCCAAAGCAGATTTTAAGTTTATCTCATTTACGAAGTGATCACAATGATAATATATTTGTGTTTTTCATTTGGATTCTACAAAAGAATTTGCAAATTTTCAAAACATTTTGATTTGTTTGATTTATAGATTTGACGATATTATTTAGGACTTTAATTAAATACCGCTCCCAATATTTTGATCAAATTGATAACCCTCGTGTATCAATTCAGAAGATTGCAACGTACAATCTTCTAGAGGCCAAGATTCATATTTCATCAAATTATGAGTCAGCTTTGGTTGATCACCCACAACTTGACTATTTAGGGAGGCCATCATGCCAATTGCATCATATGCAACTCTTATATAGATGACATGGACAACTCTTTACCATGTTCATCTGGATGCCTCTGGAGCTTAGACTCTTTAAGAATCACCAGGTAAGTTTGACCCAATGGCCAAAATGATAAATATGGACCCTGCTTTGGTAGATTCTACATGTCTACCATCACACTTCCACGAGATATACCGTGCACCATGCTTTGGCATAACCTACACTTGGTTGATCAAGCTTTTCATGTATGCCGCTAATGGAAGGAAACTAAGACTTTAATATTGTATTTGAGGGATTCTATATAAGTACATATACATATCCAATCACCACATAATTACAGTACGTATCATATACATGCTATAACCACTACGAGAAAACATACAATATCGATAAAAGTGATGATTATGGCCATCCTATTGTAATTCCTTAGATCCACAAGGAATTACGTTCATCTAAGATCCACATCATATGCAACCTGTTGTTGATGAAGATCTTTGTGCTTGAACCATTCTGGGTTGATCCGCTCATCCTATGACATGATCAACTCTCCTCCTGGTCGGATGGTTGGTCGGTCGGGCCTCCAATGTTTGGACACCTCCAACAAGCAATTGGGCCATCAACCATTCCATCTAGATCCTTCACAATCCTCCTCGGTCCTCTAGGAGGTCATCTCATCTAGTGCTAGCATCTTCTTCTTTGATGTAATAGAAAAAAAACTATCCTACTTTTACATAATCTTTGGGAAACCTCGAGTTACATTTAAGGGGAGAAAAGGTAGAAGAGAAAGGATCTTGAGTTTTCTTGAGCTACATGTAGAAAGAAGGTATAGGCTCGGTATGAAAACAACCATAACCAATCAGGCACACATAGGGTTTATAGGCCATAATCATGCTACACATCCACCATTAAAACCATTTTAGGGTGATGCGTATCAATTGCATATATACCATATCATATATGTATATTAGTTTGTGGTCGCATGTGGTATTTAGTCAGATATGAAAATTATTCATTTTAAATATTCACATTGTATGCAATGAATAAATGAAGGTAAACCAAAATTTGATCATATCAATTTATCCCAAACACAATACACTGATGTGGCTTTGATACCACTATTGGGTTTTATGGCCTTAGAGTAGGTATTGGAAACAAAATTTTACTGGCCATTAGCCAAACTAGTAGATCACATCAACGACTATGCAATGGGAAGGATGGTTTTAGTGAGATATACCTGGTCCTGGGGCTTGCCTAGTGACAATACCTTACAACCATGTGTGGTCTTCAACGCCATGTCTTGAATGGTGTCTGTGCAGCTCCTGATCTTTGCCATGGACTCTGGACTCCACCACATACTACAAATGATGTGTCATCCTAAGAGGCAGACATCTCCCACCTCTACAGACAGTCCACATGGACCACCTGGAACTCCTGCCATTCTAGAAGAACTGATAGGAATGAGATGACCCTCTTGTTGGTGTACTAACACCAACCTGCTCTCTCAAACTCAGATTATTTTTTGTAGTTGTCTTTCCCTCGTTGTGGCACTTACTCAGGCTCTCTCGATTACCAGAACTAAAGAGGACAACAACTTTTTAGAGCAACTGATGTTCTGAGTTGTGTGTTTTGAGAATCCCCCTGTACCCCTTTATTTATAGTAGAGGGTGAGGTTAGGGTTCCCAATTTGTTCGGGAGTAGAAAGGTCTAGAATTTCCATGAATAGTTTGTTCTACAACATGCGAACCAGTCATTTCATAAATGAACCGGTCATTTAGCAAGATGACCCGATCGGATCGGTTCACTAGTGAACTGGTCGATTGGGAGTCTAAACCAGTAGGTTCACTAAGTTAACCGGTCATTTTACTTCCCATACTTTCCTACAATTGACTTTCCTCAATTGTTTCCAATTAATTCAAAGTTTAATCCATATTCCAATTGAATTGAACAAGTGAAATGCAAAAGTTTTCCTCCAACCAGGAAAATCCCAATTTCCTCAGTTGGGAGGACTGTGATCCTCCTGGTTCATCATGTGAACCGTTTAGTTGGCTCACACCATCCAATCGGCTCATAAGGGTGAACTGGTCAATTGGCATTCTTGACTTTGGCAATGTTGTATCCAATCAACCTGTCACTCTAACCAGCAAGTTCAACACTTGAACTTGATAGTTCTAAGTGTAGTCACTCAATTGTATGTTTAATTGAGTACCTAAACACCTTTAGTATCAATCTAAACATCATGCATGGACAATCTCCTCTTCCATGGGTATCCTTTGTGTGTGACCCTACAGATTCCAATTTACGTTGGTAGTGAATGTTCATAACAACTTATGACATCACAAGCAATGAGTGGAATCTAGTAACTCATTATTGCTACCCAAGTAACTCAGAAAGTTGGAGAAAAACTTCAACCTACAATCTGTGATTAGTGTTATAGTGATCGTACAGTTCCTTTGTCTCTAACATCCAGATTGAACTCGAGGCATGGAACATCATCCTCTTCAACATTCAATCCATGTTCCTTGACCTAGAGCATACTATCTGAGATGGATGTGAGTTCACATGTTATATATTGAATCACATGAGTATGGCCATACAATTCTCAGTCTCATTTATCAAGGGGCCTTGGATATCATACCCCTTGTAGGAGGGACAAATCCCATATCTACCACTCACAGTCAAGTCCCCATGTGTCAGTCACCCAATCATGACCGCTATAACAACCCATGTTTCAAGACTATGTTTGATGATGTCAAAGTGTACCCAATCACATGTGATGAGTGTAGTGATTTTAAGTCTAAGAACCACTATCACCACTATCACTATCAGAGACAATTGTGACTACCACTCCATGGTATCCATGTATCACTCTCATAGTGGGTCTGTCCGATATACTATTCTCTAACACATATCTTTGTGATTGACTTGATATCATATATCATGACTGATGAGACTCTGCCATCAGTCAACACACACTCTAGTCTTATGTATTACTGTTGTCTATTTTGCTTCCACAGTAATATCCGACTAGGGACATATCAAGAATGTATGTACTCTTATCATACATATGGTCTCATTGTTCAGATCCTCAACCTGAAGAAATATGTCATCGAGTCACATCATTCTTTAGACATCTATCATGTATGTGTCATCATCTCATGAGTGAGACAAACATAATAGAGAATTACCTTTATCATTATCAAATCAAGTATCATATGCCTCATTGCAATCACTACTATAGAATCAAACTTTGGTGTCGGTTATTTAAGGCATTTGGCAACTATTAAAAAGTGACACATATGTGGGTGATACTAAAAGGTGAACCCTTAGGCGTCGGTTTGAAAACTGATGCCAAAAACCTTCGCGCCACCCAAAAAGTGCCAATAGGGGTACTATAGGCGTCAATTATTAGTGGGGAAACTGATGCCAGAACCCTTCACACCACAAAAAGGGCACCAACAGGGGCACTATAGGCGTCAATTATTAGTAGGGAAACCAACACCCAAACCCTTTGCACCACAAAAGGGCGCCATCTTGGACACCATTGACATCCATTTCTTAGTAATAAACGACACCATATCACCTGCCACCACAACCGTGCTGGCCAACACATCCATGTTGGCCAGCACGGCCGTGTTGTCTGGCCACATTATACGATGGTTTTTTGCTATTAACCGACATTGTAAGCCTTTGTTGTTGATTTTCGACTAATAATCGATGTCCATGTTTGATTTATTTTTTCTTATCATTTTGTAGGTCTGCTATGGCTGGTCGTAGGATGTAGAAATCTGTAGTTCAGTGGAACAGAACTGCATGTTTATGATACCCATTGATATCAGCCAACAACATGCCACAAACCTACAAATTTAACAAGATTCATTTTCACACATTTAGCAACCTATAGTTCCATTCAATTTTCACACATGTAGAAACATTCAGACACATGTAGAAACATTCATGTAGCAACCTACCATTCCTTTCATTTTCACATTTCACACATGTAGAAACATCCAGACACATGTAGAAAATTCATGTAGCAACCTGCTGTTCCTTTCATTTTCACATTCACACATGTGGAAACATTTAGACACATGTAGGAACATTCATGTAGCAACCTGCAGTTCCATTCATTTTCACATTCACACATGTATAAACATTTAGACACATGTAGAAACATTCAGACATGTAGAAACATTCACACATATGATGATTCAGAAAAATTCATTTCAAAATATCATTCTTTAGTCATTATTGCTATCAACATCCCAATTATTTTTAAAATCTCCATTAAGTGTATGGTTTTTTTCCCATTCTTCTCATACATCATTTAATTCTTCCTTCGTATAGGAAGCATGTACATCTGATAATGCCTTACCAGTAGTGGGCTCAATTTTAAACACCTGCAAAGAGAATGATGTATATATATAATTACTAATATATAAATAAGATTGATATATTTCATATTATCTAATGAGACTATATACAATACCTCATGTATGGTTTCGATGTCCACTACAACATATTTGATAATCATGTGCATAAATCACATCACATAGTATGTACATGCCCAACTGTTGTCTTGTGTACCGCACTATAAATTGAAACATACAAAATATTAAAAAATACAACTAAGCATAGTTCATATAAATAATATATACATTGGAGTCGGGAACTTACTTCCACATTCTCCCAAATTATTGGCTGGTTCTTTTTTCTAGGGACCTTTCCTCCAACCTTTTTGAACTCATGTAAACCCCTACATGTTAATGTAACACAGTAAATTGCATAATTAAATAGTAATGTAATAAAAGATGTTAACGAATATAAAAATGAAATAATTCTCACCGGAATAATGACATTTTCATTGCATGTCCATTATTTGAATTCAATTTAGTCCCATTAGGATCTAGATAATAGACACTGAATGTCCCAGGGACAATAACTAGTAACTCCCAATGCATACCCCTAGAGGTAAAAAAAGTTAAAAATTAATAACTCAAAATCCACAATAAAAATATAATTTTCTTAAGTCCAAATTATAAGCAAAGTAAACTTACTCCACATTAAATGGAACTATTATCACCGACTTCTTATTTTGATCAAAATTTGTAAAAGCATCATAGCAGTATTGTTGAACTGACGAAGGGTCTTTAGCTACCAGACTAATAAAAGATGGAATAAAAAATCCTACATGCTCAAATGAAAAATTTGCACATATCTTATCTAAGTAGCTGCAAAACATGTATTATGTATGCATTAATATATAAGAAACTAGATCACCGGATCCTACACAAGGTATATGGATGTGTAAACAATATCTCACCTTATCCATAGCTCTATCACAAATGTATTCAACCAATCATAGAGAAACAACTCCAAAATATCTTGTATAAATAGTTTATTTTTGTATGATTGACCTGCAACATCCGCATCTATAGAAACATTTATAGAGCGATTTATATCATGTTCGCCTAACCATACTGCCATACCCCTACAATTAGGACCTAACGGGGTAGGCAAGTCCTATGGAACCCAACTTGGTAATGTAGGAGGTGGAGGTGGAGGCCTAGATGCTCTGGGTGTCTTCATTTTAACCTATATATAATTTCAGATCAATTGACCTCATATATACACACTAACACTTTAACGAAATGAAAATTTACTATACAATTTTAGTATAAATGACATACGCTTTGGGCCACAATATCAGTTCGCCTTCTGCCTCACCAACCATTTCATAATCTGGGTGGGCAAATGACAATAGGAGATCTATCCAATTGGAGAATATACGTAGCAGCCTCACACAAACCCAACTATCTGATAATGGAGACCCATGAAACATTTTCCCTGGAAGGGATGGGTAAGTCGACACCTGTACAATGACGTATTCGTTACTTTTTAGACAACATGGCTTCAACCCCTATAAATTTACGTAAAGAATGTTATATACATATATACATATCATCTTGAAAAGACTAGCTACTATGTCATAAAAATACTTACGGCGGATGTGCTAGTTGGTGGGTCTATAGGATTATACACTTACATCATAAGTGAGATTAGGTGTTCAAGAACAGTCCCAAACCGGGGACCATCCAAGATTTACTCATAATTAGTAAATCTTGGGTGAGTTTCTGGGCCAACAAATACATGTATGTTGTCATTCATATACCTAAAATCCTAGTTTCATCATTCATATCCTAATTTTTGTGTAACATTATTTAATCATGCTTGTCAGTAAATACTAAATAGTAAATAAACCATAATTTCATATATCAAAGATTTGAATTAAAATGAAGCCTAACGGCACATTGGGAGAGTGAGCATATTATACCTTACTTGAAGGTGAAGAATAAATATATGCAAATCAACAACAAGTCAACAACACATGCAACAACATAAATGCACGATTCAATTCTGTTATAATATAATAATTAGGGATCAATCTTGAAGTTTTAACTAGAGCTTCATATATCAACATACATACTAGGTCATATTTCAAGTCAAGATTTAGGCATTTAATCACCTTAGGGTGCATACATGATTCACAAGGTATTTGGGTGCATAAAGAATAATATATGTTACTGATTTAGGACTTCACATAATCATTTTAGAAATAGAAGACCCACATGTGGTTGAAATCCACAATTTCATTCAGGTCAAAATAGAAGTAATAATTTGCAATATACATTGATATATTTTCTTAGTATAAAATAGGTCATTAGGGCAGACATAAAGTGAATTAATTGAACTTCTAAAATTGAATATTCTCCTTCAAACTTATGTGATCCGTCTCAGAACCAAGTCTACAGGGGGAAAATGAATGCCATGTGGGATTTATTTGAAAACTAGACTAAAAATCATGTAAAATGAGATAGTTATATTTATTTTTCTATTTTTGAGTTCGGAATTATTTTGACAGGGAACTGTAAGAGTAGTAATCAGCTATTAGACAAGAACAAAAAGAAAAAGTAGATAATATTTTTGTCTTCATCCTTCTCCATTTGACTGTTAAGGATGAGAAGCCATACAGATTTATTTATGGTCAAAGGGAAACATAGATCATAGCAAGACCTAATGAACAGAGCTTCTTAGTATGCCAACGTGGAGAAAGAAGAGGATCAGGCCGGCATGGAGAAATGTACATGTCTGGTGGTGGAGATCTCAGGTTCTGAGTGGCGGAAGAGGACGGGGAGCACTAGCAGAGGACGATGAGCTCAGGTTCTCAGCTCAGTGGAGGACGCTGAGCTCAGGTACTGATCTCAACAGAGGATGGAGGAGGACGGCGGAGCACGAGCAGAGGACAGTGAGAAGTGGGAGGCGGAGGATGGTGAGCAAGTAGCAGCGGGCGGCGAGCAAGTAGCGGCGGGTGTCGACCACAGGAGCTCCGGCGGTGTCGAGAGGGGAATAGAGGGGGGTAATTTTGCGATGTAACAGAGAATGGGGATAGAGTCTGTTTCTTGCGGGGGTTACTAAGTTAACAAAGGCGTCAGTTATCTAATAAATTGACACCTAATATCTTTTAGCGTCAGTTTTAGCGTCGGCTTTCAGAAAAAACCGACGTCCATTGGACAATCTTAACCCTAAAATTTTTGTGGGGACGGCGCGTGAAACCTTATCAGCATTTGTTTTTCCACAAAAACCGAAGACCGTTGGAGGTAATTTTTTTCGTCGTTAGGCATTGGTTAGTAGCTAAAAAACTGACGCCATATGTGAAACTTTGGAGGTAATTTTTTTCACTCAAAAAATTGGATTTGGCGGGCTATTTTAGGCGTCAGTTCATTTTAGGGAGCCGACGCTAAATAAAAAGTGATACCCATATCTGGATGGTCTT
The DNA here is from genome assembly GCA_963693085.1 of Alisma plantago-aquatica. NCBI lineage: Eukaryota > Viridiplantae > Streptophyta > Magnoliopsida > Alismatales > Alismataceae > Alisma > Alisma plantago-aquatica. The sequence goes on from OY856412.1 coordinate 952,969,907, forward strand.
CAAATATAGATGTCGATCTCTGTATTTAGCCGACGTTGTAGGGTTTAGGCATTGGTTTTCGGTAATAACTGACACCTCTAAATGTGACGTTATAATCTCTTTCTATAGTAGTGAATCATATATGATTGCCTCTCTGGGCATACCATACCAACACATACCACATAGATTGAGAAACTAATGGTTGATAAGTTATCAACAAGTTCAATGCAGGGACATAAAGTAAATGACGTGTACCCTAAGAGATGGGAGGAAATATGGGTCAAAGAATTACACAAGAAAATAATGTGCTAAAAATTATTAGAAAAATATCAAGAAAAATGTGTAATAAATTTATAAAATCTCAATAAACTCTAGGTAGGGTACAACCTTAAGTCAATCCTTAGGTAAAGTAGGGATGATTAAAGGTAGGCAAGACCTATGAGGTTAGGAGGTGATCATGCCCTAAGTGCATAAGATCATGCGGTCAGGAGATAGCCATCTCTGTTTTCCGGAAGGCCCATGGGGTCATCAAATTGGCCAACTTCATGAGCTCATGAGGCCCAATGGGTAAATGTTAGTGGTGCTCTATAAGGATATAATACCCTTGGGGGTCAAGAGGAGATCTCTCTAAAGGTACCTATACCCCTTGAGACCTTAAGAAAATGACTAAAACTAAGGAGACATCAGATGTAAATATAAAGAATACAAGGAGTCATAATGTTGGAATAAAATCTCAAAGGGAGTGTGCACAAACTCAAGAGTGAGAAAGGAAATATACATTGAGTTCATGAAATATAAGAATATTATGGAATTTAAAAGTATTCATGGGTTGGAATTATATTTAAGGACAATTCAACAAAATGTGAAATTTTTAGACAATGTGTGGATACACCATCTCTCCTGAGGAATGGAATGAACTTTGTATTTGATCTGAAATAAAATGCTTATTTCATCTAATTATGAGTGTGAAAGATTGGGTAGACACGTGTTATGCATAAAATTGACATACAAGAAGGAATACCCTAAGTTGATTGTAATGGAGAAATGTGGGGTTTTTGAGGTGTTACCTCATCCTTATGAGAAAATAAATAATAATAGTTTGGAAGCCTAGTTGAAAAGGAAATCATCATGTGAAATTGATATCACAAGTGAAAATGTGTTACGACCTCACCTTTCAGTAACCCCCAATTAAGGGAGACCAAGAGGTTGAGGCCGCACCCATTAATCCCGGATCAAGGTTCGACATATAACCATAAACAATTATTAAACTCTAACAGACTATACTGAAAATGGTAATAAAATTTTTAATTGCATACCTTGAAAAGTTGGGAACAAACTAACTTCTAACTTTAGCTGAACTATTCTATCTAATTCCTCCTTGTTCTTTAATTCATGAATTCACAAGGTGTCGCTTTACTGTTTGTACCTTTCATTGTACCTAAAATGCCGACAAACAAAATGTCGGTCAGCCGAAGCTGGTATGTGGAGGAAACAGATAATGTTCAACTATGGTAACAATATAATCATTCAATTAATCATTTAACAATCAATATTACATTTTAAGCCATACAACTCAATCAATACATATTCTCAAACTCTGGGCTGTCCCTGCAGTGGACATGAATATCACCTCTCTTTTAGGTACTAGAGTCGCATGGCACTATTCGAAGATAGCCCAATATCTAACTCTTTATGACTTGATGGTCCTACCTCCATGGTAGCCATGTACTAAGTCAACCATAGACCTGATGGACCTACCCAATAGGTAGCCATGTACTAGGTCATCCATAGACCTGATGGACCTACCCAATAGGTAGCCATGTACTAGGCCTTTCTCTAACCTGATGGACCTACCCATAGGCACCCATGTACTAGGTTAGCTATTATGCCACAGAGAGAACCAAGATCTGAGTTTGTAGGCATATACTCTTTGTGATAGTCATAGCCACATTATAGTTTGCATGAACTAAATAAACATCCATCAGTTTATTTAAAGCAACCGGTAAAACATTCGGAAATCACCGTGAAACTAGAACGGTTATTCATAAGTGTAACCACATACCTGCCCCGTAGATTTCTCAAGCTAATATCAATTCCAACCAAGAAAGCAATCCAAGGAAGTAATTCAACCACATATTCAAGAATCCTGAAAAACACATGTATTCCATTTACTACACACTTTATCAAGATTCTTTCTATCCAACTTGAAATCATTTCCTAAGATTTCTGTATCCATTTTAGGGTTTCGTTGTGCATTTTGGATTTTCCTTCATCCTTTACCATATTAAACCCTATATTTATGCCATTACTCACAAACCCTAATTATCTCATCTATTCTTCAATATTAAGGTTATCTTAACCAAAATATAATCCTATTTTCATATTATAGGCACATTAATTATCAATTAAGCTTCTTTTTCATTAAAGCTACTATTTTATCCTTTTAATCCATAACGAGATCATTATCTGCATCAATCATCAATTTCCAAGTTCATTAGAGCCTAACTAACATATGAATTCATTTGCCATAACTCTACCTTTTATTAATGAGAAAACCCTAATTACTACATTTTGGGTTTTATCCTTAATTAGGAACTTTTATATTCAAACTTTATTTAGAACATCATAACTCTATCCTATTCATGGATTTGCACAATTAAAACCATTAAAAGGCATATTTTCCCGAATTAGTGTTTCTAACTCCATTAATGCAAACTTAGGTATATGAAACCCTAAAGTAAACCAATTATGTATAAAGATCATCCTTTTAGATTCAAACCATCCTTTTTATCATTAACAGGCTAATACCAACTTTAATCATCTATTCAACCCTACTAAACACTTTAATCATACCAAAATAAGGTTCTTTAAATATTAATACATTAAAGTTGATATCTTTCATTACCTTTCGAATTGCATAAGGAATCAGACTATAAAACTATTTTTAATGAATTCCTTGCATTTTTCTGATCAAAATACATATATAACTTGTCCTAATCGAAGTTACCAATCATTAGATATGATTTTTGTAATAAATCACTTACCACAGCCAATGAGATCGCGCCACATCATCTCCGACTCATGCAACATCGCTCCCTTTTGGAAACATAACCGAAATACCGGATTACCCTCCTTTAAGTCGGTCGTTGCTTCAGTCCGCGAAGGGCAAAAAGGTCCAATGTCTAGGGCTCCTTCTTCCTCCTCTCGACGGCGCACACAACCACCCTAACAGGGTCTTGCACGACCCTTCCTATTCACCTACGACCCCGGCGACCCCAAGGGCACCTTCCCCTGCCTCTGTCGCCCCTCCACACTCAGGGGGGTACCCTTATGTCGTGGTTTGAGTGGTTGTCTCAAGCCCACCAAGCTCCGCAACTCAGGCCGACCTGCAGCCCTACGATGGCTGCCACACCAGTCCTAGAGTACGGATTTGATGGCCACGCCTCTCCCTGACTCCGTAGAACACCAGGACTTCGTCGTACCCTTCTGTTTCCCTCTCTTTGCACCATGCTCAAGGTGCTACTCGGGTTAGGGTTGAAGATGTAAGCAATGGAGGAAAACGATGTAGGGGATCCTCTGGGCTTGGCCCAGGGTCGTACCCCTTATATAGAAGAGGTAGATAGGGCCTAGGTAGCTTATCCACAAGATTCCAGAGGAAACAAGTCCCTATACGTAAAGGAAACATAATCCTCCAATAAGAAGCAATATACTCTCTCTCTCTTCCTCATTATCCTTTTTATATACCTTTTTCAATAAATATTAGGATTTCGAAAATCCTTCCTCTTATCATCATTAGACTTGCCCTTTAGTTTAATGGCCACGAATTTATATTCCCTTTTATTAAAAAAATATCATCCTTTTAATTAATACCACATAATTCATTAATAAAGAAACACATTATGCTCTTATTTTCTATTATGAGTATTTTCTCTTTCCTCTTTTATTTATTGGGCTCCGTGGACCCTAAGAAATTCTAATAATTCGAAGTTCCTTTTTAATGGATACTCATTATCCTTCTAGATGCATCTAAATGCATTATCTCACATTATCTTGTTTATTTCTCATTTAAGCATCTCTTTTTGAGGATTTTTTTTATTTCTATTTTATTTTCCTTATTGGAATTCCTTTTAATATTAGCAACCTCATGGATACGAAATTTCCCCAAGAAATCTCATTTATACTTCTTTCCACTCATTTTCCATATTTTATCATTATTTTCCAATTTCTTTCTTCATAAAGAAGTACTTAATTAATCTTTTCTTTTCTTACTGCTTTATTTATGCAACTTTGTACTCCTTGGAACCTAAGGAACCCAAGAGACACGAAATCCTCTTTGGATTTGCCTTCTAGAGGTTTCCATTATTTCTTTTCTCGAATATTCAATTATCCATTTATTAATCAATTTTCCTTTGTTATATTCCTTTTTATTGGGCCCAATAGCCAATAAAGCCCACAAATCAAATAACAAGGCTATTTTAAACGAAATCCAATTATTCTCAACCAAATATATGATTATTTGTTCAAACATCTTTAATATGAGAAATTATATTTCTCACCACTTGAACCCAAAATTTGGGGTTATAACATCCTTTCCCTCTTATAGGAATTTTGTCCTCAAAATTCAAACAAGCAAACAAACAATTCAGGATAAGACTTTTCCATGTCCATCATTGGCCCCTATGTGTCTTTTCCGTACTCATGGCGCTTCCACAGAACCTTTATCATCACTTATTCTTTTCCCTGAGTTCTTTCACTATGGCGTCTATAAACTGCACAGGTGACTCAGGTCATTTCAGCCTCCCTTGGGGCTCACTAGGTTCATTGCTCAGCACATGGTCGGGTACCTCACATAGTGCTCTAAATTGGACACATGCAAAACATCTCACATTACTCTATCCCGAGGGGTAGGGTCAAAGCTAACCTTCTCCACCCATCCATCTCTAATGGACCCATGTATCGGGGACTCAGCTCTCTTAGTTATAACTTAGAGGGGTCGGATTCTCATATCACATAATCTCCCACAGTGAACTGCATGTCAGTCTACTTTGCATCTGCTCACGACTCTCATCATCTCTAGGCTCCTTTCATCCCTTGAACAATCAAAGTGACTTCATCTACACGCACTGGGGTCCCTTTTCTAACCATCATGTGGTCCTTTTCTAACCATCATGTGGCCCTTTTCACCAACATCACCTTACTGAAGTGGTGACCGACACAACCTCCCTTACAGAGCTTCATATAAAACCCGATACTGGCTATGGTGGTCATTGTCACATATTTCATAGGACAAGAACTGTCTCTAGATATCACCCTAAACGAGCACACATGCCCTCATCATACCCTTTAGTCTGGATCATACTAACCATATTTAGGGGTGATAAACTATACTAACATTGAGTTCTTCATGTACCTTCTTCCACTTTATGGAAGTGAACTTTTAGGTCAAACTCAAGAACCTTTGAACTCACTTCATGGTGTAGTTGAACCATCTCTCTCATGGTTAGTTCAACTAGATCTGTCCCCTAACAGAACTCTTTCTTTCTCATGTTTTCTAGGTAAGGCGACCTACCATAACCCATATTGCATATCGACCTTCCTCGATCCAGGGAAGACTTATCACAACATCCATAATGTTGAGCTCTCATTCCCTTTCAGGGATTTTTTTGTCCTCCATATCGATACACTGGGTTACTGGGGTTCGTCCTTTACCTCCTGGCTTGCATGGCCATATACCACATGTAACCTCATCTAACGTGCTATTGCCATTTTCCATGGTGTATCATGATTTCATGTATGTCATGATTCTTTCAAGATCGGTTCCTTCGAAACCCTAAACCACTCTTGTCAGGGTTTCATCACCTTCTTCTCCAAAGAATTGCACTTGAGGTTCTACCACCATCCTTTCATTGTATCAAGAACTAGGCTGGCTAACCAAACAACCCTTAACTTTTCAACGCATCTTACTACATATGCGTGTTATCCAAACCCCTCTCCTTTTCAAACTTAGGGTTAGCCAAACAACCTCTTCTAACTTCTAGTCAAACAATTCAGATATATCTCAACCAGAGCATCCATTACCACTTCACATCCTTAGGTATAAGGTAACATTACACTTCCATGCATTTCACTTATCATGTCAAATCAAACTATATGTTTACCTTCATAAGAACACTCTCTGATTCCATCATCATGGTGACCAAACTCATCCTGGTATAACTTGTAAGCTCCACTTAGCTCATGCTAGTAACATCCTCATAAGGGGACTACCTCATTCCTCTTAGTGTTTACTTTACCAGGGTAGGATATCTTCTCTATCCCCATTTCTCATGGCAACGCTCCAACCTACATCATCTCTTATCTTTGGTGTATGACATGCATAATGTCCTATCTCTCACTCCCATAACAAGAGGAAATAAGCATTTGGCTGCAGTCCAAATACAGAGTTCTTCCTATTCCAAGAGTAGAGATGGTACATCCCATCTTGCCAGTACACCTTTAAATCTAAGTTGCAACGTGCCACATATGTCTCTTCCTCATAAACAACATGATATCAAACTAATCTTGAACCTACTGAGGTTTATATCCTTGGTCATCTCCTCTAGGTCTATAGGGTACCGATTCTTTTGGGGTCATCCCTCTTCCCTCATGCATCAAGAGAGTGCCCTACTCATCTGCCCTTTGGGTCCCATGAGTTCATGAAGGTGATCAATCTCCTAACCCATGGCCCTCAGACAATGATAGCTGTTACCTCCCGACCCTATGGTCATGTGCAACTGGGGAATTAGGAAACTCCTACCTTCTTCGGTCTTATCCCTACCTGACCCTAGGATAGACTTAGGATTCTCCATTATAGTACATGTTCACTTAGAACCTTACCCAAGTCTTCATCATCTCTCTTTCTGCATTCATGGGATGACTCTCATCCGTTCAAAGGTATCATGGCAACCTGCCTACCTTGGTCAAGCCCCATACCAGTTACCTCCATGGTAACACATCCACATGCAATAGAGATGGATATCTATGGGTCTGTAGATTCAATCTCATACTATGTACTTTTCACTTAGCTTCTCAAGATCCTATGAGACTTCTTTAGGTTACCTTAAACCAAAAAAACTGATATACATCCTTCCATAGGGTCCCTCTCCCAGGATGGGAGGAAAACTATCTCTGAGGTCACAAAAACTCTTAGGTCTAGGGTTTACATCCACACGAGCCTACTTAACCCTAACTAACCATTAAGGCATAAGAAGCCCACTTACTGTACCATGCTAGGTCATACTTGTCCTCTTTCCTCAATACCAGATCAAGATCATACCTCTCTTTATCATCAACCTAGTTGTGAGGGGTTCATCAAACACACCATAAACTTCAGGGTCTCCCCTTTTTCTTTATACATGAGGATTACCATGCTCGCTCCTATAGGAACTCAACTTCTCCTTATGAGCATTATGTATACCACTTCCCCTCTTAGGCTTAGGAACCCTAGGTTCACTTTTAGGTGTCAAACTGCATGCCCTATCTCTTAACTACGAACCAAGCATGCAAAAGGGCAGGACACGCACTTCTTATCATCCTTCAACTCAAGCAACACTTAGGGTTGGGCCTCCTAAAAATAACCAAGATATCATCAACGTTCAGGGATCGATCATGAGGCAACCACTATTATCCATTGGTTTAGGCTCCCAACCTTCTTGCTAGGTTTCCTGCTCTCTCTCTAGAGCTAGCCCTACATCCAACCTCACCATTAGGGGTCCTCTCTTCATGAAGGACCAACCTCAAAAACATACTATACATGGGTGAAGCTTAGGTTTGAACTCATGGTTGCTCATAACCCTTTATGCTCCATCATAAATCCTTATATAGGGTTTCATCCTACTGCCAGCATTATGACGTACCCTAGGTTCCAGCTATGCCCTACTTGCACAAACCCATAGGGTTTCTATGGTCCTTCACTAACATCGTCATCTAAGGAGATATCCTTTACCCTAACATGCACGACCCTTCCCAGGGTTGGGTTACCAAAGGTGCTAGGTCACCCATGGATCATATGGCATCCCAAAGGCATGTCCTCTTAAAAACCCGGTCCAACTCATCTCTCTCTAACCTTCACTTAGGGCTAGGGTTAGCATCATCCTCAGAGGATGTGCCAGGTCTCTACTAGCGATGGAGATCTCTATCTCCAAGACTAACTTATCCTCCTGACAAGAAGGTCTAGCCTCATGTCTCTTCTGAGGACATGACAACTTATGTCATACGACTTAAGCATGTATCTATTATTTATTTTGCTCTTAAACTATTAAGCTTATGTCCATGAAATCTTATTTACATGCCTTTCATTAATTTAGTGGAGGATTCCTTAAACCTTTTTAACCTTACCCATACCTCAGGAGGGTGAGGAGAAGAAAGAAAACCCTAATCCTTCAGGTCCTTATCATAATTTTATGATGAGAAGGGATGAATAAGATGAGAAGTCCTAAAGGTATCTTATTTCGATTCATACCCTAAGACTTTGGCCAGGCAGTCACACGGGTCCGGGAGTCCTCGTATTCCGGCTAGCGGTGCAGAGGAAAATCTTGCCAGCCCCCGGTTCCCTTTCTAGACACCTCCGTCTTTCGGATACTCCTCCAATAACTCCCTTGGGTTCTATGGAGTTTGTAAAATTTAATAATTATTAATGGTTAAATGAGGAACCTATGCTCTGATACCAAATGTTACGACCTCACCTTTCAGTAACCCCCAATTAAGGGAGACCAAGAGGTTGAGGCTGCACCCATTAATCCCGGATCAAGGTTCGACATATAACCATAAACAATTATTAAATTCTAACAGACTATACTGAAAATGGTAATAAAATTTTTCTTTGCATACCTTGAAAAGTTGGGAACAAACTAACTTCTAACCTCAGCTGAACTATTCTATCTAATTCCTCCTTGTTCTTTAATTCATGAATTCACAAGGTGTCACTTTACTGTTTGTACCTTTCATTGTACCTAAAACGCCGACAAACAAAATGTCAGTCAGCCGAAGCTGGTATGTAGAGGAAACAAATAATGTTCAACTATGGTAACAATATAATCATTCAATTAATCATTTAACAATCAAGATTACATTTTAAGCCATACAACTCAAATCATACATATTCTCGAACTCTGGGTTGTCCCTACAGTGGACATGAATATCACCTCTCTTTTAGGTACTAGAGTCGCATGGCACTATCCAAAGATAGCCCAATATCTAACTCATTATGACTTGATGGTCCTACCTCTATGGTAGCCATGTACTAAGTCAACCATAGACCTGATGGACCTACCCAATAGGTAGCCATGTACTAGGTCATCCATAGACCTGATGGACCTACCCAATAGGTAGCCATGTACTAGGCCTTTCTCTAACATGATGGACCTACCCATAGGCAGCCATGTACTAGGTTAGCTATTATGCCACAGAGAGAACCAAGATCTGAGTTTGTAGGCATATACTCTTTGTGATAGTCATAGCCACATTATAGTTTGCATGAACTAAATAAACATCCATCAGTTTATTTAAAGCAACCGGTAAAACATTCAGAAATCACCGTGAAACTAGAAAGGTTATCCATAAGCGTAACCACATACCTGCCCCGTAGATTTCTCAAGATAATATCAATTCCAACCAAGAAAGCAATCCAAGGAAGTAATTCAACCACATATTCAAGAATCCTGAAAAACACATGTATTCCATTTACTACACACTTTATCAAGATTCTTTCTATCCAACTTGAAATCATTTCCTAAGGTTTATGTATCCATTTTAGGGTTTCGTTTTGCATTTAGGGTTTTCCTTCATCCTTTACCATATTAAACCCTATATTTATGCCATTACTCACAAACCCTAATTATCTCATCTATTCTTCAATATTAAGGTTATCTTAACCAAAATATAATCCTATTTTCATATTATAGGCACATTAATTATCAATTAAGCTTCTTTTTCATTAAAGCTACTATTTTATCCTTTTAATCCATGACGAGATCATTATCCACATCAATCATCAATTTCCAAGTTCATTAGAGCCTAACTAACATATGAATTCATTTGCCATAACTCTACCTTTTATTCATGAGAAAACTCTAATTACTACATTTTGGGTTTTATCCTTAATTAGGAACTTTTATATTCAAACTTTATTTAGAACATCATAACTCTATCCTATTCATGGATTTGCACAATTAAAACCATTAAAAGGCATATTTTCCCGAATTAGGGTTTCTAACTCCATTAATGCAAACTTAGGTATATGAAACCCTAAATTAAACCAATTATGTATAAAGATCATCCTTTTAGATTCAAACCATCCTTTTTATCATTAACAGGCTAATACCAACTTTAATCATCTATTAAACCCTACTAAACACTTTAATCATACCAAAATAGGGTTCTTTAAATATTAATACATTAAAATTGATATCTTTCATTACTTTTCGAATTTCATAAGGAATCAGACTATAAAACTATTTTTAATGAATTCCTTGCATTTTTCTGATCAAAATACATATATAACTTGTCCTAATCGGAGTTACCAATCATTAGATATGATTTTTCTAATAAATCACTTACCACAGCCAATGAGATCGCGCCACGTCATCTCCGACTCATGCAACGTCGCTCCCTTTTGGAAACATAACCGAAATACCGGATTACCCTCCTTTAAGTCGGCCGTTGCTTCAGTCCGTGAAGGGAAAAAAGGTCCAATGTCCAGGGCTCCTTCTTCCTCCTCTCGACGACGCACACAACCGCCCTAACAGGGTCTTGCGCGGCCCTTCCTATTCACCTCCGACCCCTCGACCCCAAGGGCACCTTCCCCTGCCTCCGTCGCCCCTCCACACTCAGGGGGGTACCCTTATGTCGTGGTTTGAGTGGCTGTCTCGAGCCCACCAAGCTCCGCAACTCAGGCCGACCTGCAACCCTACGATGGCTGCCACACCAGTCCTAGAGTACGGATTTGATGGCCACACCTCTCCCTGACTCCGTAGAACACCAGGACTTCGTCGTACCCTTCTGTTTCCCTCTCTTTGCACCATGCTCAAGGTGCTACTCGGGTTAGGGTTGAAGATGTAAGAAATGGAGGAAAACGATGTAGGGGATCCTCTGGGCTTGGCCCAGGGTCGTACCCCTTATATAGAAGAGGTAGATAGGGCCTAGGTAGCTTATCCACGAGATTCCAGAGGAAACAAGACTCTATACGTAAAGGAAACATAATCCTCCCATAAGAAGCAATATACTCTCTCTCTCTCTTCCTCATTATCCTTTTTATATACCTTTTTCAATAAATATTAGGATTTCAAAAATCCTTCCTCATATCATCATTAGACTTGCCCTTTAGTTTAATGGCCACGAATTTATATTCCCTTTTATTAAAAAAAATATCATCCTTTTAATTAATACCACATAATTCATTAATAAAGAAACACATTATTCTCTTATTTTATATTATGAGTATTTTCACTTTCCTCTTTTATTTATTGGGCTCCGTGGACCCCAAGAAATTCTAATAATTCGAAATTCCTTTTTAATGGATACTCATTATCCTTCTAGATGCATCTAAATGCATTATCTCACATTATCTTGTTTATTTCTCATTTAAGCATCTCTTTTTGAGGATTTCTTTTTTTTTTGTTTCTCTTTTATTTTCCTTATTGGAATTCCTTTTAATATTAGCAACCTCGTGGATACGGAATTTCCCCAAGAAATCTCATTTATACTTCTTTCCACTCATTTTCCACATTTTATTATTATTTTCCAATTTCTTTCTTCATAAAGAAATACTTAATTAATCTTTTCTTTTTTTACTGCTTTATTTATGCAACTTTGTACTCCTTGAAACCTAAGGAACCCAAGAGGCACGAAATCCTCTTTGGATTTTCCTTCTAGAGGTTTCCATTATTTCTTTTCTCGAATATTCAATTATCCATTTATTAATCGATTTTCCTTCCTTTGTTATATTCCTTTTTATTGGGCCCAATAGCCAATAAAGCCCACAAATCAAATAATAAGGCTATTTTAAACGAAATCCAATTATTCTCAACCAAATATATGATTATTTGTTCAAACATCTTTAATATGAGAAATTATATTTCTCACCACTTGAACCCAAAATTTGGGGTTATTACAAAATGTAAATTACCAAGTGAAAACATCATGTGATGAATAAGGATGTAGATGTACCCCATAATTGAATTCAGGTCCCAACCTTAGTAATATGAGAGTTTTACCATGGCAATAAATGTCGGTAAATTTATACAAGAAGGGTTGGTAACCATAGGGTTTGAAGATATGTTGTGTTATCATTCATATTAACCTTACTAAGTTTGAATTTTGGGGATCAATTCCTTTTAGGAAATGTCTAATCACGCCCGTTTTGATATGTCATGCTAGGATTACCCATTAGATTAGAGATCAATGGCTCACCCATTGTTTCCTACCTCCATCCTAAAAAGGAAAACTAATGAATTGAAACGGTGAATCTCCCTCATATCATCCTCTCTTCCCTTGACACCTTTCTTTGATTTTGTACTGAAAGAACTGGGAGACAAATATGATGAGAACTAGCCATTAAAATGGTTGTCATCTCACCAGTTTTAGAAGATGCTCAAATCCTTGTTATGTAGGGATTATAGGGAAACATCGAAACCACGGGTGCCCTTCCTCTTGTTCCTATATAAGGGCATAGAAACCTCACTCAATCCTGGCATAACACCTCCTTGATCTCAATTTCCCACTACATCCTTTGAAACCTCATGTTGGGATCTACCTTCTTCACTAAGGACCTGGACCCCATTCTAGGGATATTAGTCAATCCCTGACAATTTAATTGGCATGAATCTTTGTGGGGGGGGGGCTTGAAGACACCACAATATTCATCGAGGCGTGGGGGAGACCAACACATGCACTCCAATTACCAACTGTGGTTGTCTCAAAGCTGGTGACTGGAAGCCCGACCCCAACCATCTGAGACCATCGGGGGATGACAAAAACCCATCACTGAAGCTCCAAAATGCTACCCAGGCCTTCTGATCATTGCGAGGAGAAGTAAGTCTCCTATTTGATTATCTAGTTTATCTATGTTACCTCCTAACCTTACCCAACACCTCGCCATATGCTTTGGTCTTCTTCTAGCCTGGGATTGAGCGTGACACCTTTGTCAAGGTCAACCGAAGCTAACTCAATATTTGCTGTGAGGTTGGGTGTAAAGAAACCCATAGTCCACCTCAATGTTGACTATAGGGTATTGCTTCTCTCACACCCATTGTGAGTAGAAGAATCCCTATAAGAATTTGACAATGGTGCCTTCAATCTGTGTGACATTCATGTCACCATGCATGGGCAATATGATCATTTGATCATGATCTTAAGCCTCACCCGCATGGTGTATGCTGCTGATGTGGCATAAGCCCATTAGATGGACCCGAACCATGTAACCAAATAGATAATGCTATATTTTCCTATGTGGCCTCCTCAAATTGGTCAATTAAAGTGAATCTTGCAATAATTCTAGTAAATTATTGGTATATCCAACGACAGTGAAACTTTATATGAAATTGATCAAAAAATTATTAGAATCCAAATAAAATGGTATCATGAACTACATATAATCCTATTTTCAAGTATTTCTAATACATTTATGTAGGATGATTCATGAATTGGATTCCTAGATATGATAATTAACATGTTGTATATATAGAATCCCTTTATTTGAGATATAATCTGATATCATTCAGTATAATGATAATCCAAGATGATGATGAATAATTAAGGTTTTTATATAAATGATCATACATATGTGTTATTAGGGTTTTGAAATCAAATATCGTACCTTTATATGTTATTAATGCACATAATTAAATATAGGTGTTCACAAAATAATGATGTGATAGATTTGATAATTAGGGTTTCACCTAATGTGTAAAATGGGTTAATAACTCTTATAAAACATGGTGTGAAGGAATTATGGCTTTTACCCTTATTCATTATCCAAACCTGAGACAAACCTAAGCCCTAATTTAGGACGTGTTAGATTAGTATTTTTTTAATATGATTGGTGACACTTTAGGGTATACATACATGCATATAATTTTGGTTGAGAATGTTGAATGCTTTGATGTTTGGATATATGCTTCAAGTACAAGTTGCATGGTTTTACATGGAATTGAGGTATGTGGTTATGATTATGAATATTGAGATTATCTCTTACTAATGTTTACCAAGGATTTGTTGAAGATTGATGAAATAAACTATTGGATGTTTATTTACATGTTGTTCAATTACAATGCCACTATTGATATTACATAAAGTAAGATCTTTTATTTTGAACCCTAGGATGACATATATCAAGGAGTGATGCACATGAGCCCTATGAGGGATATTGATTACAAACAAGATATCATACCAAGTATTGTTGGAATATGTAATGAAAATGCTAGTTCTTATTTGCATTAATTGATTAATTATATGATTTTGTATTAAAGCTAAGTAAAGGAGGATTAGCTAGATATATCTTCTCATTTGTATCAGTTCCATGTTGGAAATTCATGTAACTCCTTAGACGAGCACCATTATACATCTTATAAACAACATTTACGAAATAATGAATTTTTTTTCTATTTTTTGTTATATGTTGAATCTAGATCCTTGGGAATTTATGTAATGCCTATTGACTTTAAGGTCCTTCCTTAATTTGGGAATGTTGAAAAATGAAATTGCTACACTTGGTCTATAAGGTTTTCCTCTCTCTTAAATTCTCCATCTATATCTCATTTTTTGATGCAAATATCAATCACTCATCCTCTAGTATTACATTCCAAACTAAATTGCGAGTTCAAACCAATCCAAAATCACAAAAAGTAGAAAATCAAACAAGATTGGATTGAAATAATTCAAGAATTGGATAGATAAGAATATTATCATCCACCAAGAATGCCATTTCAATAATTGAAAACATTCAGTGTCTTAGAGATTAGCTAAATCCATGATGTATAAAGGTGCAACTCCCAATAAAACCTAAATTTGGACAATAACACAAAATCACCATCCTTATCCTGAAAACCTGGCACTATGAGAAAAAAGTATACCCACCCATACCCATAATCGAACCTAAACAATAGGGAGAGGGCATGCGAAAAAGAGTGCTGACGTTCATTGGTTTTCAGGTTATTTGGCTTAAAATTTTTGCTTGCATCCTATTTTGTATTTGACTTGGATTTGTATTTTTGAGATGGCGTTTGTGTGAAGCCGACTGTACTATATATCATGCCACAAGCAAAAAGAAAAAAAGCATCCAGCCGCTGGGGGTGTCGGGTGGGGGAGGCGGGGCTGCCGCTTTTTTCAACACAGAACCGGCTAAGCTGTGGCCGGCCTTTCCATTTCCAAATCTCAGTCTCTTACATACACTCTCCTTAAGTTAGAGAGAGAAATATTCTTATCTTCCATACACTCACCTTATTCTTTCTAGTGATTCCTTCCTCCATAAGACACTTTGCTACACATGTAATGGCTATATAATGGTAAAAAGGTAAAAACAACCTCTAGTGATAACAACTAGTTCTAAAATTGTGTTTTATGTTATCCATCTTATAACTTGTATACTATCTATTTCTTTTTTTTTTCTTTCGATTGTATACTATATATTTCTAGTATTTAGTTAAAATGCAATGCATAATAGTTAGTTATAGAACTAATTTAGCCGATCTTAAGCTTATGATTTGCCTAATATTGTTCAAGATTGATCTAAACAAATAATATATTTTCAATAATAAAGTTGATTTGGTCACAAATTTTGATGTTTTCTTGTAACGACCAATATTAATACTGATAACTACATTGCACAAAATAACACGGAAACAAACACTAACAACAGATTACCAAAAATCACTAAAAATTAAAGCCATTTTTCATAAAGATCCATTGCCAAGAAATTTATTACAGAAAGGCCCAAAGCATGTTATATATAACATGATACATCACACATGTGCTATCTCAGCAACATCCCTATTGCATCTGATATTCATTTTCTTTTACCAAAAACATGTTCATGAACAAACTATTAGTAATAACAATCTTTTTGCCAAAAACTTAGATTAATTATAAATTCAGATATGAAATTATCACCCAAGGACCTAAGAGTACAAGGATGACACATAGGACTTCTATCTACAACAAGACAGCTAACAACACACCACCTCAAAATTTTAGGTCTTCTTCCCATTATTGTCCTACCTCAACTACATAATTTATGCTACCTCATGCACGTCCACCTAAAAATTTGTGGAACCTATGGGGTGAGACAAAAGTCCCAATGAGAGATATAACTCTCCTCCAACATTATTATTATCACAAATATAATTGTTTATTTAAAGATAATGATAAAGCAGCAACTATGCTAACCAATTCTAACTATAATATGAACATTGGAAATGTATCCCCATAAATGAAAAGATCAAATATCTATGTCTGACCAATAAGTTATTCAATATTTTTAGAAGGAATATGAAGAACATGTAGACAATTTATCAACTATGATATACATCGACAATTTCAGCCTCATTCAATGTTTCCGTATTCGATCCTTAAGCAAATATGCTACATGACTAATTACATCTTTCAACAATAAATCTTATGCCATGAGGAGATGAGGTATATGACTCATGCTCCAACCAACCTAAATTAGGTAGCATTAGTGCCATAAAAGGTCCATGGACTCCATGACCTCACCTTTCTCGGTCAGTATGAGATTATTGGCAGTGACATTATGATTCAAACTGCAATTTAACTAGCCTGGGTATATAGGCTCAATGCAAGAGAGATACAAACCCGTAGCTGTCCCTTATGAGGGTATGACCCGTAGTCAATCCTGATTGTATTATTGAGCCATGGCATGTATCCACACTCTTATCAGGGTATGTTCCATAACCAATCCTGATTGTATATTCATTTATCAATCATGTTATACCAACATCTCAAGCTTATCTTGTGATCATATTGCCATGGTATGATATTAGTGAATCACGTGATTATACTTCCAAGTATTGATTTTTGTCAATCTTGTGATTATACTGCCATGTATTGACCTTTATAAATCCCGTGATTATACTGCCATGTATTGACCTATGTCAATCCTGTGATTATATTTCCAAGTAGTGACCTCTGTCAATCCTATGATTATACTACCACATATTGACCTCTGTCGAACCTATAATTATATTGTCAGGTATTGACCTCTATCAATTCTGTGATTATACTGCCATGTATTAACCTCTATATCAATCCTGTGATTATATTGCCTAGTATTGACCTCTGTCAATCCTATGATTATACTGCCAGGAATTTACCCCTATCAATCCTGTGATTATGCTACCAGGTATTAACCTCTATCAATCCAGTGATTATACTTCCATGTATTGACCTCTATCCATCCTATGACTATACTTCCAGGTATTGACCTACACTTATCAAAGTGTATCCATCACATTACATCATCATGTATCAACTTTATTATACTCCTCATGTATCATCCTACACTCATGAAAGTGTGTTGGCCTACACACTAACCCTTGTGTCAGCCTAGACATTCTGACTTGTATCAGTCTAGACATTCTCACACTAGTACAAAAGTGACATATTATGTCACATTTCCTGGCGTCGGCTAAAGCTAAAACACCAATGCTACTAAACTACGATGTCGGTTTAACACGACAACTGACACCTATATGTGAAGGTCGTCTGCTTTACAAAAGATACAGGTATCACTTTTTCTTTAACGTCGACTGATCGAAATAAAAACCGACATCCAAAATCACCCACAAAATACAATATTCTAGGTAAAAAAAAAATTCCTCCAAAATTTTCAATTCGACGTTGGTTGGAGAAACACTTGAGACTCATGTTCAGTGCCAAGCCCTACAAAAGTTTTATCCCCCCATAAGTCGTAGGTTGTTTAAAATACAACTGACGCCTAAATATCCTTTGCGAGGTAGAAATTCATACTTTAATTGGCTTCGGTTGTTGCATAGGAACCGACGAGGATGTGTGTTCGCGTGTTGTCCCTACAAAAAAACTCCCCCCCCAAATTGCCTAATCGACGTTAGTGTTAGGGGAGAAATGACAACTATGATTGTAACTCAAGATTTTTTTTTGTCGGCATATGTGGATAGGCGTCGGTTATTATACATTGAAACTGACGATAAACACTCCCATCCTAGTATTTGTTTGAAGTTGTAGATGGTGTTAAGCGTCGGTTGTACACAATAACCAATGTTGGTAATTAACTGAATAGCACCCCCACGTGCCAGACTCTTCCCCTTCTCTATTTGATTCTTGATTCTCTATTGCCACTCAAGCTATGTCTCGTGATTCTATGTTGCCGCACACCACCACCGCCGTCGTTGCTGTGGAGGGGAGCTCACCGCTGCCACTATGGACAGGAGCTCGCCTTTGCTGTTGTGGAGAGGAACCACCACTCCAGTTCAGTCACCACTGCCGCCGCTCGCTTTCTCAATCATCTCCGCCAACGAACACAACCACAACCCACAATCCTACCACCACTTGCCACCTACTTCACCACAGCTTCAATCATCTCTGCCTCCACCTCTGGCCACCTCCACCTCCAGCCATTGTTGTGATCACCTCTACAACCACAACTGTGACCACCTCCACCTCCGGCCACCGCCACCACAGCCTCCACCATTGCAGTGAGTTTCTGTAAGATTATTATTGATTAATTAGGGTTGATTAATATTGATTAATAAGGGTTAAACAAAGAATGAATGAACTTAGTTTAATATGTAATTTTTCTCTAAAATTGTGTAGTCGATTAATGACGATTAACTAGGGTTAATGTGAATGAATGAATTTAATAAATTGTTGTTGCTTTATTTCTCTATTGTTAGTGATGGATTTAACTTATTTAAATATATAATTGTTCTTCAAAATTCTATAGTTGATTATTAATGATTGATTTGGGTTAATGGTGGATGGATGAACTTATCCAAATGGAAGAATGAATTGAATTAAATGATGTTACACAAAACCTAGGATATGAACGATGATGCTATGATTGTAGGTATATGAATACCAACATATATACATGTATTTTGTTGTCCTATAAACCTGTCTCAGATTTACTACATGTATTTTTTTGTCCTAGAAACCCGTCTGAGATATACTCATTAGGGTTAAATCTTAGATAGTGCCCAATTTGGGACTATTCTTGAACACTTAATCTCACTTAAGATGTAAGTGTATAAAGTGTATTCAGTTTTCATGATGTTTCATCAACACTTCCCTGTTTGTTTTCTAAGTACGTATGTCGGTGGACATTTTCCCATGTACATCAGTGTGGTTGGAGAAATATGGGGAAATGTTGCCAAAATTTTTGGAAAATTGAATACACATTATATACTTACTAGTGAGATAAAGTGATCATAAATGGGATAGGTGGTACACATTTATTATATATAACACCCTCAACCTTAAAATTTTAACCATAAACCCTAATATTTTAACCCGAAAGCCTAATCTTTCAACCCTAAACCCTAATATATACTTGTTTTCTATTTGATCATAGAATGGATAGATCATGGGTCTCCATTCCAAATCACTGCACCCCAAAGTTTATTTTTGGTCTTGATTAGTTTATTAGATTTGCCGAGGAAACAACATGGAGATATGTTCTATTGTCCAGGTAGGCATTGCAGTAACAACTTGAAAGTCTGCACTAGTGACGAAATCACAATTCATGTCATGTGCGATGGGATTGTACAAGGCTATACAGATGACACTGGCATGGAGAGATTTCAAACCTGAAATCAATGGATGTCAATAGTAGTGCTTGTGTGGAAGAAGAAATTGCCTCTGATGACATAGATGTAAACGAACCAGTTCCAGTAGACATCGTTGATGCGATGTTGGATAGTTGTGGGGTAGAGCACACCGATCCACCTCTCGTGTTTATAAACATTGTTCATGATGCTGAGAGACCGTTATACATAGGTTGTACTAAGTTTACGAAGCTTAGCAGTGTGTTGAGATTGTATAATATGAACGCTAACAATAGATGGAGCGATAAAAGCTTCACGTCATTGTTGTCTTTGTTAAAAGAAATTCTTCCTGAAGAAAATGAGCTGCCAATCTCAACATACCAGTTAAAAAAAATTATTGTGCCCAATGGGAATGGAGGCCAAGAAGATACACACATGCTCGAATGATTGTGTATTATTTCAAAAGGACTGTGTGGATTTGAAAGATTTTCCAAAATGTGGTGTGTCAATGTATAAAGTGATGACTTTGGGGGAGTCCAAATTGGATCTCTTGCCAAGGTGATGTGGTATCTACCTATAATATCACATCTTCAACACTTGTTTGCCAATTCGATATATGTGAAGAATTTGAGGTGGCATGCAGATGTTAAGAAAAATAATGATGGGATCCTACAACATGTGTCTGTTTCCTCACAGTGGAAGAAGATTGATCAATTGTAACCTAAATTTGATGAAGAAGTCAGGAATCTAAGACTTGGGCTTTATATAGATGGGATGAATCCGTACGGGACATCGAGTAGCCAACATAGCACTTGGCCTGTTATGCGTGCTATATACAATCTTCCTCCATGGTTATGTATGAAAAATAAGTACGTTATGTCGTCATTGTTGATATCAGGCCCTAAACAACCTAGAAATGATATCTACATTTATCTTGAACATCTGATTGATGACTTAAAGAAACTATGGGGTGAAGGTGTGATGACCTATGATTCTTCATGAAGAGAGACATTTTGTTTGCACACTATGTTGTTTTGCATTATTAATGACTTTCCAGCATATGGGAATTTGTTTAGATATAGTGTCAAAGGATCTAAAGCATGTCCTATATGTGAAGAGAACACTAATTCAATATGACTAAAACATGGTGGCAAGACAGTATATCTTGTTCATCAAAGGTTTCTTCCAAAATTCCATATGTAATGTAGGTTACACAAAGCGTTCAATGGACGGAATGAGGAACTGAGTGCACCTAAACCTATACCAGGGGAGGTTGTTTATGAAAGAGTAAAAAACTTTGTCAATGAATTTGGTAAGATATCACAATGTACCGTGACCACACAAAGTAACAAATCTTTATTCAAGAAGAAGTCAATGTTTTGGGATCTTCCTTATTGGATTTTTTGGTAGTCATGCATTGTATCAATGTCATGCACGTTGAGCAAAATGTCTGTGATAGCGTCATTGGTACTCTGTTGAATATACCAGGTAAGATAAAAGATGGGATAAAATCTAGAATGGACCTACATGGAATGAGAATAAGGACAAAATTAGTAGTAGTTAGTAGTGATCGAAGAACATACTTACCTCCTGCTTGTTACATGTTGTCTAGAAAGGAGAAGAAATCTTTTTGTGATTGCTTGGTAAATGTTAAGATGCCACATGGTTACTCATCCAACATCCGTGGATTGATATCAATGAAAGATCTAAAGTTGATAAGTCTTAAATCTCATGATCTTCACACTCTAACGCAACAAATATTTCCCATGGCAATTCGATCTATACTGTCGAAGCATGTAAGGTTTGCAATTACCAGACTTTGTTTCTTTTTCAACAGTCTGTGCAACAAAGTTATTGATCCCCATACTCTCGATAAGTTGTAAAGAGAATTGGTTGTTACCCTATGTCATCTTGAGATGTATTTTCCTCCTTCAATCTTTGATATCATGGTACGTCTTGTTTCCCACTTGAATAGGGAAGTGAAAATGTTGGGACCAATTTTCTTGCATTGGATGTGTCCCTTTGAACAATACATGAACACTTTTGAAGGTGATGTTCAAAATTGTTATTGGCCTAAAGGGAGTATTATTGAGGGTTATGTGGCGAGAGAGGTTATGGATTTTTGCAATGACTTTCTGAGTGGTAATGATGCTCTTGTTAATGACAAAAATATTGAAGAGTATTCTCACAAAGGAATTTTGGGATCACAAATGAAAGTAATCAGTAATGAGATGTTGGAACAAGCTCACTTGTATATTTTACACAACATCAACAAAGTGAATGTTTATATCAAGGAACATACTAATTTCATCAAGAAACAATATCCTCAAGCGAATTCAATGTGGCTTGCTAGAGAGCATAATGAGACACTTATTAAGTGGTTTGAAGATAAAGTCTTACATCAACTATCACAAACACCAAATGATCTTGCTGAAAATATCAAATGCCTCACCTTTAAACCAAAATTGAATGTTATGTTTTATGAAGGGTTTGACATATATGGGTCTCATATTACACAAACTGTCAAGATGATAAGAGTGTCGTCCAGAACAGTGGGGTCACCCTTGAAGCGTCTTCATTGTTTTTGCAAGTGCAAAGGATAAGAGTCCACGTAAAGCTAAAATGTCATATTACGGTGTCATTGAAGACATATGTGAGTTTGACTATGTAGATTTTAGAATTTTGCTCTTTAAATGTAATTGGGTTGATATGACCAAAGGAGTTATAGTGGATGAATTGGGTTTCACATCAGTGAACTTTGAAAAGATTAGCAAAAAGGGCGAACCAATCATATTGGCATCACATGCGAAACAAGTATTTTATATTGATGATCATGAAATGATAAATAGTCGGTTGTTCCTCATGGTAAAAGATGTTTCATTGAAGACCCTATAGATGAAGAAGAGTACTATGATACGTATGATGACTCGAGTCCATTCTCAGTTGGGTTACCAACACCACCAAATATTGAAGCCAACAATGACTTATATTTGCACGGAGATCACATTGTAGGAATGATAATTGATAAAAGATCACAGTATTAGAGGCATGTTTTTATTTTTTTATATGTTTTATTTTTCTGAAAGTGAACTTTACAATGTTTTATTATCTTCTAGTTATGTTAAATGTTTGATTTTTTAATGACACTTTCATATGGATGAGCATGAGTATGATGAGCATGATGATGATTACCGTGAGGGTGAGGATATCAATGTGTTGCCTCACAATGTAAGTTTTTAAAATATATCCTATATTTCTGTGTATATGTCCATTTATAAGTTATATTCTATAAGTGTGTTTTTTGTCAAATTTTAGGTTGATGATGTACCCCCTGAAGAACTTGGGGCACTTGATGAGCGATGAAAAAATTGAAAAAGTGAGAGGCATCACTATGATGAACAAGTTACTACATCAAAGGGGCAATGGACCCAAACTGGCTGTGGATTTTGATCATGCAGGAAATCCAATTAGAGTGAAGCACAAATCATTTATTTCATATCTTGGGGTTCTTACTCGTAGCCATTGTAGTCCTGATGTAGAATCTTGGCATAAAGTTCCCAAGGGGAAGAAAGACTTAGTATGGAAGGAACTATGCATCAATTATTATTATTTGCAATTCTATTTTACATATTAATAATTTTTAGGATACTAGTTAAATATATGAAGTTTTGCAGAGTATATTTGAACCGGATGAAAGCATGCATCGTAAATGCGTGATGCATCACTGTGGGAGGGTCCTAAGGAACTATAGGACAAATCTCACCCAATATTACATATGATATGTTGAGAAGAGGAAGAAGTCAACCACTGAGCAATGGAACTACCTGGACCCCAATGACTGGGAGGAGTTTGTTTCCAAAAGAAAAATGGATGAATTCAAGGTATTAAGCACCACTCCCAATTTAATTAATATACATTCTTACGTATTCACTTATTCAAGATTGACCTTTAGTGTTACTAAACAAATCAATGTGCTTACTAACAAGGCTATCAATGATGCTCAAAGAGAAAGGTGTGCACTGAATGCACATGACCACATGATGGGTCCAAAAGGCTATGCAGGCATTTGCCAAAGACTACAAGATGCTGCTACTGGTGAGTATGCTACTACTTAGGAGACTGGGGAGTTCTCTACTATTACTCTTGCACCTATGCCTCACCATGCTGTGTGGATAGCTGGGAGGAAAAACAAGAAAGGAGATATAACCAAACCCACAACTACTGAGGCGACTGTAAAAATGGTAAAATTCAAATCTCAGAGTAATCAATATTGATTATTATGTTTACTTACCAATTTCTATTGATGGCGATTAGCGGGAGCTTCACCAGCAGAGGAAGCAAGGCAAGTTCATCCCTGAGGGCACAATGGATCAATTGACAGTTGCTCTTGGTAACCCAGAGCATCCTGGACGTGTTAGGGGTGTAGGTGTTGGGGTGGGCATAAAAACGTTCTTTGGGCCATCATAGCGCAAACATGTCTCAAAAGTGGGATTTTCAAAACTGAGGTAACCTATTCTTTTTTTATAATATTATTGAAAAAGGGAATTCAATACTCAAAAGCTAGCATTTCTTTTGTCCATGTATAAGTAGATGAGTTAATTGATAGGAGAGTCCATGAAGCAATGAGCAAGTGGCAGACATTTCCTACTGCCACTCAGATAGTACTTGTGGCATGCTACTCTTCTCCTACTGTAGAGGTGGTTGGGAGTAATCCTATAGAGTGTAGACCCACCACCTAGCACATCCACTATAAGTATTTTTATGATATAGTAGCTAGTCTTTTTAAGATGATATGTTTATGTATATATGTATATAACATATTTTATATAAATTTGTAGGGGTTGAAGCCATGCCGTCTAAAAAACAAAGAATTTTTCATTGCAGAGGCCAAGGCTTACCCACCCCTTCCAGGGGACATGTTTCATGGCACTCCAGTACCATATGGCACAATTTGTGTGAACCCAAGACTTGTACTCCACCAGTGGAGGCATCATCCATTGCCATTTGCCCACCCAGATTCTGAAACACTTGGTGAATCATAAGGCATTTGGCCCAAAGTGGATGTCGTCTATAATAATATTGTATGGTAAATTTACATTACATTAATTTGTTAGCGTGTATATATGAGCCAGTCAATTGATATGAAATTATATATACAGGTCAAAAGGAAGAAACCTGCAACAGCTCGACCTCTACCTCCACCTCCTCCTGAAGTACCTAGTTGGCTTCCAAGGGACCTATACGACTCGTTAGGTCTTAATTGTAAGGGTATGGTAGTATGGATAGGCGAACATAACCCAAATTGTCCTATAAATGTTTTTATTCCAGTGGATGTTGTAGGTGAATCATTCAATAACAATATATTTATACAAGATATTTTGGAGTTATTTCGTTATGATTGGCTGAATACATCTATGATTGAGCTACAAATATGGTGAGATCTTATTTATATATCCATATACCTTGTTTTATATACGGTGATCTGGTTTCTTATATATATTAATGCATATGTAATACATGTTTTGCAGCCATTTATATACGATCAGTAAAGCTTTTTCATTTTCTCATGTGGGAATTCTAGTTCCATCTTTGATCAGTCACATAGATAAAGAGATTTCATCAGTTACCTCATAATTCTCTATTGATTTTAAATATTTTGGTAAAAAAAGAAGTCAGTGATAATAACTCCATTCGATGTTAAGTTTACTTTGCTTATAATTTGGACTTAAGAAATTTACATTTTTATTGTGGATTTTGAGTTATTAATTTTTAACTTTCTTACCTCTAGTGCTAAGCATTAGGAGTTACTGGTTATTGTCCCCCAGACATGGACTGTTTATTATCTAGATCCTTTGGGGAAGGAATTAGACTCATTATATGGACATCTAATGAAAAGGCCATTATTCATGTGAGAAATCTTTCATATTTTATTTCCATTAACATCTATTATTACATTATTATTTAATAATGCAATTTAATGTGTTACATTAACATATAGGGCTTTAAAAGCATTCAAAAAAGTTAGTAAACATGGCCAAGACAAAGAAAATGTTACTTTGGGAGAATGTGAAAGTCATTTCCTGACTCCAATGTATATATTATTTATGTGAACTATGCTTGTTTGTATTCGTTAGCTTTTTGTATGTTTCAATTTATAGTGTGCTACACAATACAATGGATGGGCATGTGCATACTACATGATGCAATATATGGACCTAATTATCAAACATGCGGCAATGGAAATCAATACCATAAAATAGGTATTATACATAGTCTCATTAGATAATATGAAATATATCAATCCTATTATATATTATTAATTTTATATACACATCATTCTCTTTGTAGGTGTTAAAAACCAGTGACTTCACTACAGGTGAAAAGTTATTAGATGTATATACTCCCTATACAATGGAAGAATTAGATGTATATTTCAATTTATAGTGTGCTACACAAAACAACAGATGGGCATGTGCATACTACATGATGCGATACATGGACCTAATTATCAAGCATGCGACAATGGAAATTGATACCATAAAATAGGTATTATATATAGTCTCATTAGATAATATGAAATATATCAATCCTATTATATATTATTAATTTTATATACATATCATTCTCTTTGTAGGTGTTTAAAACTAGTGACTTCACTACATGTGAAAATTTTTTAGATGTATATACTCCCTATACAATGGAAGAATTAGATGATGTAAGAGAACAATGGGCAAAAGCCTTACAAGTAGTGGGAATTTTTATTATTATTGGAATATTTATGGAGATGATGACGATGATAATGTTACAGAATGATACTTCTGAACTTTATTGTCATAATTATTTCTATATTTGATGACATGTTAAACTTTGAAAGACACACTTATATATATATGTCTGGATGATTTTTTTTAATTGTCTTATATATGTATATATATATATGCATGTGATGATGAAAATATGAATGTTTCTACATGTGTCTGAATGTGTAAAGAGATAAAATGAATGGAACTGTAGGTTGCTACATGTGTGTGAATATGAAATGGAGGAATGAAATGGAACTACAAGTTTCTACATGTGTGTGATGAAATCATAATATAAAATGTGCTTATACATGTGTGTGAATCATTCCATATATTAATTGTTGTCCATCCTTGTTAATTTTGTAGGTTTGTAGCCTGTTGTTGGCTAAAATAAATGTATGTTGTAAACCTACATTTCAAAATTGAACTGTAGGTTCTACATTATGCTGACCAGACGGATAGCAGGCCTGCAAGCTGATAAGAAAAAAAATCAAAACATAGTCATCGATGAACAAAAGAAATTGATAACAAAAACTTAACTCGTCAGTGATTAATAGTTATATGATGTCTTTATCCCCTAATGGTGTTGGTTACTATTTGGTTAACTTACAAACCGTCAATAATTTTAGGTCAACTGAGTCGATTTTTTTTGCTAACCGACACCTATGGTCTAACCTGGGGCCAATTTTTTTTAGATGGGATGTGGCTTCGGTTATGACTTGATAACCGACACATATGGTCCCCCTACTAGCACATTATTTGGGTTTGCAATAGGGGGATGACTTTGTGTCATTGGTTATGAAACTGACACTGAAGGTGTCTACATTTAGTGTCACCCACTTGCGTGTCGCTTGGAAACCGACTTCTAAAGTCATATTTAAATGATGCTAAAGGTGATATCTGTACTAGTAGATCACTTGTATCAGTCTAGACATTCTCACTTGTGGTCCTAGACACTATTATTTGTGTCGGCCTAGACATTCTCACTCAAGTTAGCCTAGACAAATCAAAGTGATATCGGTTTGGAGGTTCTTAGGATGATATCAATTTTGAGGTGCTTAGAGTGATATCGACCATAAGCATAATAGGTTGTATCAGCCATACCATCATCTAGTATATTGGCCATAGCATACTCTAGGGTATTGTCCACACTGTCATCTAGTGTATCGGCCATAGAACCATCTATTGTGTCACCCTAGATATCACCAAGTGATATCGACCTCTAGGTGATAGTATCAGGTTAGCCATCATCAACACCCTCATATACTTTCATCTATCAAGGTATCAGATTCACCACTACTTGGTGTGTCAGCCATGACTTCAAAGAGTGTGTCACCCACACCTTCACATGTTTTGTTGGCTTAAACTCAAATAAGTGTGTCGCCCTTTACATTGGTGTCGGGTTAGAGGTGTGTCAGGTTGCTAGGTTTAGGGCATACCGGGTTAGCTCTTTTTACTTCATATCTTCACTTAACTTTTAAGATATCAGCCTTCCCTCATTCTTAGAATTAGGTGGAAATCCCAACTATAAGAATGATGGTCCTTCATATGTAGCAAACCGATAATGGGTCAGGAATTGGTTTCCCCTCACGTAACCCCATATCGGATTAGAGTTTCTCAAACCAATATCAGTTTATGCATGGGAGATTCCATCATCTTTAAACTTCAAAACTTCAACCACCAACACTCTAGTTCATGTTCAACAACCCCATATATCTATCAGACATCATAGAATCATCATTCAACCAATGAAAGTCGAAATTGAAAGGAATTATGGATTGAAGGTGAATAATAATAGAGTTGAGTTCAAGTTATATAAAAAACCTCAAGATCACCACTAGAGCTTCAAGATTCAAAGATCCATGTTCCCAAGGTTGAAGATGATCTATTCAAAGGTCCAAGATTTGGCTATAGCTTCACCTCCATCAATAAGAAGGTATCATAATTAGAAACTTGGTGAAGAGGAAAAGAAAGAAAGAATTGTGATCTAAGATACATAATTCTCCAAGGTTGAAGATGGTCATGGCATCACCTTATACAATATTATTGATATTCCTCTTGATAATTGAGCTCCTAGGGTCGTCCACCAAGAGAGGGATGATATGAGAGTTGAAACATTCACTATTAGGTGAAAAGAGAGGCTTATATAGTTGATGCTCATGAGAGAGACTACATGAGAGGTGTCATCACCATATATAACTAGGTGATACATGTCGATGCATGGTGGCACCATGAAACCATAATTATCTCATCATGAAAAACTCTCATGGATAATTCAAGGATGGTATATCAGCCATTGGGTAGCTTGCCTGACAAGATATCACAACCCAATATTACTTATATGCAATCCGATACAAATTTTACAAGGAACATCTAAACCGATAGGATTCACCTACTTGAAGTTCTTAGCCCTGTATGAATACTTCTAAAAAGTGGCTAAACCAATATGGGACCTCCTCTATGGTTTCTAAACTGATAGGCACTCCCATATACTCTTCATAATTCAACACAACCTTATTTAGGGTTCAAGATACTAAATATTCTTTGGTTCTTTCACCACCAAGAGTGCTATCACTCAACCAAGACTAAAAAAAGGTTCCCCCTCCTTTATCTCTCCTTTAGATGATGCTAAAAAAGAGAAGGGACACACTAGAATGGTAATTTGCATGTTAACCTCTTACTTTGGGTAAATTGCAATTTGCACACAAAGCACAAGCAATATCCACACATGATCAACTTGAAACTTAAGCTCTCCAAAAGGTTCCCCATAGCATCATACTCTCCTTATGATGATTAAGCACTAAGGGCACAGTCAACATGTGACATATTGCAAGATAACCCCTTGTCTTGAGTAAATTGCACTCTGGTCCAAAATAAGCAAACATTGCTCAAACACTATTCAAACGGGTCCAAACTTGAAACATAGGCGTGTCACATGTTAGTAAAACACCTCAAAGCATTATATTAAAGTTATAAACAACTTACTTAAGCAAAACAAACATGGTTATCCCAAAAACCAGGTCAAGGGTGTTACAAGTTATCAACCCCTGACAAGGATTTCATCCCTGAAATCTCAAGAGAAAAGAGATAGGCACTTCATCTTTTAACTCTTAATTAAAGTTTTATGAAGCCAACAAAAGGAATCTCAAAATAGTAAAGTTACTTATGACTAAGCAGATTCTTACATTAAACATCTTCATTATCATAGTGATGTCATGGAACTTTATCCATGATTAACACAAGATTTATCACATAGGATACACCCTTAGTTAACTATACCACTTCTAGCTTGTAGAGTTAACACTATGTCAAGTCATAATTTCTCAACACAAAAACACTATATGTACTTTGTACAACTTAGAAAACAACTCTAACTTTTAAGCCACCTTCACAACTTGTAACATTATAACAGAAGGTTCACAGACCTAAGAGTCGTCATATTTATCCGAGGGAAAAGGTAAGACCACAATTTCAAGGGTATTAACTATTAAATTCTCATCATGAAACTTTTTCTTGATCTCACATACCATTGGCACCTTGGTATCCATCACATAGGAGAAAATGTATCACATTTATGTTTATTCAACTTTCTATTGATTCCAAACATGTTAGAAGAATCTTCCTATTATCTTGGAGGATCCACAAAACATAATTATTCACATATGTAACCATCTCAAAACCAAATTCCAAGCCCCAAATAATACTTTTCAAGTATCCATCTCAATGTCACCTCGAAAGCATGCATATGAAGTGATATGAGACTCATTTGAACATCACATTGCTGGAAAGGAAGTACATAAAGGAAACCTACTTTCCCTTATCACAACAACACCATCCAAGGATTTCTAAAAAGGGATAAGGAGATTACTAACTTAATTTGGTTATTATATGAGTTTTTAATACTCATGTGTCATTCAATCCAGTTTCATCATGGTTTCCTTTCCATTGGCATAGGAACTATAGAGATGATTACATGTCATTACTCCTTCTTTGGTTTTTTTCTCTTCATGTTCATGAACATTTCTTTGTTTTACCACATTCTTCATATTTACATCATGGAAGGGATCATTATTCTTTACATATTCTTTATTGAGTAGGGATCATCTTCTTTGTTCCCTTTCATATATCATGAGATTTACAATTTATAATTTCTATACTCATAGGCTGGTCTGAGATTAACTCAGGTTGCACCTTATTACAATTAGAATGTGGTAGGAATATATATGCCACATTTCCCATTTCATTATTCTTATTAGATTGCCTCAAAATGACTACTTGATTAGAGTAATCATAAAGATAGCAATTTAAGAGTTCCATACTTCCCTTTTTCTTTACTAATTGAATACCTGGCCAGGGTATTCAGGCACTGAGATTAGGTAGTATGCACCTTATTTTATATCATGTTTCTTACCTTAAACATCTCTTTTAAGTTCTAAGACTTCGTATCTCTAGTTATCTCCAAGTGTCTCTTTTACACCTCTTCCTCTTTTACATGAAGATAAGAAATTATAAACCATTTTAGAGAACACTGGATAGAATATAAATTTTGGTCCTCTTCATCTCTTCCTTATCCCAAAGGAATAACTAGATAAAACTTAACAACGACTATTCTTATTATGAATAATAGGCAGAACAAAGAGAGATAAGTCAGAATGGAAAAGATTTATCTGACCTATTACCTATCATAGGTTATTTGGTGTCTCAGATTGACTCAACACATAGAGTCTAGCCGTCTCTTGCTGTCACCCTTATCCTCTACTACCTGAAGTAGATGGACCATCCTACGATGCATGTCCTCATCCTCATCCTTCCACTCCATTATAATATGGTCCTTGTGAGCCCTACATATTATGCCTTGACTATTGGGTTACTTCATTATTTCTTCTTGGATACAACTACCTCATATGTCCTATCTGTTCACACTTGTAGCAAGCTAGGGCCCCATGTTGTGGTTTAGGAAAGCTCCTCATTGATACTAAAAGTACACTTGGAACTCCTGGTGGAGGTGAACTCCACTCTTCCTATACTTGGTGTCCACTGCATTGGTGTACTAAATGCCTTCTATTCAGGTGGCACTAAAGCCTCTGGCTATTAAGAACCACCAAAAAACTATTCCTATGACTGTGTACACCTCTTTGTGAGGTTTGCCTCATGTTAATCTGTCACATACCTTTTTATTTTCCGTACAAATTCCACAAATGTGGCAAATCTCTCTCTACTTTCCAAAGCAGATGTTGAGGTAGACATCTCAACATTCAATCCTGTCTCAAAATGTCGAATCCTCTCCTGCTCAATAGTAGTCATTTGAGGAAAAAATCACAAAAGTTCCATAAACCTAGCCTCATACTCATTAATTATTAGGGTTCCTTGCCAAATCCCCTCAAACTACAAGATATTTTCATCTAAGTATGTATGTGGAAAGTACTTATTTACAAATTCTCAACAAAATTCCTCCCAACCAACCTCTTCATCATTTCTTTTTACCTCTTCTATGGCCCACCAGTGGCCAGCACTACCCTTCAAAAGGTACACATCATGCTTGACTTTTTCAGCGTCTGGGATACTAAGGATCTTGAATGCCTTTTCTAACCTAGTGAGCCACACATCAACATCTATGGATTAGTTGTTCCAACATATTCTATAGCTAATACACGATGTATCCATTCAATGATCTTACCAAAACCTAAAAATTCTGCATTGGGGACAGTTCCCTAGGTTGTATTGCTAGTGCCCTTTCCACTATATGCATCACTGTTATCATAACCTGTCCAACAAGAGCATGAATAGCAGGGTTCTCTATCATGACCGGATTAGGTTGGGGATTCTCAAGCACTTGTTCTTCTCTTTCCTGATCCCTTGCATCTTCTCCTGGTGCAGCAACATTGCTTTTAGTAATATGTTTGTCATGTTCTCGAGACATCTTTAAGCTTTATCCTTTATTTTTCATTAAAAAATTCACTATTAGACATACTAGAGGATACTAGAGCAGACTCAAAGACCTTAGTCCTATGTCCCTGTAGACTCAGCGAACCAATAGCTCTGATACCAAAACTTGTGACAACCGTTATTAATATTGTTAACTACATTGCACAAAATCACACAGAAACAACCATTAGCAGTGGATTACCAAAAATCACTCAAAATTAAAACCATTTTTCATAAAGATCCATTGCCAAAAAATTTATTACAGAAGACCCAAAGCCTTTCATATATAACACGATACATCACACATGTGCTATCTCAACAACATCCATGTTTCATCTGATATTCATTTTCTTTTACCAAAAACATGTTCATGAGCAAACTATTAGAATAACAACCTTTTTTCCCAAAAACTTAGATCGATTGTAAAACTGAATATGGAACGATCGCTTGAGGACCTGAGAGTATAGGGATGACACATAAGACTTCTATCTACAATAAGGCACAACCGATAGCACACCACCTCAAAATTTTAGATCTTCTTCTTATTGTTGTCCTGCCTCAGCTACACAATCTTTGCTACCTCATACACGTCTACCTAAAAAGTTGTGGAACCCATGGGGTGAGATAAAAGTCCCAGTGGGAGATATAACTCTCCGTCAACATTATTGTTATCACAGATATAATTTTTTATTTAAAGATAGTGATAAAGCAACAACTATGCTAAGTAGTTCCAATTATAATATGAACATTAGCAAGGTATCCCCATAAATGAGCAAATCAAATATCTATGACTGACCAATAGGTTATTCAATCTTTTTAGAAGGAATATGAAGAACATGTATATCATTTACCAACTATGACATACAAAAGCAATTGCACCCTCATTTAGTGTTTATGTATTCCATCCTTAAGCAAATACACTACATAGATGATTACATCTTTCAATAATCAATATAATTCCTTGAGGAGATGAGGTATATTGCTCATGCTCCAACCAAACTAAATTAGGTATCACCAGTGCCATACAAGGTCTATGGACTCCACAACCTCACATTTCTCAGTTAGTATGAGATTATTGACTATTATATTATGAGTCAAACTGCAATTTATCCCACCTGGGTATATAGGCTCAATGTTAGAGAGAAACAACCCATATCTATTCCCTTATCAAGGTATGACCATGAATCCTGATTGTATTATTGAGTCATGGCATGTAGCCACACTCTTATCAAGGTATGGTCCATAACCAATCCTGATGGTATATTCATTTATCAATCATGCTATACCATCATCTCAAGCTTATCATTTGATCATATTTTCATGGTATGATATCGGTGAATCATGTGATTATACTTCCAGATATTGACTTTTGTCAATCCTGTGATTATACTGCCAGGTATTGACCTTTTTCAATCTTGTAAATTTACTACTAGGTATTGGCATCTGTCAGTCCTGTGATTATACTTCCAGGTATTGACCTCTTTCAACCCGTTGATTATACTTCCAGATATTTACCTAATCAATCATGTGATTATATTACCAAGTATTAACCTCTGTCAATCCTATGTTTATACTTCTAGGTATTGACCTCTGTCAATCCTGTGATGATACTGCCAAGTATTGACCTCTTTCAATCATGTGATTATACTTCCAGGTATTGACCTCTGTCAATCATGTAATTATACTGCCAGGTATTGACCTTCACTTATCAAAGTGTATCCATCACATACATCATCATGTATCAACTTAATTATACTCCTCATATATCAACCTACACTCATCAAAGTGTACTGGACTACACAATAACCCTTGTGTTGACCTAGACACATTTACTTATGTTAGCCTTGACATTCTCACTTGTGTCAGCCTAAACATTCTCACTTGTTTCGGCCTAGACACTATTACTTGTGTCGGCCTAGACATTCTCACTTGTGTCATCCTAGACACATGAAATGATATCGGTTTAGAGGTTCTTAGTATGATATCAATTTTGAAGTGCTTAGAGTGATATCGACCATAAGAATAACATGGTGTATTGGTTATAGCATCATCTAGTGTGTCATCCATATCATACTCTAGGGATTTGGCCACACTTTCATCTAGTGTATTTTCCATATAACCATCTATTGTGTCACCCTAGCTATCACCAAGTGATATCAGCGTCTAGGGTTTTGATAGTATCGAGGTAGCCATCATCAACACCCTTATATACTTTCACCTATCAAGGTATCGACCTCACCGCTACTTGGTGTGTCTGCCATGACTTCAAAGAGTGTGTCACCCACACCTTCACATAGTGTGTCGGCCTTAGACTCAAAGAAGTGTGTTACCCTTTACATTGGTGTTGGGTTGAAGGCGTGTCAAGTTGCTAGGTTTAGGTCATATTGGGTTAGCCCTTTTTACTTCATATCTTCACTCAACTTTCAAGATATTGGCTTGTCCTCATTCTTAGCATTAATTGATATGCTATAAAATTTTAAGAATGATGTTACTTCATATGTAGCAAACCCGTAGCGGGTTAGGACCTCATGTGTATCAATTTCCCCTCACATAACCCCATATCGGGTTAGAGTTTCTCAAACCAATATCAGTTTGTGCATGGGAGATTCCATCATCTTCAAACTTCAACCCTTTGACCACTAACACTATAGTTCATGGACAAAACCCCATATATCTATTAGATCGCATAGAATCATCATTCAACCAAGGAAAGTCAAAATTGAAAGGAATCAGTATTGCATGATTGAAGGTGAATAATAATATAGTTGAGTTCAAGTTATATAACCTGCCTTAGGATCACCACTAGAGCTTCCAACTTCAAAGCTCACATTTCCCAAGGTTGAATATGATGTATTCAAAGGTCCAAGATTCAGATATAGTTTTACCTTCATCAAGAAGAAGGTATCATAGTTAGAAACTTGGTGAAGAGGAAAAGAAAGAAAGAATTATGATTCGAGATACATAATTCTTCAAGGTTGAAGATGGTCATGGAATCACCTTAGACAATCTTCTCAATATTCCTCTTGATGCTTGAGCTTCTAGGGTCGTCCACCAAGGGATGGATGATATGAGTGTCACAACGTTCACCAGTAGGTGAAAAGAGAGGCTTATATAGTTGAAGCTCATGAGAGAGACTACATGAGAGGTGTCATCACCATATATAACTAGGTGACACATGTACATGCATGGTGTCACCATGCGACCATAATTATCTCATCATGAAAACTCTTGTGGATAATTAAAGATGGGATACCAAACATTGGGTAGCTTGCTTGGCAAGATATCACAACCCAATATTACTTTATACGCAAACTGATACAACTTTTGCAAGGAACATCTAAACCGACATGCTTCACCTACTTGAGGTGCTTAGCCTGATACGAATACTTCCAAAAAGTGGATAAGCTGATATGGGACCTCCTCTATGATTTCTAAACTGATAGGTAATCCCATATACTCTTCATAACTCGACACAACCTTATCTAGGGTTTAAGATACTCAATATTCTTTGGTTCTTTCACCACCAAGAGTGCTATCACTCAACCAAGACTCAAACAAGGAGCCCCATCACTTCTTTCTCCTCTAGATGATGCTACAATAGAGAAGGGACACTCTATAGATGGTAATTTGCATGTTAACCTCTTACTTTTGGTAAATTGCAATTTACATCAAAACTTAGCACACAAAGCACAAGCATCATCCACAAAGGCTCAACTTGAAACTTAAGCTCTCCACAAGGTGACCCATATCATCATACTCTCCTTATGATGATAAAGCACTATGAGCACACTCAACATGTGACATATTTCAAGATAATCCCTTATCTTAGGTAAATTGCACTCTGGTCCAAAATAAGCAAACATTGCTCAAACATTATTCAAACGGGTCCAAACTTGAAACATAGGTGTGTCACATGCTAGTAAAAACACCTCAAAGGATTATATTAAATTTATGAACAACGTTCTTTTGCAAGACAAATAGGGTTATCCCTAAACCCAGGTCAGGGGTGTTACATTTCCATTGTTGACTAATATGAAAGTGCATCATGTGGCCAATCCCTCATTGATATTATTAAGCATCATCTCAAATATGTACATCTCATTCAATCACTTTATGATGGTTCTAAAAAAAGGGATATATTGAGGTGATTGGGATCCTAATCCACTAGAGATTTTGGGACCGATCAAAGAAAGTTCCAAGACCATTTTAAGGTCTCAAAAACCCACCAGCCTAATATTTTGTTTCATATTTGTTGTGATTTGTCAAAACTAAAAATTAAATCAGGGATAAACCAAATTTTCTTACCCAATGTAACATGTGAAATACATATAATTAATAGACAACTCGGTGGGGCCTAACATGTTCTATACCATATTGGATAAGCTTACCTAGACTCTTGGCTCTTATTTGCACACCTATCCACCCTTAAGTGGAATCAACTATTTTCCACATATTCCTATGATACAAATGCTTATCAAGAGTTGTCCTTGTGTTCATTCAAAAACTATTGGAAACCAAGACATCCTTATTATTTTGTTTATTTTATGTTTTTTATATTTTTACTGTAACTACACAAAAACAATTTGGATCCTCTCCATACATTTTCATAGGTCAAAAAGTTTGAACCTAAACATTCAAGACATCCATTAAAAAAAATATAATCTATATTCATGGACCTAAAGTGAGCTAGACATTTCTCAAATATTTTGTCCCTCTCAGATATTACATCCTAGAAGGTTGTCAAAATACTCTTATACCCAAGTATCTTACCAAGATTGTTGCTTATAATCATTTTGAAACCCAGAATTATCCAAGGAAGACTATTGAAACAAATAAATGTAGAGATCTTGAAGCCCAATGTCCCATTTCTCAAGACCCTATCAAAATATTGCCTATATCTATTGGAAGACCCTTTTTCCATCCTCTACTTAGATATATCAAATATGATCATGCAAACATTATCGGAAGGATACCTGAGATAAGATACAATCTTGATCAACCTCTTGATCTTGTGATCCAAATTTCAACATATTTATCATACAATGAAAGGTTGTCTGACTTCAATCAAGAATCTTAAATATTTGAGCAATTTACAATTTCTCTTTCTGAAGATCATACCACAGGGCTACCAAAATACATGCCAAATTCATTTGAACATCATGTTCTTATTCCTCCATGGACTAACCATCTAATCTTACATCAAAAGCATCCCAACCAAATATAACCTTAAATATCCTTGCATCATCCTTAGGACCCAAACTTCAAGAACCCAACATTATGTTTTCTGGCTTTCCAATTCAAAATGATCACTCCACCTGCCAAAATGATAGTGGAATCATGACTTGTCCCTTCAAGTATCAATATATGTTTAATCAATATGATTTTATGTTGGAAGACTACCTAGTTCTCAAACTAATCTTATAATCTACTTTCTCTATAAGGAACAACAAGTTTCTTTGGAACATCTGCTTCACATTTTTCAACCATTCTCTAAGCTACATGCGTACAAGTTGACACACCTATACATGTTTTCTTCATTCCTACATGAATACAATCTTATACCATGCATCCATTCTATGTGTTAAATCTACTATCTTAAGAGGGGTGTGAATTGGGCTAAAAACTCAAACTAAATTACACCTTCAGGTTATATCCCAAAATAAGTAATGCAAATGTTCAAATGTTCAAGGCAAGAAGTTTAGAGTGGTTCCACCTCAAAGGATGTATCCCCACTATGTGAAGAGTTCAACCTCTAGGATCCTTGACCTTAAGTGTCCCTTGTATTCCACCAAAAGAACGACACAAAGAGACCCCTCTATTCAGTTCAAGAGCTACTATATTCCCTTTTTGATCAAGGGAGCCAATGAAATTACAGGGGACTTACCTTCCTTACCTTGCGCCAAATGCCTTTTACATTTACCTTCACCTTCCTTAACTAACATATTTCACTTTACAAAAATCTAAAAGTGTAATATTGAGACTATATATGATGGTAAACTATTTTGATTGCATTAGCACACAATAATCCTCGATCACCGATGGAGTTTGATGTCTAGAATCTTGATCAAACGACATATATGATTGGATTTTTTATAGAATAAGTGTTATATCTATAAAACTTGGCTATTGTGAATTACTTGGAAACTTAACGAAGTGTATTCGATCAGTATACTCAAGGAGAAAGTCAACCTATGGAAAAACATTTAATGCTATTTTTCTAACTACTTCCACATGCAATATTACTTTTGTTTTAATTATGTTTGTCACATATTTAAGATTAGTTGCAAGTCATATAATCATTATAAATGATTTAAAATGATTATATTTATATAATGCTAAGTAATTAATCACTTTTTAAAACTCGAGCTTCTCTCACTTGATTTTCTCCAATCTAGGGTTGAAAAATTGATCAACTAGAGTGAATCTGTCAATATGAAATGGAAATGTTGGTTACATAATAAGGGAATGGAGAAGCCATCTAAAAATATATATGATATAGACATGGAGTCATCATTCTCTCTCCTTTTGAAGATGACAAACATTTCCTAAATAAACTAAAAGTATTAGAGTTGGAATCTTTTACCTTTAAATCTTAGGATATTTTTGATAATTGAGTTAACAAAATTCTCCTAAATTCATTCTTACTTAACATGTTTTCTTGTAATAAAATGACAACATTTGCAATGAACCAAAATTTAGAATCTTATCCAATTCCATGATTAGAAATCTAGTAAGATTGGTTTCCTAGATTTGACTAAACAAGGATAAAAACTAAAACACATTTACATAATGACTTAATTATGTGCCAACATGTAAATAAAATCATAAAATATGTTACATATATTTTATTTACTAGTATATTGGCTCAATAAAAATGAATAATCTGCTTTGGAGTTACACTTGGTAATTCCATGTCCATAATTAATAACAATATCCAATAATTTGAATAAATATGGAATTAATAGAATAAATATGTAAATTAACTAAAATGTATAATTTCGTGCATAATAATAATAATATATAACACTTATCTTAACAATATGAAATTAATAGGAATGAATTAAGTGAGTGTTGATAATTAATATATATTATTTTGATAAATATAATGGTAATGAGAAAAAAGTCCTAAAGAAACTATAACTCATAAAAATAAATCTCAAAATCCAAATATAATGTGAAAATTGTGTTCCTTGGGTCCCATTTGGCTTTAATGCCAAGTTTCACATTATTTAAATAATAATAATTACCCTAATCTTATTTAGAGAAGAAACTAAAAGAAATATCTAAAAGTGTTAAATAAATTGCAAATGTCTTCAAAAGTGGAAACAAACTCAAAATACAAATTCTACATACCAAACTAATCTATGTTTCAATTTTCACATTATTTGGGAAAACTTATCTATCTTAATGTAGTTTAGGAGAGAGAGAATATGACTCAAAGTCCAAATTATTAAGCAAAATAGTAAACATTCTGGATATGGAAATTAAATGACAAAAACCTCACGTTTTCATTTGCTTGTATGCCAAGTTTGACATCTTTAAAGTGTTCCTATACGCCTCAAATTATTTAAGAAAAGAAAATGAAAGATAATGTCAAAAATATTAAATTTATTATTAAAAAGAGAACATCTTATATATTAAATGAATAGTATAAACCAAATTGTATGGATTATACATATATAATTATGTGAAGCTATAATAAATAAATTATGGTGTAACATGAAAGGAAATAATGTTGTACATGTATGTTAAATATATGGTAAATTTATCATG
This sequence comes from Alisma plantago-aquatica, assembly GCA_963693085.1. Lineage (NCBI taxonomy): Eukaryota > Viridiplantae > Streptophyta > Magnoliopsida > Alismatales > Alismataceae > Alisma > Alisma plantago-aquatica. The sequence goes on from OY856412.1 coordinate 953,010,174, forward strand.
GTGGAAAGTCTAAAAATGTATTTACTTTCCAAATACAACACGACAGAGGTAATTGTAACAATGTGGAATAGAAGATATATTTTAATAAATAATAACAAACTTTAAAGAAATAAATTATCTCTATTAAATGTCTTAAAAGAATAGATGAATTAAAACAATCACGTTAACATGTCATAAAGGAAACAAATATTTTAAATCAATTATATATTTGTTTGGAAACAAATAAACATAAAAATTTTATATAATCAATTAGTCAACTCAAATAAGAAATAATGATAGTATTGATAAAATTATTTCCTTAATAAACCTCACTATAACCTCTTAAAATCATTAACAACAAGGAAATAAAAGAAAAATAGTTTGATGGATAACGTTTACACTTTTTTTATTTTTGAAATTCATGTATCTATAATAACTAGTTTTCAATATATATATATATATATATATATATATATATATATATATATATATATATATATACAGCACCTATATACTCCAAATATAATTAATATAAAATATATAAGCAATTATATGGTTGCCACAAACTTGGAATTTCGGATATAACTTAATATTAACTAAATAGATGTCTTTTGTCAAAACAAAGTTGTTACACATATTTTAGTGACTCTAATGTGAGAAGACAAACTTTGTGAGGAAGCCCTTTAGTAATGGAATGAATAAGTGTATATAGGATATGGAATAAAAAAAAGTAATTTAATAAGTATATCCTTCATAATTGAAAATTAATCGATTATACATGTTTAGATGGAGTAGTTGCACAACAAGATATTTAGAAGACTCTTTAGTGTAAGATTAATAGTCAATATTTATGTGATCAAGTTGTTAAAAAAGGGGAAATATATAGTAAACATATACATAAATAAATTAAAGGTAAATTACGTTTTATGTTATTCTTTCCTGTCATTTGTCAAAGAATGCTTAACTTTTCTCCTTTCACAATATGTGTTGCATTTTTTCTCTAGCAAAAAAAAATACACATATTTCTTACTGTGCAAGACAAACAACTCTATATATAGACCCCTACCTATATCCTTCACACACATAGAAATCACTTGACTAATAGGACATGACTTCTAACCTTCTCTCCTATCCTCCTATTCAACCTACTTGTATGAGCCGTCAAAGACTTGTAATCTCATGGAGATCTGTAACGACCCCGCCTCCCGGTAACCCCCAATTAAGGGAGACCGAAAGGCCGGTGACATTATCCAATTAACAGGATCAAAGGTTTGACAAATAATCAATAACAATTATGAAATTCTACTAACTAACGGGAATTTGGTATACAATTAAAACTTTACTTACCTTTGAAAACCTTGGTAATCTATCTATCTTGGTCTTGAATTATTATATCTAATCCTCCTTGTGCTTTATTTCTTTTTCCGCAACGTGTCATTTTACTGTTTGTTCTTTCAATTATTGTTCCTAAAACACCGAAAAACAAAACATCGGTCAGTATATCGAAATATACTGGTATGTGGGAACAACTAAAATCTTGCAAATATGGCTAACAATTTAATAATAACAATCAAATTAATTAACAAGCCAATTTACACTTTTTAGTATGACATTCTCCACCACTTTTGCCCTAACCCTAGCATTCCCACCTTAGGTTTCCCTTTGCCAATGACTTAAGGCCACCTTCTCAATCTCAAGCTTGGTGCCTGGGGGTCACCCCTCATGGTGCCCACTAGTCATGCAATATCATAGGTCACCTTCTCATTCTCGAGCTTGGTGCCTCGGGTAACCGCTCAAGGTGTCCATTGGTCTACCCATCTGGGCCTGACCTTTTGCATCATCCATTAGGGTGGCATGTAGGTGCGAGAATACATACTTCTATTTTTAATGTGATAATAATAGTGACTTTATGATTTGCAAGTATGAACATACAACATATAATTTGCATTCAACGCGATTAACCATCCGAAAAATCCTCGGGAAAGCAAGGCAGTTATTCATAATTAACCACATACCTGATCTGAAGATTTGAACAGAAATATCCATGCAAATAAGAATCCAATCAAGCAAGCATTTTCAACAAGATCCTGAAATAATCACGTAATTCACTTTTTATTATTCATGTCATCAAGATCCATTAAACATAGCTCGCTTCCTAGGGTTTCACTTTTAGGGTTCTATTGCAATTAGGGTTTCCCTTCACCCTAATTTTATACCATTACTCATAACCCTTATTATTTTATCTATTCTTCAACATTAAGGTTATCTTAACAACATATAACCCTATTTTCATATTACAGGCACATTAATCATCAATTAAGCTTCTTTTTCATTAAAACTACTATTTTTATCCCTTAATCCATGACAAGATCATTATACACATTTATCATCAATTCATAGTTCATTATGGTCTAAATCACATATGAACTCGATTTGCTATTAATCCCACCTTTTATTCATGAGAAAATCCTAATTACCACCTTTAGGGTATTCATCCACAAATTAGGAACTTTAATGCTCGAAATAGTTTAGATTCAACATATTCCAACTTTAATCATGAAATTAATCAATTAAAGCCATTAATAGTCGAATTAGTGCACATTAGGGTTTCAAGGCCCATTAAAGTATACTCATGCATATGAAACTCTAAATTAAACTTATATGCAAAGTTCATCTTTCTCGATCTTAATGATCCTTTTTATCATTAACAGACTCATATCAAATTTATATACTTATTTAACCCTTTCTACTCATTAATCATCAAAGGTTAGGGTTTTTCATTCATTAAACTATTAAAGATAGCATCTTTATATACTTTTTGAATTGCAAACAGAATAAAGCTTCAATTTTATTTTTATTAGATTTCCCTCATTTTTCTGAGCAAGTTTCATATTTTATGCATACTCATTCGAGCTACTATTAGGGAGATATGAATTTAATAAAAATAACTTATTGTGGCCAATCCGGGAGCGCCACGTCACCCTTGTTTCCATGCAAGCTCACTGGTTTGAAAACATAACCAATTGTCGGAATTTCCCTCAATAAGTGGATTGTTTCTACAGCCCGCAGAGGGGAAAACTCGTTCAACGGCCGCATCATCTTCAAGCTTGCGCCAAGCCTACTTGTGTGCCGCCCTACTACACATCGGGGCCCACCTCTTCCATCCTAGGGCTCGAGAGCCCCTGCCCATGGTCGCCCTGGCCTCGCAGCACCTTGTCGCATCGAGGAGCCCCCGAGGTCACGACTATTATGCCCATACTCGAGTGAAACCAAGCAACGGTGGTTGCTGTGTTTGCAGCAGTCTGCAGACCTACGGAGGGTGTTGCTCGAAGATGTCAGTGTAACTTTCCGGTCGGTTCTTCATGGTTGGTCGCGGATGTCTCCTACCTCAGACAAGGCCATAAACACCCCCCATCACTCCAAGGATAGGGTCTACACCCTCGCTAGGGTTTACACGTAAGGAAAACTATGGGAGAGAGAGAAGAATCTTGGCATTCTCTAGAGCTTGATCCAGGGGGTCTACCCCTTTTTATAGGGGAGGAATCCTCGCCCTAAGAGGCCATCTAAGAGGGAAAAAGTCCCCTCCTATTAGGAATCATAATCCTCCAAAGAGAAGAAAGTCTCTTCTCTCTCTTAAATATCCTCTTGATATTCATTATCCTAGGGATATTAGGATTACGAAAATCTCTTCTTTTATCTTCTTAGTACTTGCCTCTTAATTATTGGTCACGAAATTGTCTTTTTATTTAATAGAAAATACCTCCCTTTTTCAATATCACAAAATTCCTTAATAATGTATCACATTATCCTTTCATTTGCAAATTTGGTATTTTCTCTTTCCTCTTTCTTCATTGGGACTCCTTGGATCCTAAGAAACTCAAATAATTCGAAATTCCTTTTTAAGGAATACTCATTATCCTTCTACATGCATCAAAATGCATTATTTCACATTATCATGTTGAGTTCTTATTAAGATATTTCTTTTTGACGATTTATTTTTGTTTCTCTTTAATTTTCCTCATTGGTTTTTCCTTTTTACATTAGGAATCCTTGGGATACGAAATCCCACTAAGGATAACTCAATTGCACCTCTTTTCACTTGTTTCCACATTTTATCATTGTTTTCAATTTCCTTATTAATAAAGAAATTCTTAATTGATCTTTCTTTTCTTATTGCAATTATTTGTTCCTTTGTATTCCTTGGGACCCAAGAACCCAAGAGGCACGATATCCATCCTTGGATTGCATTCTTTTGCCTTCCAGAGGTTTCCACATCTTTCTTTTCTTAAAAAGTCAATTATTCATTTATTAATTGAATTTCCTTGTTATTGGGCCCAATAGCCAATAAAGCCCACAACACAATCGTCAAGGCCATTGTAAAAAAAATCTATTTATTCAAAACAAACTATATCATTATTTGTTCATTTACCTTTATTATGAGAAATTACATTTCTCACCAAATGAACCCAAAATTTGGGGTTGTAACATCCTTCCCCTCTTATAAGAATTTTTCCCTCAAAATTCCATCAAACAAACAAACAGTTCAGGATAATCCTTTCATACATCCATCAGGGCTACCATGTAGCGTCATCCTTTCCATGGTGCTTCCCAAGAACCTTCATCATCTCATATTCTTCCATCTGGGTTCTTTCTTACCTTAGTATAGCATGCCTTCATAGGTGACTCAGGACATTTCAGCCTCTCAAAAGCTGAATAGGTTCAGGGCTCAACAGATGGCTTGGATACCTCACATAGTGCTCTAGATCGGACTAACGGAACACATTACACATCATGTTATCCTGAGGGGCAAGGCTAAACACCACCCTCTCCACCAATCCATCTCAAATAGACCCATATATCAGGGACTCAGTTTTCTCATATATATCTTAGAGAGGTTGGATTTTCACATCACATATTCTCCCATAGTGAACTACATGTCAGTCTTCTTTACATCAGCTCATGACCCATGTCACCACTAGGCTCTCTCTCGGCCATTGCACGATCAAAGCGACTTCATTCACACACACTATGGTTATTTTCTGACCTTCGCGAGGCCTCCTTCACCAACATCATCTTAATGAAGTGGTGACCGACACAACCTCCTTCTAGAACTTCTTGCATCCCGATAAAGGCTATGGTGGTTAACATCACATTTTAAAAACTGTCTCTTTGTATCACCCTGAACAAGCACACTTGCTCTCATCAGACCCTCTAGTCTGGGTCACACTAACCATTAGTTTGGGGTGATAAACTATACGATCATTGAGTTCTTCACGAACCCACTCCACTTTTGGAAGGGAACCTTTAGATCAAACTCAAAGACCTTCAAATTCGCATCATGGTGTAGTTGAACCATCTATTTTCATATGTAGTTCAACCAGATCTGTCCCTTGATAGAATTATTCCTTTCTCATGTCATATAGGTAAGGCAATCTACCATAACCCATATTGTATCTTGACCTTATTGGTCTAGGAGAGACTCACAACATCCATAGTGATGAACTCCCATTCCCTCTCGGGAACTCTTTATACTTTATATCCATGCACTGGGTTAATGGTGTTCGTCCTTCACCTCCTGGCTTGCATGGCCGCATGCTACATGCAACTTTGTTTTAAGCACCCAGAATGCTACCATCACTTACTATCTTTGTAGTATCAAGGTATATCATGACCTCCTGTATTGTTATGATTCCTCAAGCTTGATACCTCGCAAACCCTAAACCACTCTCAAAGGGTTTTATTACCTTCCTATCCAAAGAAGTGTATCTGAGGTTCTATCACCATCCTTTTACTACCTCAAGGACTAAAGTGGACACCCAAATAACCATTAACTTGTTCAACATATCTTATTACATCCAAGTGTTAGCCAAAACACATCTTCTTTCCAAACTTAGGGTTAGCCAAACAACCTCAACTTCTTCTAGCCTCTAACTAAACTAGGCAGCTAGATCTCAACTAGAGCATTCATTACCACCTCTCATCCTTAAGTGTTAGGTAACATACACCTCCATGTATTATACTTATCATCTCATCTCAAACTCTAAGTCTATCTTCATCAAGAATCTCTGAGCTCATCCTCACTGTGATAGAACTCCACCCTGGTTAACTTGCAAATTCCACATAGCTCCTGATAAAACATCCTCATAAGCTGACTACACTACCTCTCTTAGTGTTTTCAAACCATCCATGTATAATTCACTTCACCAGGGTATGCTATCATCTCTATCCTCATACCTTGTAGCTACATTCCAACTTACATCATCTTTATCCTTGGTGTAAGGCATGCGTATTGTCCTATCACTCACTCCCATAAGAAGAAGAAATAGGCATTTGGCTACCGTGAAAATACAGAGTTCTTCCCATTCTAGGAGTAGAGATGTTACATCCCCCCGTTTCCAGTACACCTTCAAATCTAAGTTGAAACGTGCAACTCATGTCTCCACATCACAAACATCATGATATCAAAAATTACTTCCAGAAACCTACTTGGGTTTACACACAATCCTTGGTCATCCCCTCTGGGTCTTGTAGGGTGCCGACATTTTTGGTGTCATCCCTCTTCCCTTATGCATCTAGAGAGTGTCCTACTCATCTGCCCTTTGGGTCCCATGAGTTCATGAAGGTGATCAATCTCCTAACCCATGGCCCTCAGATAATGATAGTTGTTACCTCCTGACCCTACGGTCATGTGCAACTAGGGAATTAGGCAACTCCGTCTTTCATCAGTCTTATCCCTACCTGGCCCTTAGATAGACTTAGGATTCTATCATAGTACATGTTCAACTCAGAACCTTACCTAATCCTCCATTATCTCTCTCTACATTCTTGGGCTGTCTTTTATCCTTTCATAAGGGTCATGGCGACCTGCCTACCTTGGTCGAGCCCCATACTGGTTACCTCCATGGTAACACATCCACATGCACATAGAGATGGTTATCTACGGGTCTATAGGTTCATTCTCATGCCATGTACTCTTCACTTAGCTTCTCAAGATCCTAAGAAACCTCCTTAAGTCACCTCAAAACCAACCAAACTGTTAAACTTCCTACCAAAGGGTCGCTCTCCCAGAATAAAAGGAAACTACACCTTTATAACAAAGGTCACAAGCATTCTTAGGGTTTACCTCCATATGAGCATGCTTAAACCAACAACTACTAAGGCACAAACGCACCTACAAAACCATGCTAGGTCGCACTTGTTCTCATCCTCAACATTACATCAACTTAGTTGTGAGGGGTTCATCAAACATACCCTTAACGTAAGGGATTTCCTTTACCTCTACACATGAGGAGTACCATGCTCGAAACTATAGAGACTTAAATCTCATCATGAGCATCGGATACACTGCTTCCCCTCTTAGGCCTAGGAACCCTAGGTTCTCCTTTGGGCATCCAACTACATGCTCAACCTCTTAACCATGACTCAAGCATGTCCAAGGTATGTCATGTACTCCCTGTCATCCTTCTACTCGAGCAACACATCAGGGTCGAGTCCTCTTCTAGGACAACCAACTAGGTATAAAACCTCACAACAAGTTACTTAAACCCCCTCATGGTCTAAGGCACTCTTTATCTCATCCAGAAGGTAACCACATATACCATGGGTACTAGAAGCATCGTCCTCTCTTTAGAGTTTGGTTCCTCTAAAGGTAATCAAGATATCAAATCAGCCTCCAGGAATCAAGCATAAGGCAACCACTATCATCCACGTAGGTTGCATCATCCTTAACTCCCTACTATTCCTCAAGTTTTGGGGTTTTAGACTTCCAACCTCCTTGTTGGGGTCCTGCTTCCTCTCTCTAGAGCTAAAACTACCTCCAACCATACCTACTAGAGGTCCCTTCAAAATGAAGGCTCATATTCTCAAGCAAACCCCTATGTGGTTGAAGTTATGCTCAACTCATGTTTGGCTCAAGATTATTCATATCTATTTATGCTTATCTCATAAGCCATCCATCATGCCCTTCTGGCCAGGGTTTCAACCTACTACCGTGCCACTGACGTACTCTGAGGGCATGCTATCCCTTACTTGCATAAGCCATAAGGTTTCTATAGGTCCTTCACTAACTTCATCCATGAAGGAGCTACCCTTTGCTTTAACATGTACGACCCTTTCCTGGGTTGCCAAAGGTGCTAGATCACCCAACCTCACATGGCTTGTATGACAGCCCCCAGTCGTGATCCTTTTCTAGACACCTCTGTCTTATAGATAATCCTCTAATAACTCCCTTGGGTTCTACATAATTTGTAAAATTTAATAATTATTAAGGATTAAGTGAGGAACCTACGCTCTGATACCAATTGTAATGACCCTGCCTCACGGTAACCCCCAATTAAGGGAGACCGAAAGGTCAGTTCCGTTATCTAATTAACAGGATCAAAGGTTTGACAAATAATCAATAACAATTATGAAATTCTACTAACTAATGGGAATTTGGTATAAAATTAGAACTTTACTTACCTTTGAAAACCTTGGAAATCTATCTATCCTGGTCTTGAATTATTCTATCTAATCCTCCTTGCACTTTATTTCTTTTTACGCAATGTGTCACTTTACTATTTGTTCTTTCAATTGTTGTTCCTTAAATGAGGAAAAACAAAACGCCAATCATTATATCAAAATATACTGGTATGTGGGAACAACCAGAATCTTGCAAATATGGCTAACAATTTAATAATCACAATCAAACTAATTAACAAGTCAATTTACACTTTTTAGTATGACATTTTCCACCACTTTTGCCCTAACCATGCCATACCCACCTTAGGGTTCCCTTTGCTAATGACTTAAGGCCACCTTCTCAATCCCGAGCTTGGTGCCTGGGGGTCACCCCTCATGGTGCCCACTAGTCATGCAATATCATAGGCCACCTTCTCATTCTCGAGCTTGGTGCCTAAGGTGACCGCTCAAGGTGTCCATTGGTCTACCCATCTGGGCCTGACCTTTGGCATCATCCATCAGGGTGGCATGTAGGTGTGAGAATACATACTTCTATTTTTAATGTGATAATCATAGTGACTTTATGATTTACAAGTATGAACATCCAACAAATAATTTGCATTCAATGCGATTAACCATATGAAAAATCCTCGAGAAACTAAGGCGGTTATTCATAATTAACCACATACTCGATCTGAATATTTGAATAGAAATATCCATGCAAATAAGAATCCAAGCAAGCAAGCATTTTCAACAAGATCCTGAAATAATCACGTAATTACCTTTTTATTATTCATGTCGTCAAGATCCATTAAACCTAGCTCTCTTCCTAGGGTTCACTTTTAGGGTTTCTATTGCAATTAGGGTTTCCCTTCACCCTAATTTTATACCATTACTCATAACCCTTATTATTTTATCTATTCTTTAACATTAAGGTTATCTTAACAACATATAACCATATTCTCATATTACATGCACATTAATCATCAATTAAGATTCTTTTTCATTAAAGCTACTATTTTTATCCCTTTAATCAATGACAAGATCATTATATGCATTTATCATCAATTCATAGTTCATTATGGTCTAAATCACATATGAACTCGATTTACTATTAATCCCACCTTTTATTCATGAGAAAACCCTAATTACCACCTTTAGGGTATTTATCCACAAATTAGGAACTTTAATGCTCGCAATAGCTTAGATTCAACATATTCCAACTTTAATCATGAAATTAATCAATTAAAGCCATTAATAGTCGAATTAGTGAACATTAGGGTTTCAAGGCCCATTAAAGTATATTCATGCATATGAAACTATAATATAAACTAATTATATGCAAAGTTCATATTTCTCGATCTTAATGATCCTTTTTATCATTAACAGGCTAATATCAACTTTATATACTCATTTAACCCTTTCTAACTCATTAATCATCAAAGGTTAGGGTTTTTCATTGATTAAACTATTAAAGATAGCATCTTTATATAATTTTTGAATTAAAAACACAATCAAGATTCAATTTTATTTTTATTGGATTCCACTCATTTTTCTAAGCAAGTTTCATATTTTATGCATACTCATTTGAGCTACTATTAGGGAGATATGAATTTAATAAAAATAACTTACTGTGGCCTATCCGGGAGCGCCACGTCACCCTTGTTTCCATGCAAGCTCGCTGGTTTGAAAACATAACCAATTGTCGGAATTTCCCTCAATAAGTGGATTGTTTCTACAGCCCACAGAGGGGCAAACTCGTCCAACGGCCGCATCATCTTCAAGCTTGCGCCAAGCCTACTTGTGCGTCACCATGCTACACATCGGGGACCGCCTCTTCCATCCTAGGGCTTGAGAGTCTCCGCCCATGGCCGCCTTGGCCTCGCAACACCCTGTCGCACGTGAGGAGCCCCCCAGGTCATGACTATTATGCCCATACTCGAGTGAAACCAAGCAACGGTGGTTGATGTGTTTGCAGCAGTCTGCAGACCTACAGAGGGTGTTGCTCGAAGATGTCAGTGTAACCTTGCCGGCCGGTTCTTCGTGGTTGGTCGCGGATGTCTCCTACCTCAGACAAGGCCATATACACCCCCTCGGTCTCTCCAACTCCAAGGATAGGGTCTACACCCTTGCTAGGGTTTACACGTAAGGAAGACTATGGGAGAGAGAGAAGAATCTTGGGATTCTCTAGAGCTCGATCCAGGGCATCTACCCCTTTTTATAGGGGAGGAATCCTCTCCCTAAGAGGCCATCTAAGAGGGAACAAGTCCTTTCCTATTAGGAATCCTAATCCTCCAAAGAGAAGCAAGTCTCTTCTCTTTCCTAAATATCATCTTGATATTCATTATCCTAGGGATATTAGGATTACGAAAATCTCTTCTTTTATCTTCTTAGTACTTGCCTCTTAATTATTGATCATGAAATTCTCTTTTTATTTAATAGAAAATACCTCCCTTTTTCAATATCACAATTTTTTTTTGAAGTTAAGGACTGGTCCTGTATTCAACTAATCACCCGCATTCATACAAGACCAGCGGAGAGATGGAAGGAGGTACCATCTCCCCAGAGTGTTCATAGTCGTTGTCATCAACCAGGGCCCTTTTGGCCATAGCGTGAGCAACTTTATTACAGCTCCTGGGTGCAAAAACAAAAGAAATAGAAGCAAAAGACATAGCTAAACTACGTATATCATCTACAATAAGACCCAAATGATCCATGCGTTGCGTCGGTCCAATGAGTTCCAGGTGTAGAACTTGAGAATCTATCTCATGGATCAGGTCCATGCACCCCATCGCCGCTGCGTGCCGCAAGCAGAAAAGAAGAGCGAGAGCTTCTCCCATCTCCACCACCACCATGGCTTCCCGCCGCTGGCTGAAAGCTTTGACCACCCTCCCCGAGTGGTCGCGCAGCACACCTCCAAGTCCAATAAAGCCACGAGGACCCGTAGCAATGTTGGTATTCAGTTTCAGTCTCCCCCGGGGCGGTCTCCCCCAGCACTGCAGCTGCAGCTGCTCACGTGCTGCCGCTCCGGTAGCTTGTGCCACCATGGTGTCCTTATACTCGTCGATAATGTCCGTATACCTGCTGATGATGACCCTTTTCTCCATAATCTCCTGGTCAAAGACCTGTTTATTCCTCCAGTGCCACAGCCCCCACCACACACCTGCTGCCATCTCGAGCTCCTCCCCGAAAAGGTTATCCGCAAGGAACTGAAGCCGGTCAGCTAACTGACGATTGCCTGACTGTAGGATCTTCTCCTTTAAAGGGTGGTTGCTCCATAGCTGCCTCACCTCTGGACACTCAAACAACATATGATCGATGGTCTCTTTCTCTGTGTGACATATCGGACAAAGAAAATCCACATTGCATTGGCGATCATAGAGCCTTCCCATCATGGCCATACTGCTCGTACAAACCTGCCATAGAAAATGCGCGAGACGTGGAGGCCACTGTGTCCTCCATATCCATCTCCATATCGGATCGTTCTGCTCCCTGGGGCTGCGTAGATACTCCTCCCTGCCTAGATGACCCAACCAGTAGGATGAGTGGGTCGTGAAGTCTCCCCTCGGCCTCGGCCACCAGAAGGGCGTGTCGGGTGGTCTCCTCGAGCTGAGCGGTGTGGAAACAATGGCATCTGTGGCAGCACGTGGAAAAATAGTCTGGATCTCCTCCTCCTTCCAAACGCAGCTGTCCCGATCGAGTAGATCGCTGACCCGTAGTGACGGGTACACCACCTGAACATCCAGACAGAAATCACCCAACGTGCCTTGTAGGTTCATCACCCATATGCTTTTCCATAGGTCAACTAATTCTCCGTCACCCACCCTCCAGTTCACCCCTTCACAAACCAGTGCCTTCGCTCCCCACAGACTTCTCCATGTGTAACTCGGGTTGTATCCTCTATGCGCTTCCAAAATGGATGAATGTGGATAATATCTTGCTTTGAGAACCTGTGATACTAGAGAAGTCAGTTTTACAAGTAACCTCCATACTTGTTTTGCAAGAAGAGCTTGATTGAAGCTATGTAGGTCTCTAAAGCCCATACTGCCTGCTTTTTTTGGTTTGCATAGCCATTCCCAACATTGCCAAGCTATCTTCCTCTCATTACCTTTTGCTCCCCACCAAAAATTGGCTACACAACTGTGGATCTCTTGAATAAGCGTCGAAGGAAGCTGGAACACACTCATAATGTATGAAGGAATGGCCTGTGCGATGGATTTAATGAGAACCTCTTTCCCCGGTTTAGATAAGAACTTTTCCTTCCATCCCTGCAACTTCTTCCATACTCGCTCCTTAATAAAGCTGAACACTAGACGCTTAGATCTTCCAATAGCAGTAGGAAGACCCAAGTACTTCGCATGCTTATCCACTTCTCTCACGTTGAGAATTTCCTGCAGACTTTGACAAACCTCCGTAGTAACCCCTTTACTAAAAACAACCTCAGTCTTGTCATAGTTGATTTTCTGGCCTGATGCTTGTTCATATTGGCTAATAATATTAGCTATGGTCAAGCATTCATTCTGAGTTTCTCTAGTGAAGAGGATATTGTCATCTGCAAAGAACAAGTGTGAAATACGTGGAGCAAGGCGGCACACACTAAGCCCGTGCATGCTCTTGTTGTCAGAGGCATGAATAATAGTTGTAGAAAAAGCTTCAGCACATAAGATAAAGAGATAGGGGGAGAGTGGGTCACCTTGTCGCATGCCGCGGGAAGGCTTCATCTCTCAAGATTGGTCCCCATTGATGGCAAAAGAGTGACTAACCGAGAAAACACAATCCAGAACACGGCGACGCCACAAGGAAGAGAAACCCATCTTGAACATAACGTAATCGAGAAAACTCCATTCGACCCTATCATATGCTTTCAACATATCCAGTTTGATCGCCATACTTCCCTTCTTCCTATTGGCTCCTTGCTTCATTTTGTGAAAAAGCTCATAAGCGATGAGGGCATTATCTGTAATCAATCTGCCGGGAATAAAAGCACTCTGATTTTGTGAGACAATCCTGTCCATCATAGGCTTCAGACTGTTTGCCATGACCTTTGTGACGATTTTGTACACCACATTGCACAAACTTATCGGTCGATATTCAGCCATACCCTTCGGATGTTCCACCTTTGGTATAAGCACAACAAGAGTCGAGTTCACCTCATAAATAGAAACTTCACCTTTCCACCACCCTTTAATATAATTTGAAACATCCTCTCCGGCAATATTCCAAAATTTTTGAAAAAACATCACTTTCATACCATCAGGACCCGGGCTTTGTTAGGATGCATTTGCTTTAATGCAGTGAGGATTTCTTCATCAATAATATCTTTCTCAAGCATAACATTCATATCATCAGAAACCTATCTAGTGATACCAATGGTAGCTTCCTCAAAACCCGAAGGGTTGCTGGTTTTAAAGAGCTTGTCAAAAAAATTAAGGATGACCGCAGTAATATCTTTCTCCTCGGTGCACCACTTCCCCTCATCATCTTTGAGACCCTCTATATGATTCCTCCTCTTCTGCTGAGACGCCTTAAGATGGAAGTATTTGGTATTCTTGTCCCCACCCTTCAATTCATTTACTCGAGCACGAGCACACCAGTAGTCATCCTTTAGTCTATGCCAGTATTCTAGTTTCTTTGAGAGATCTTCACATCTTTTCAGGACTGCATTATCAGGAGCCTTTGATTATTCTTTTTTCAGTGCGTCTTCTGTCTCTTTTATCATTTTCTTCATGTGTCCGAACTTTTTCTCCGCCCATTCTTCAAGTTTCAGCCCGCACCCTGCAATTTTTGCTTGTATACCAGCCCCCATCCCTTGTACCCAGGAATCTTCTACAATCTACCCACATTCAGGGTCCTACATGCAAAACGGCTCAAAATGGAAATATATTTCCTTCTTCTTGTCCTGTTCACAGCATTTGTCAAAGGAGATGATGATCGGTGAATGGTCAGATTTATATCTCGGTAGATGGAGAATTTTGCAATGACTGAACATCTGTCTCCACTCAAACGTAGCCAGTGCCCTATCTAGTCTTTCTCGAACCAGCGTCTCCATAGTAAGGCCCCTTTCCCAGGTGAAGGGGCTGCTTGAAAACCCAAGCTCAAGGAGGTCACAGTCATCTATGGCGTCACGAAAATCCTGAAGCCACCTCTCCACTCTAGGTGGGCCCCCAAGCTTCTCTTCGTTCGATGTAATTTCATTAAAATCGCCAAAGAAAATAGTCAGAAGAGTGCTCTGTGCTTTCAAGTCCCTCATCAAATCCCAGGTATTGTACTTGTTTACTTGCTCAGACCACCCATATATGCCAATAGCTCTCGAGGTAGAGTTATTCACCACATCTTTAACTGTCAGATCCACGTGCCTTTTTGAGAAAGATGTCAACGTCACGTCAATATCCTTCCACCACATCCCAAGACCCCCCGCTCGCCCCACACTAGGGATACACACCCCCTCCGTGAAGCCACACTTTCGAAGTACTTTTCCTAGATGCGAGTCACTAATCTTGGACTCCGAGATGAAGACCAAGGACGGACGTTCCCTCCAGCACCAGCTCCAGAGGGCGTCTGAACTGCCAGGTTCACCCATCCCCTGGTAGTTCCATGCTAATATCTTCATTGTTGTTCGCGAGCCTGGTCAACACTAGAGCCCGCTACTTGAGATGTGAGCCATCCCGATGGTGTCGTCTCCTTACCCGTAGCCTGCTTCTTTGTTACTTCACCGCGTATATTGCACCCAGTTTCATCCACGATCATAGGGTCCTCTGGCCTGATTCTCTTCCCAATACTGTTCCTCAGATCAACATCTATGTAGGGTTCATCCTCCTGCACTAGGCTTTTCCTTCTGACAAGATATGGTTTTTGTAGCTTTTGTTCCTTCTTCTTCTCAGTAATCACCCTGTCCTCCACACGACGAGGAGAAATTTTCTTCTTTTGTCTCCTCGTGACCTTCCGAGTCTCCACCCATCCACCGTCAAAGCCGATACCTCCCTTAGGTTGCTCGTGAGGTCCCCGCTGAGTTATGTATGCCTCCTCCTCCGTTGTGTGGCCCTCCGAGTGCCGATCAATCACCCCGGACAACACCGTCAGCACTTCCTTGTCTGTAACAACCACAGCACCCCCGTACCCCCTGCGACCCCAGTGAGCAGCTACTGGCTTTCCTCGCGTTCTGTATAATTGGGGAAACCCCGGTGGTCTCCACACCCTCCACCACTTGAGCATTATTGACGCTCAACATGGGCTGGTGTGTCCCCGTTGGATCTGCGATTTCAATCTTCTCCAGTGGCAGCCCCGCTCATGCTTCGTTGACCTCCCGCCTAGGGTTACTACACAAACCCTCGGTGCTCGGCGGCTCCCTTGCATTGCCATGTAGAGAAGCTGCGTCAAGTCGCTCGTTCCCCCCTTCCTCCTAGGGTTCTCCTCGCCGCACCTTGACGTGTCGCTCCTCTCTTCCCTCACGCTCCCATCGCCGCCTTCCCTTCATGGCAGGTGCAAAGGCGCCGTGTTCGTCGGTTTAGTAATGAACGTAATAGCTTTCTTCATCATGCCTTACCCAAAGATCTCCTCCGCCACTGTTAGCCGTGGTTTCCTCGATGAGGCCTTAAGCCAGGCCCCCCCCAGTTCCGCACCGTTTCTTCCCTCTCCGCCTCAATCGTGCAGTCCTTGTCCACATGACCTAGCAGACCGCATAGGAAACAAAAGTTAGGTAGCCTTTCATACTTAATCTCCAGCAGGATAACATTGCCCTTTTTATCTCTGATCCTTTGCACCCTTTTCAACGGCTTGGTAACATCCAATCCTACTCGGATTCGCGATGCCACTTCCCAGCCCAGTTCATCTCTGTCGACTGCCATCACCGTTCCAATCTTGCCTGCAATCAGACGTATGGCGCCTTCCGATCTATGACACAAAGGAAGACCGTAGAGCCTGATCCAAAAGGCACAATCTTTAAACAGCAT
Source organism: Alisma plantago-aquatica (assembly GCA_963693085.1). Lineage (NCBI taxonomy): Eukaryota > Viridiplantae > Streptophyta > Magnoliopsida > Alismatales > Alismataceae > Alisma > Alisma plantago-aquatica. The sequence continues at coordinate 953,026,541 of OY856412.1, forward strand.
TGTCTCCAGCCTGTCGCCGTCCTCGATCTCCTTCGTGAGAAGAAGCCTGTTCTCAAAGTTCCACGGGACACCTTCAAGAACCTTCTTCTTATCCTTCTAGTGTAGAAACTGTATAATGAAGACCACCTAATCCACTTGCTTGAACAACACCTTTTGCGATAGCGCCCATGCCTGTGTCAACGTCCATTTCATCGCCCAAAAATTGAAAGGTCTGTCCGTGAGGAGGCGTGCGGCCAGAGCCAGGCCGACGTGACTCTCCTCTCCCTCCTATAATTCTGACCCAAGATCAACGATGTCTTCACCATCTTCGTCCTCCAATCCCAGTTGTGCACACCGATTAACCAAGTCTTCTGCCATCTCAGGGGAACCGAGTCTGTGGAGACGATAACCTACACAAACCCGCCTTGAACCTGCAAGAGGGAGGGTAACCACTAGGGAGACGTAGGTTTTCCACAGGGGAAGAGGAAGAACTCCCACTGTCATTTTCTAGTCACCAAAGCAACTAGGGTTCGTACGGGAGAGAGAATCTCTGTAGGCGAAGGACCCCCCTTTTTCAATATCACAAAATTCCTTAATAATGTATCACATTATCCTTTCACTTGAAAATTTGGTATTTTCTCTTTCCTCTTTCTTCATTGGGACTCCTTGGATCCTAAAAAACTCAAATAATTCGAAATTCCTTTTTAAGGAATACTCATTATCCTTCTACATGCATCAAGATGCATGATTTCACATTATCATGTTGAGTTATTATTAAGATATTTATTTTTGAGGATTTCTATTTGTTTCTCTTTAATTTTCCTCATTGGTTTTTCCTTTTTACATTAGGAATCCTTGGGATACGAAATCCCACTAAGGATAACTCAATCGCACCTCTTTTCACTTGTTTTTTACATTTTATCATTGTTTTCAATTTCATTCTTAATAAAGAAATTCTTAATTGATCTTTTCTTTTCTTATTGTATTTTTTTTGTTCCTTTGGATTCCTTGGGACCCAAGGAACCCAGGAGGAACGAAATCCATCCTTGGATTGCATTCTTTTTCCTTCTAGAGGTTTCCACATATTTATTTTCTCAAAAACTCAATTATTCATTTATTAATTGAATTTCCTTATTGTTGGGCCCAACAGCCAATAAAGCCCACAACACAATCATCAAGGCCATTGTAAACAAAATCCATTTATTCAAAACAAACTATATCATTATTTTTCATTTACCTTTATTATGAGAAATTACATTTCTCACGAAATGAACCCAAAATTTGGGGTTGTAACAAGATCTTTCCACAATGACTGATGTTTCAAACCTTGGAACCGTGACTTGGGATTAGAGTTTGGACTATTGGAAAGTTGACAAACTTCTTGGGGTATGATGCATCCCTTTACATCTATATTGAGTAATTAACCTGGTTTTATTCTCTCTTAATGCAAGTTGCACCCGCCTTGAGTCATATTAAGCAATTATTTTCTTTACTCTCTCTATCTCATGATCCTATTTGAATTAATTCAATGTTAAACATTATTTTGCTTGACTTGATGACCTATTTTGGTCTAATCTTAATGACTTTGAACTCTTGATCTATAATGGACTTTTAAATTATACTTTGCTTCTTGATGAGACCCTATTTGTGAATTTTTAATCAAGCTGTTCCTTATTGTGATATGGAACCCTAATTTTCAAGTTGTGGAATTTTTTGACTCCGTTAAGTATCTTAATTGTGAAAATATTTGAATACTTATTTATTGGTCCTCTGATGCCATTGATATTAGCTTGATGATCCCATCCTTCATTTGAACACGATTATACTTTATCTTACCTTCCCTATTTGCATGTGTGATTGGCTAGTCATAACTATAAGTAGTGACACCATTATTCTTTTTTGGAACTGAGGTTTTAGTTCTCATGTCGTTGCACTAAGGTTTTAGTCCTCTGTGATATATAATATTTTGGGTACTGAGGTTTTAATCCTCCTTCCAGTCACTAATATTTTAGTCCTCCTGCCACCGCACTGAGGTTGTAGTCCTCATGCAAACTACTATATTTGTTTAGAACCAAGGTTTTAGTCCTCATACACTTGGTATGGAATATATATGGGTTCCTACCCTACATTTTAATATATTCTAGCCTACTTATTACTTTTTTTTAGATAAGCATACCTTATATATATTGACAATGTCTCATGGAGCCATGAAAATACATAGAGTTGGTACATAGATACAATGTGAAAATATAAAGGGATATAAACACCATGCAACTATTTATGTTTTATGAAATTATTAATATGATTTTGTTTAAAAGGCAAGAATATTTTATTTTTTATCCTGTTTAAATGTCTTTCTTTTGATATCCACTTGGATATCACTTTTACCTCTTCTATGAGAAGCCTTGTAGTATTTTATATCCTTTATTTCAAAATGTTGTTCAATCCCTGATTCAGTATACTAGTGTGTATATTAATGCATCTACTTTTCTACTTTTTGAGGGGTATGCTTCCAACCCCAGGTGTAGATCAAGGAGGATAAAATCGAACTTGACCAGGACAACTTTGAGAGAAGCTAAACCTTCTTGGGGAGATAGATTCGAGGTGTTTAGATAACCCTATATTGAGCTTATGTTTTGGTTTTTGTATGTATCACCTTGTGTGGTCAATGATGGTGATAATAACATGCATTGTAATAGTTATATATTTCGTATTCTGCATCTACATTTGGTATCTTGAATTATACTATGAATAAATTGGTTATCATCCCTTTTATGAAAAAAATAGTTGTGTTTGGCTTATGATATGTTCCTTTTTATTTAATTTAGTAGGATGTGGATCCCCTCTTGGTTCCCACTCCTTACCACACTCTAGATAGAAATATATACGTCTTAACACATATAAAATACTCTAAAAATTACATTTTTACATTAACATTCACAGATGAATGCAATTAATAATTATTCCAATATAGATATGTCTTCTCTCCCTTGTCATATCAAAAAGTTGAGAAGAATAGAGGGTAGAATCACAAATGTTTAATCTCAACCATTATTATAAAATATGATAGAAACATTCAAACCACATCAGGATGCCATTTCCAAAAGTCAACCTTGGAACATGAACACACTTGAATCAAAACCCAAATGAATTTCATTAATAACAAAGGTTCTATTATAAAGGATATATGATAGAATACAACACATTAATAGATAAAAACATATACCATTCAACATACAACAAGATGAAAATAAATACATAGCCTTAAACTACAAATTTCCTACATAATACGTGACGATATCACAAAAAGCAATTTCTTGGGCACTCTTAAAACTTGATCTAATTATCCTTAGAAGGATCATAGTATTCATCACATTGATCATGCTATTGAGAAGTATTATAAGGAGGGTTTTCAAAAATTTCCTACTAAAGACATCCCCGGTCATCAATAATGTCTTTATAATGTGAACTCTATCCACAATCAACAACGTCTCATTCTCCTAAAACACCATCCACACTCATACTAACATACCCAAAGGTCTTATTGGAAGACCATTGCTCATAGATATGAGTCTAGGTCATGATGACACTATCTACCATGGTAAGGGCTAAAGTATGCAGGCATAGAGGATAAACAAATCCATAGAGAATAGTAGGTTGTCAACATATGGAAGCATGCTCATGGAGAAGGGAATGACTACTTGTGGAGAAGTATGTGGAGCATTCATGTAGGAACAAGAATAGGTATGATCAGCAGCAACATGAGCAAATAGACTGGGCATATGTGTCCATAGATGTACTACAAATAATCAATGTCAGTCCTTGCCAACCATGATATATTATGTCTCAAGTAGTATATTGTTGGGTCAAATCCACATAGAGGCAAATAAATTGAATGTTATTCAATTCTAACTTAACATGCAATTAAAAAAGAGAAATTTATTGTTTTATTGAGTCCTAAATTATATTAAATTTATCACAAATATATTTTAGATAAGTAAGTTTAAGATGTGCATATGGTACCTAGATATCTATTAATCATATGATGAACAATTGTAAACAAATATTTCTTTCTATCTCTTTTCCACGTCTGACACAAATTTACAAATAATGGATTTCACCTAATAAAATCATAGGTATCTAGATTTATGTGTGTTTCAACAAATTAACCTTGCATTGGATTTATATCTATTAAATCAATCTAGGAGAGTTGTAAGTGCACATTCATTAATTCAACCAAGAAAGTATACCATGCAAAAAATTATATCAAATTTCATGCAATAGAGGCTAAATCTCTATTCACTAAATTTCTATTTTCAAGGTACATATTTGGGTACTTAAAAAACTATTTTCATCGATCTCATGTGCAATCAACATTAATAAGAAAAATAAGGTATAAAAGTTAGAATATTAAAGGTTGATGTTCATCACATGACTAATAGGTGCCATTTAGGTACCAAGTACAAGGGATATTACTCCATAATGATGGGTCATGCCCCCAAAAAGGTGAACACTGTAAGTTTTAAAATATGCATGTAGTAACTAAGAGAAAACATAAGTAAATAAGGGAAGAAATGAGATAAAATGATTGTGGAGGAGCTCTCCTCCATGATAATTCATTCTTGATGCTTATAAGGGTTGGAGAGAGATATCTACCTCCAAGACCTTCTTTCTTTTAAATTTCATGTTCCTTTTCAACTAATAAGCCTCTAGAACTATCTCATTTCCTTTCCCCTGAGTAAGGATAGAATAAAATGAGAGATAGCTTACAAATATATTTCACTTATGTCAGGTTGAATGTTGTTCATAGGGTCATGCACTTCTTGCATCTTGGCAACTTCCAGATGTTGACATTGAAACCCATTTTGCACATCATGCAATTGAAGGTATGCGTGATGTGGGAGTTCTTGGGGAGTAATTACGGGTAGGATTGCACATCATGTCATTGATATGACACATTATCATCATAATAGGTATTATTGGAGTGGCACATTATTTGGTAGATGTTGCACATTGTGCATGTTGGAGTTGTTATTTCCATAATCCCTTAGGATTGTAGACAACGTACATAGAATGCACATCTTGTGATTCTAACGTGATGAATTTGAGAATTCTCATGTATGATTGTGCGTCGTGCATGGGGTGCATGCCATGCAATTGTACACAAAGGCTACAGTTGAACATCTTGGAGTTTCTTTGTCTAGATGAGGGTAACATTGGTTCCATATGAACCAAGCTTCATATAATCTACAATAAACACTATCTTTATTAGTCCAAATGACAACAAAGAGACGAATTACAAATTTAAGCAATTCCAAGCTAATTTTTTGGCCAACATATGGAATTTAAGTCATTTTGTCATGAATATGGGGTACAAAAAATAGTATGAACTATGTTCATAAACTACCTTAAGTTAAATCATTTCATGTCCTTAAGCAATACAATCTAATAATGAGATTCAAAGACAATATGCATGCATTTACAAAATGCAATTGATCTAAAACTCATTAATTTTTTCCCATTTTTCTCAATGCAGTGATGGTTTGAATAAAAAATCATGTGATTTAGAGTTTGGTTCTTTTCAAGTGAAATAAACAACCAACTTCTCCCCTTATCCTCAAGAATCCACCCTATAACTGAGGTTTACAACCAAATAGCAACAACAAGATTCCCACCTAGGAACTCCCGATACGTCAACTTTACCTACTTATTTTCATGTGAAAGCATTCTAGAATGACACATATGGGGTACATTGGAATTTTTCCTATTTAAGATTACGGTATCCAACCGTCAAGGCCATTTTTTTTATTTTGAACTATATTGGCATATAAAGTGCAATATTATAATCTCTTTTCCAAAATTTGAAAGACTTATGTTTCATTCTGAGAATCATGATAAAGCACCTCATGATCACAACCAAATGTGTGTTTTAATATAGCTTAGCATATGAAGTTGGAAATTTATAACCTCTTCACCTATTAAATTAATATAGTAAGGGGTTGGTGGTAAAGATGAGTTTCTCTAAGTGGTATAGTCCTTGGATTCTATAATGAAGCATTCAAGACTAGCTGATTCAAGATGATAATGGGGATGTCGAAGTCGTTATCTCAAGATAAAATATTGAATTATTGGGTTCATTTAAGTAGAAATAATCAAGCTCATAATTCATTTCCTTAAATCAATTGCAACATAGAAACAATTTCATGTTGATAAGTTCAATTTAATTTACATTTTTAGGAGTGTGGCATGCTTGTCCCATTAGTATTTCAACAAAATGGAGGACAAATAAAAATCTTAGGCATTTAAATTCATGACAAACTAGTTCAACAATAGATTCATATGCCCATTGATATTTTAAAAAATCAAATTTAGCAAATTTTGGCTACCATCAACTTGAAATTTCGTAATCACACAAAAAATAAATATTCTTTCTCTAAATAAAGAAAGTAATAACAAAAACTAAATAGAAACTGATTCTATCTATGAATATGAGAAATGATTTAATATAAAATGATAGGATGACAAGAAAGCATGGAGATATATGAGGTGCACACAAATAAAAGATAATAAAATAAACATAAAGCAACTTAAAGAAAAATCTAATTGCACCTGCCTCATGATCATTCATTATAATTTCCACACTAAAATAATGAGATTTTGTAAGGAACAAATGGATGACTCACTTTGGGGCATCATGTTCAAAGGTCATTGGATGATGTCCTATCTAGTAGGGGAGTGGCAGTCGGGCTCTATTCGATTGCTTTTAAGTTAAGTTGTTTAGAAGTCTTGAAATAGAATATTGTTATGAATATTCAAAAAAAAATTGAGTCATTTTGGGTCGGGTCAGGAGTAATTGTGTCTTATATGAAAATGCTTGATTCAATCCTATTTTAGGGCTTCATCTTCTATCATATTGCATTTCAATCACATCTATACCTGTTAGATTACATGTTATTCCCTCATTATGCATATTTGTATAAAATGCACTTATGGACATTATTTGCATGTTTTCAGGCATTTGGACCACACTAGACGGAAGAGATAGAGAAGGGTGATCCTAGGGTTTTTCTTCCCTTGGAGATGCCTAAATTGAATTTTGTTGCTCCCTCAACCTATCACTAGTGGCCAAAGATCCATTGAAGCAAAGATGTCCAAGAAAATCCAAGGAAACAAGTCTAAGTGATGATCCAGAGTTCAGTACGAGCGTGGTACCACAGAACGGTTCTGTTACCATAGTTGCAAATCAATAGAGTCACTTGGAGAAAAGATAGAATCACCACGGTCGTGCCACCTTGCATGACCGAGTGACAATTAAGAACAAGAATTTTTTTCCAAGACACCACAACCATGCTACCCTAGCCCCACCATGGACGTGGTGACCACCACGATCGTGCTACTTCATGTAGAAACTTGACCATGTTACTGTGATTTTTCTCCATTTTTCACCTAGGTCGTTCCACTCCACCACGACTGTGCTCACCCCTCCCCACAATGGCCGTGGTGACCACCACGGTCGTGCTACCCACAAAAGCCTAGCTATTTTTCACTACTTTACCCATATTGCCCCTACTTGACCTAGTACTTCCCCCACACCTATATAAACCTAGGTGGCAGCTCTAGGACAAGGTTAGATACCTTCTAATACCTCTTAGCTCCCCATTTTCACATTCCACCTATTCCACTCCATTTCCACCTCCATTTCACCATTTCCACCACCAAAACCCTAGTTTCCTAGTGTTTGTACCCATTCCACCATCATCCAATGCCATTGCACCTTGGAGGAGAGTGGAGGACGTCCTACAACAGTTGAAGTGGAGGAATTCTTCATCTACACCGAGCTCCATGGCTTCTTCTACCTCTTTCTAATTTCTTTTTGTATTTTGCATAGCTATGAGTTGCTAGGCCCCTTGGGTGGGTTTTTTGGGGTGAAAAATGTTACTTTGATACCATGTTGGGGGGAAATAATATGTAAACATTCTAATTTCATTTGCTAATGATTATGTTATATTTCTATCTCATTCTTCATGGATTTCTTGTTGGTTTGTGCTTGAAATCACCTAAGAATTCAGGGGAATTGCTTACATGTGTTAATTTTAGGATTTTCTCCTAGGTCCAATTCTTGGATCCCTAGCTAGCTACCTATCCTCCTACATTTGAATCAATTCTCCTAACCCTAGTTGATATATCTAAGTAGTTAGTTTAGATGAATTTGGTGTGCTTAGCGTGGAGCTTTCTTAAGGTTAGAATGTGGGTGATGGGAGGCCTAAAACCTCACTTCCACCCCCATTACTAACCTCAACCCCTAATCATACTAAGATCATCTAACCTAGTAACCTAGGATTGTCTAGACTCTAATAAAATTACATCTAAAACCTAACACAATTGCTCCTCACAAGGGTAGTAGGGGGTGTTAGGGACTAGTTCCCCTCTACACAACCTAGCATATACATGGCTAGTTAGTAGTTTAGGATACTTCATTAGACTCTATCTCATTGTTTAGTTTGATAATCTAAATGAAATCATGATGTTCACATGCCACCGCCAACCTAATTGATAAGTACATCCCCTAAATATCCCACACATTTTTTTGTTGCTTTAAAACTCTCATTGCCTTCTTGCTTAGCTAGTGTTAGCTTAGTTAGATACTTACTTGCTTAGTTAGATTCTTGCCTTGTGCTTGCTTTGTTCTTTCTAGTTTAGGTCTTTACTTGCTCTTTAGACCTGTTTTCTAGCTTAGTGTAGTGTAGACCTTTTCCTTGCTTTCCTTAATGTAGATTGTTCTTTTCTTACCTTGCCTTATCTTTTCTTGCTTAGTAGAATAAACTGTCTAGGGTTAAATTAGGTTTTGTTCTTGCTTTCTTTCCTTTACTTGCTTTCTTGCTCAAACTTTGTGTAATCAATCAAATCAACCTTTAAAACCTTAAAGCCTAGACTTCACAGTAGGAACCTAGCCCAAAAAATTAACCTAGTTCTAGTGCCCCCTTTTCTCCCTGTGGATCGACCCTATACTTTCCACCCTCCTATATTGTGACACGACCCTGTGTGCTTGCGGGTGTAATGTTTTGGTTTTTTAGAATGTGTTAAGTTAGGCATTTATAAATTTTGAAAGTGAATCCACCGTGTGTGTCTATTTGCAAAGTTGCATCTATTCAAACTCTAATGGAGTAGTGTGTAATCCCATTGGTAGAAACACACCAAGCTTTCTGGCACTATTGCTGGGGATAGAAAGTGCCATAGCTACTTAGTAGTTGTGGTGTTGACTCTCCCCATTGGAACCATTTTTTTTTCTAGTTTGTTTTGTTGCATTTGAGAAAAACACCAAGATTTCCTATTGTTAGTTAGTTTTTGCTTTGACTTTTCCTACTGCCCACATCATTGTTGTTATTTATTCTTTATTCTTTGTATTCTTTGTACACATTAGTTTGCTAACTTGTTTTCTTTTGTTTGGTTGTGCCTTGTGCATGTGACAAGCCACTCAAGAGAAGAGAAGATGGAAGTCCAAAATGCACCCTACAAGCCACTTCAAGATTACTTCATGCCTAGAAGCTACAAAATGTCAATTGCTAGAAGGGTTGATCAAATGCTAGGGGAGCAATTCCCCATCCCTCCAGGTCTTCTTGGACTCCTACCCATCTTCTATGGCTTGGAGAGTGAGAACCCCTACAAGCACTTGGACTCATTTCTTGAAGTATCCTCCACCTTTAGGACGTTGATAGCCAGTGTTGACACAATCCAGTTGACTATGTTCTCTTTCTCCCTCAAAGACAAAGCCAAAGATTAGTATGATTCAAGGAGGGACATCATGAGTTGGGAAGTGATGAATAATGTATTCATAAGACAATTATACTCTATAGCAAGGTTAACACAAATGCGGTGTACCATGATGAGTTTTAGCAAAATGGGCAACGAGCAGTTTTACAATGCATGGGAGAGGTTTAAGAAGATGTTGAGAGAGTGACCACACCATGAGATCTCTTTGTGGCAGCTAGTTCAATCCTTTTACTATGATCTATCTCTAAAGAGTCAAACCTCATTGGACTCTACTTGTGGAGGAGTTTTCATGGCTAGGCCACTAGAGGAGATATGGCCCTTGTATGAGTAGTTGGCATAAGGTTCATGAATCTGAGCCTCTAACATGATGAATGATGGTGGATATGCCCTTTATATGACATCTCCAAATCATAATGACTCAAGCTCACAAGTGATGAAGATTCTTGGTGACATGGTGAGCTTCATGAAGAAACAAGTGACAAATGTTCCATGTCACCCAGTCAATTCTATTGAGTTCTATAGTGAAGAAAAGAAGACACCTTACTCCTACAGCTACACGGAACCCCAAAGTCCAAGATATATCTCAAGGTTTGAGGAAGAGGTTCTCTCTAGGTTGAAAAGGTTTGACAACATTCAAATGAATGTGACTAGGCTTAAGGAGAGGATAGAGCAACCATCTTTTGTAATTTCTCTCTAAGAAGAAAAATTGTCGTCAAAACCCATCTTGAGTTTCAATGAAGCAAGTAGACCAATGCCCTCTTCACAAGTTTTCTATAGTCCACCTGCCATGCAAGTGCAGCCCATATACCACTTCCAAGGTGATCCCAAACCTTATACTCCTCCCCCCTCTATTACCACCAATTTCTCAACAATTTAACTTACAACCTCAATTCTCCCCTCCAACTCAATTTTAATACCAAGTGCCACCTCCACCTCCTCCACAACCACAACTACCTCCCCCTCTCCCCCATGAGAAAGTAAGTGTTGTGACAGTTCTAAGGAGTAGGAAATCTCTTGAGCAGGCTGATAGTCAAAGAAAGGTTGATAAAGCAAAGCAAAGGTAGCCAAGTGGTGATAAGTGATTGAGATTGTTGAAGATGATTATGTGATACCTCATGTTGATTTTGGGATTCCATGTGCTCCACCTCACACTCCATTTCCAAGTCCCACCATCCCTAGTGGTCCACCTCATGTTGATGCAAGCTAGGCCAAAGCAAGTGAGCCACCATTCATTGAAGCATTAGATGATCCACCATTCATTGAAGCATTCGATGAAGCACCAGAAGTGGGGAGGAAACAAAAGATCATTGTTGACATTCTTGAGGTGTTTTGCTAAGTGAAGGTCAATATTCCATTGTTGGATGTTGTTAAACAAATCCCATCATATGCCAAGTTTCTTAAGAACTTATGCATTGTGAAGAGAAGGTCAACGGGGAGGATACAAAAGAGAGTGAAGTTGAAGAAACAAGTGATCTCTATCACCCAATACTCACTTCCCATGAAGAGGAAAGATCTTAGAGCCCCACTCATATCTAGTTACATAGGGGGACATCACATAGACCGATCCTTACTTGATTTGGTGTATAGTGTGAATTTGATGTCATACAATGTCTATGGGGAATTGGTATTGGGCAAGTTGAATCTGACACATTGCACTCTCCAATTTGTGGATCGTTCCATAAAAGTTCCTAGAGGAAGAGTGGATGATGCTTTGGTGATGATAGACAAAGAAAAGGCTGCAATGTTCCTGACAGATTTCATTGTTCTTGATATGGAGCTGAAGGATAGGAAGATTCCTATCAGCTTGGGAAGACTGTTCTTATCTACAGCTGATGCCGAGATTGATGTTTGCAGTGGCACGATGATAGTTTCATTCATGGACATGACGATCAAGATCAACATGTATAGGACCCCAACTCGGTAAGCTAGAGATGAGTATATTGGAAATGGATACTTTAATAGTCCAAATGATCATTTGAGAAAGGAAGGTCAAGATGGAAGGATTGATGAAGATTTTTGCGATCAACGAGATGAGGAACATAAATTGAGTACAAATGAGAGATGTACCTATTGCAATAATGGGCACATGAGGATGCCAAATGGATGAATGACTGAAGAATCTCCAAGAAGCCCAACTGAAGTCATGAAACTCGACGTTTGTGGGAGGCAACCCACCTAGGTTTGGTAATTTTTTACCCAACCTTTCATTTTTGATATTTTTTATTTTTTTCTACACTTTCCAAGAAAACACACACACACACACACACTTGTTTTTAATAGTTTTTGTTTAGTTTTAAGATGTGCAGGTAAAAACAAGGGGAAATGAGGAAATTCGATGAAATTTTGACAAGTAATCCATGAAAAAACATTTTGGATCAAGGATTTTATGTTTTGATGAGATTTGAGTTAAAATGAAATGTCGCAATACTCACTAAGGCCATGGTGGTGTTTTCACAATCAACAAAGGAATTGAGAAAAATCAAAGAATTTGAGAACTGAAGAAAAAACCCAACACGACCATTCAAGGCAGCACAACCGTATAGCTACCCACTCAGAACATCTGTATGGGGTACCACAATTGTGCAACAAGTGAGCCATAATGGCCGTTTCACACAACACAACCGTGCTACAGCCTGACTCCAACACTTAAGTTAGCTATTTGCAAAAATCTCAAATCAATTCTATTCTCAACTCCACAAACACTATGACCATTCTCCGCAAAAGGCGGCCGTAATACACCTTCCAGGCACCCTAACATCGTCAAATCCCCCCCAATCCTTTTTCAATCAATACCCCATCATATAAACCACCTTAATATCTAGATTCCACCCATTTTCATCTACAAAATCCCCCATTTCTCTCCAATACACCCCAACAACCCCATTCTTTAGAGAAAACCTAAAATCCCATTTTCTCCACCAATTTTGATCCAAAATGAAGTAAATGGCTGAGAAGGTTGTGTCTAAGACCAAGGAGGTCATTTCCTATGGACGTCGGCCCAAGAATGTGTCTTCTTCGGGTCTGTCAGCTCTCCTAGCACTTCCACCACCATCAGTAGTCACTGACTCACAAGGAGAATCACCCCCATGCGACTACGACCGTGGATCCCATGATGGGGGAGTCCTCCAGACTACCTAGCATAAGTAGGGCAGCAACGCGACCATCAATATTGGAAGCCATCCCATCAGTTTTGGTAGCTCGGATGTCATTTTCAACTACACGACCTTCGACGTCCACAACACCGCCACCACAACCAGAACAAAGAGTACGACGATGGATACTGGTAGATGATGCAGACGAGACAATGTCATATGCACAGTAAGAGGATTCACCTAATGCACATCATGAGGCAACACCCAAAAGTCAGAGTAAGAAAGGGAAGAAGCCTAAGCACCCAGAGTGCTTGACACGCGGAGTGATGCCACTCGCTATGTGTGCCAAGAGACAATGGGAACTTTGAGTATCTTTAACTTTTTAGGATATCTTAGAGCCCATTGGGCTAGTTGAGGTGTTGAGCACAGTTCACGAGACCTATGTGGAGCTTACACAATAGTTCTTTGCAATCCTAGACAAGGTCTCATAGGATGCCATCAGTGTCACTTTAAGGAATAGCACCTACCTCATAACTCCATCTTTTCTGAATGGCATTTTTACTCCAACCCCCGAGGTAGCAACATCACTTGATCAAGGAAGAACTGATAGAGAAACCAATGTGAACTACACTGCAATGTGGAAGACACTTATGGGGCAAATTAGTTTTTTGGTGGGAAAATAAAAGACAAGTCTGATTCACAATCCCGTCCAAAGATACGTTCAAAAGGTATTGACAAACACCACCTTCACTCGATATGAAAAGCAAGGTAGTTGTACCAAGAAAGACCTCTTTGTGTCGGAATGGATGTTGTAGGGAAAGAATGTAAATTTGAGGTAACTTATTATTGATCACATGGAGACAATCCCGTCCAAGAGGAAGAATGCTTTTATTATGGCAAGGATTGTATCTTTTATTGCTTTGGCCCTGGGGAATGATGTATCTGGCTACACAAAGGCAGAAGGAGGAAATCTCATTAACCTACACTACTTGACTCATTAATCTATGATTTTAATGGTTGGTCAAAAAAAATTCAACCCTCCTTATGCAAGGGTTTCAATAGAGCTCCCTTATCATGCCACACCTCTCCTAGAGGGATGTGGTCCATCTTCGAACTTTTAGGACATCTTGAGGAGGTGGGAAGAGGATCACCCTAGAGATACATGGTAATAGTAGCCTAGAGATCTACCTGAAGGGCTTGGAGAGTCACATGCAGATATCGATAGGAGGAAAGTTGAGGAGCGAGCGACGTGCAGGGTGAGGCGACGTGAGGCGGAGACATCACAGTAGCCACAAGAACCCAGAATGAATGTATATGACACATCTACCATACATGCACAGATGTGGAGGGCATCTAGAAGGCACATGAGGGTTTCCAGCACACCCAGGATGCCATGTGGTTAGACCATCAGTAGATGCATTATCAGGTCAATCACTTGTATCACATCTAGCACGCCCAGCCCCAGAGGAACCCCTAGTGGGAGGAAGATTGGTGGAGTTTATTGTCAGCATTTCAGGACATCTACCCACCTCCACAGTCTCACTAATGGGGTTCCTATTACTAGTATCATCCACCACAGGGAGGAGCACCGCCACCGTAGTGATCATCTACCCTATCATTCCTAGACTTTAGTGTCATGTTGGGGTGGTAGGGCAGTATGCCCTTATCTCCTTTTCACTCTCATTTGCATTTCACCTACCATTTACTTTTGTTTTATTTGCTTTGGTTTTTTTTAATTTAGAATTTGCCTACTTTGGATACATGCATGCGATGTAGTTACTTTCTTGCAATTTTTGTGTAATTTTAAAAAAAAATCTCTTTTTGTCATGCATTGCATATCATTTAGATATTTGGTAATTTTTGTATATTTTATCTAGGATTTTCTTGTTTACTGGTTTTTGTTCAATAATGTAGACTTAGATGTGGTTGAAGGCAACTTGGCACCGTTTTGGCCAATTTTTCCCAAATTTGAAATTTCTTGCCTAAATGTGTGTTTTGACTCAATCTCTACTCTTTGGATTAAAAATGATGACCTTTGACAAATACAAGTGAATTATCATTGTTTATTGCTAAATGGTATCAATTCTTGACTTTTTAAATTTGCATCACCTCTCTTGTGTTTGTGAATGCTTTGGTTGAATTGTGACTTGAGCAAGATATGAGCACTTAGTGACTATGAAATTTCCTGATAGAAGTATCAACTTCACATTGTTCATTCATGTGGTGCGAAATTATTGGATGAAGTGTTGGATTAATTTTCATGCTGAGATCTTATGTTGAGAACCACACTAGTGACCCCTCTTTGACCTGAATTTTCATTCACCATCTTCTTACCCCTCTGCCTCATGAAAGGATGTCAAAGTGCATATACCATCCGTGGCCACCTCCAAAGTTTGGGGTGGACACATCTATATCTTCCCACTTCACTCTCTCCACCATATGCCTTATCTAAACTGGGGTGAAAAGAAAAGAAAATAATCAAAGAAAAGAAAAGAAAAAAGAAAATAAAACATGCTCATGTTAAAGAGCATCTAAATAACATAAAGATGAGTGTGTAAAAGCACTCCAAAATCTTACCAAAATCCTTTCTTCCATTTTCATATCAATTGAGCTAGGAAACATCAAACCTTGCTCATTTTTCCCTTTCCACAGCCACGTGGGTCACTTGGTATGGTTTGAAGCATAAGGTTGAATGCATGAAGGTGAACCAACACTATGAGTCATCTGTGATTAACGCCATCATGAAAAGGTATACCCAAAACTACATGAAAGAAATATGGATGCTTGTGTGTTCTAAGTTCTATATTTGAAGTTTGTATGCTTTATGATATTTTCATGATTGGTTTGTGGAAGTAGGAGAGGTGAGAGGTGGAATGCATGTAATTAGTCATTCTTGATCCCATTCAGCAATAATCATCTTTGGCATTGCATTTGACATTTCTTGATTGTGAAAATTTTGTAGAGAGATTGAGCTGGAGCATACCTGAGGACAAGTATGTTTTAAGTTTGGGGTGGTGATTCAACCCTATTTTAGGGCTTCATATTCTATCATATTTCATTTCAATCACATCTATACCTGTTAGATTACATGTTATTTCCCTCAAAAATGCATATTTGTATAAAATGCACTTATGGACATTATTTGCATGTTTTTCAGGCATTTGGACCATGCTTGAAGAAAGAGAGAGAGAAGAGGTGATCCTAGGGTTTCTCTACCCTTGGAGAGGCCTAAAGTGAAGTCAAATTCTCCCTAAATCTACCCCTAGGGGCCAAAGATCCATTGAAGTAAATATGTCCAAGAAAATCCAAGGAAACAAGTCCAAGTGTTGATCCAGAGGCCAACATGGCCGTGGTACCACAGAATGGACATGCTAGCGTACTTGTAAATCAACATAGTCACCTTGGAGAAAAGCTAGAATCACCACGACCGTGTCACTCAGAATGGCTATGGTGAACTGACCTAGAATGGCTGTGCTACCTACACGGTCATGTGATAGTTGAGACAGAACGACCGTGGATCCAAGAACAAGGAATATTTTTCCAAGCCACCACGACTGTGCTACCCTAGCCCCACCACGGTCGTGGTGACCATAACAGTCATGCTACTTCATGTACAAACTTGATCATGTTATTGTGATTTTCTCCATTTTTCACCTCAGTCGTTCCATTCCACCATGATCGTGCTCAACCCTCCCCACCACGGTTGTGGTGACCACCACAACCGTGCTACTCACAAAAGCCTATCTATTTTTGTACTGATTTACCCATATTGCCCCTACTTGACCTAGTTCTTCCCCTATACCTATATATACCTAGACTGGAGGCTCTAGCATGAGGTTAGCTACCTTCTACCACCTCTTAGCTCCCCATTTAACCCATTCAACTCCATTTCCACTTCCATTTCACCATTTACACCACCAAAACCCTAGTTTCTTAGTGTTTTCACCCCATTCCACCATAATCTAATGCCATTGCACCTTGGAGGAGAGAGGAGGACATCATGTAGTAGATTAAGTGGAGGATTTCTTCATATAGACAAAGCTCCATAGATTCTTCTACCTCTTTCTCCCTTCTTTTTGTATTTTGCATTGCTATGAGTAGCTAGGTCCCTTGGGTGGGATGTTTGGGATGAAAAATGTTGCTTATTGATTAATACAAAATCGATCAAACACTGCTTGAAAATGGTTCTTCTGTTTAGAAACAAAATGCTCCAAATGTTCCTAGAAATTATTGTTCCCATTGGACCATTTGTATCTATATGCATTAGGATCTCGATTCATGGATCTGATACCATGTTTGGGGAAATGATGTGTAAACATTGTAATTTCATTTGCTAATGATTATGTTCAATTTCTATCTTACTCTTTATGAATTGCTTTTTGGTTTATGCTTGAAATCACCTAGGAATTTAGGGAAATTGCTTACATGTGTGAATTTTGGGATTTTCTCCTTGGTCCAATTCTTGGATCCCTAGCTAGCTACCCATCCTCCTACATTCTAATCAATTATCCTAACCCTAGTTGAGAGATCTAAGTATATAGTTTAGATGAATTTAGTGTGCTTAGCATGGATCTTTCTCAAGATTAGAATGTAGGTGATGGGAGGCCTAAAACCTCACTTCCACCCCCATTACTAACCTCAACCCCTAATCATCCTAAGATCATCTAACCTAGAAACCTAAGCTTGTTTAGACTCTAATTGAATTACATCTAAACCCTAACCCAATTAGCCTCACAAGGGTATTAGGGGGTGTTAGGGACTAGTTCCCCTATACACAATCTAGCATATCCATGTCCAATTAGTAGTTTAGGATAATTCATTAGGCTCTAGCTCGTTGTTTGGTTTGATAATCTAAATGAATGATGTTCACATGTTACCCCAGCCTAATTGATAAGTACATTGCCTAAATAGCCCACACATCTCTTAATTGCTTTAAAACCCAAGTTGCCTTCTTGCTTAACTAGCATTAGCTTAGTTAGATCTTTACTTGCTTAGTTAGCTTCTTTCCTTGTGTTGGCTTTGTTCTTGCTAGTTTAGGCTTTTACTTGCTCTTTTGCCCTATTTTCTAGCTTAGTGTAGTGTAGACCTTTCCCTTGCTTGCTTTAGTGTAGATTGTTCTTTTCTTACCTTGCCTTGTCTTTTCTTGCTTAGTAGAATTAACTGCCTAGGGTTAAATTAGGTTTTATTCTTTCTTGCTTTCCTTTACTTGCTTTCTTGCTCAAACTTAGTGTAATCAATCAAACCAACCTTTAAACCCTTGAGCCCTAGACTCTATAGTAGGAACCTAGACCAAAAAACTAACCTAGATCTAGTGCCCCCTTTTCTCCATTTGGATTGACCCTATACTTGTCGCCCTCCTATACTATGACACAACCCCATGCGCTTGTAGGTGTAGTGTTTTGGTTTTTGAGAGTGTGCTAAGTTAGGTTTCTATAAATTTTTAAAGTGAATCCATTGTGTGTGTCTATTCATGGGGTTGCATTCGTTCAAACTCCAATTTAGTAGTGTGTAACTCCATTGGCAAAAATGCACCAATGCTCACTAAAAAATATTAGGATTGGACCAAATTGCACATTTTTTGGTCCTATCGGGTCAAAAATTCCCAACCCTAACTGGGGCCAACTATGGTCTGTCGCATCATCATGGTTGGGTAGAGGAACATATGAATCAAGATAGTGCTACTTCCTGATGTGATAAGCATCCATTTGACTGAGGATGACATACATCTCTTAATACTAGTTGTGTAGGGCCTACTTCTATGTGTTCTGGTAATCCATTCACACTGACTGTTGCTAGAAAGAGGTAAACATGAAGATGTACATCCACTTCGTATTAGGATTGGACTAGGTATACTATGTCTAGGTCTTGGGGGAGGGTGGTGCTGATAGGGTCAAAGATGTTGAAGAAGTAATAATGTCATCTTTCCTCTACTACTACTTCTACCATTTGAGGTTCCTTGGGCCACACAAGGTCACCCAAACTGGACATGGCTTGGAATGGAAGGCCTCTAAGCCCATTTCAACATAATATTTTGTGCATTGTACCACATAATGGTAACCCCCCCCCCCAAATGTGGGTGTTTAATGGGTTTTTCCCTTCAAGTGCTGGTGATTAGTAAGAATTCCTCATTTCGTAGTAAAAAATTGACCACCCTATTCCATAGTTGTCCCACACTTGGAAAGTCATAAAAAACTTGAGAATAATAGCAGAGAAAGTCTATGTGTTACCCTTAGAGAGTACATTCAAGATGATATATTCTTAATTATGGGATTGACCTTGTGGTCAATTCAAACTCCTCTAAAGTCTCCTCCAAAAGGAATTTGTGGTGTGGATGCTATAGGCGATGAGATTCTAGAAGCACTCGAGCTCGTCCTCTATTTGGAATGTGAAGGGAAGTACAACATAGGATCCATGCTAGTATTCTTCTTCATGGCTACCGTCCTCCACCACCACCTTAAGTTTGGTATTGGGTTACTAAGTGTAAGAGGGCTCTCCTTGGTGCCTCTTGCCTCCTCTGCTCCTCACCATGATGTTGAATGAGATGGGAAGGAAAGGGAGCTTGGAATGGGGTTGGAGTTGTGGTTTTCCTAGGGTGGTGCATAGTGTGCATGGATAGTTACACAATGTGTGTCCCATAATAGTCACCGTCTTCATGTCACACACTTCATGTTCTCTTGGATGCACATCATGAACTATGACATTGAGGTCATACAAAAGCTTCTACATCTTGGCAAAGAGTGGCAATAGTTGCAATTGATTGCGGTGAAGTCAAAACTTCTCACAAGGGCTCTTGTATGGCCATGATAATGAAGTGGTGTCATCCATGGTGGCAAGTGACAAAGGAGCTTATTGATTTACGAGATAGTGATGGGCAAAGATAAGGAACTTGTTTCTCTATGACTCAGTGGTAGTGGTGTCTTAGAGAGGGGCAAAACCTCCTCCTCGTGGCATGGGATGTCATGCAAAGGTCTAGAGATGATGGTGCATGACTTGGTGCTATGAACTGAGGTCATTAGAATGAACTTTGGTCTAGTGGAGATGCATGCTGCTCTATGGAGGAGGAGAAGCTCGACCTAGGGAACAATGTGTACCTAGGTTGTCCCTTCCCCCTTTATCATTTTTTTTGTACTTGCATGGTCAAACACTCCATTTGCTCTGCACATGAATGGGCATAGACTATCCCTAATTTGACAAGCTTTATGGCACATCATGTGTTGTATGAGCTTAGAGAGCATAAATCCAGTTCTTACACTATTTTGATCCACCATTTTGTACTACATGCTATAGAGTGAGCATGATGTGCGTCTCCTCAATAAAGACATATTTGTTGATGATGGGTTTACAAGACTAGCTATTGGGTGGGCATGTATGCATGAAAATTTTTAAATTCTATCTTCCCTTTTAAACATGAGCAGGACAGGCTTTATGGTTTGTGCATCACACACTAAAGAATTTGGCACTTTGTTTATTTGTACACCTACATAAGATGGCTATCTCTAAACATAAAATAGAAATTATATTCTCATACTAATATATACATGCACAAAATTAGGATGGTTAAACTGAATGCATATTATGAAAATATTTATGAAACACTAATATGGGACACCTCCTATAAGTGCTTGGGTTTAATGTACCTCATCCAGATGAAGTCTTCCATATTCTATAGTTGGGGACAAATGACATACCTTCATCAACATGATACTCATGCAGGTTATCACCTTCTCATCCCTCTTCCACATTAAGAATTTAACCACCTAGATCCAAAGGCTTCAAAGAAAGGATGATTTCCTTCCCAAAACTCTTCATCTTGATTTTATAATTATGAAACACAAATATGGGACACCTCCTATAAGTTCTTGGGGTTCAGTGTTCCTCAGCCAGACAAAGTCTTACATCTTCTATAGTTGGGGTCAAATGACATACTTTCATCAACATGATACTCATGGAAGTTATCACCTTCTCATCCCACCTGCACATCAAGCATTTAACCACCTAGATCCAAAGGCTTCAAACAAAGTATGATTTCCTTCCTACAACTCTTCATCTTGATTTCACCTCAATAAAAACCAATCAACGCCTTAATACTTTTTAGGAATGGACATGCAATAATTATGTCTCCTGGAGTTCCACCTTTATCCTCCATGATCACAAAATCAATGGACACATAGAAACCTTCAACCTTCATGAGAAAATTCTCCACCATGTCTGTTGAGATTTCTCTAAAATGACCAGCCATATGAAAGTCATGTTCATTTGCTTGGGTACATCTAAAACTAGATGAGATGATATATTTTAATTACATAACATTCAATGTAGCACCTTGGTCACATAACATAGTAGGAAAATACATTTTACCCATGTCATTGAGGATGTAGAAAACTCCCAAATATTTTTTATTAGGAGGAGGTTGACTGATGTTTCATTGGTCACATTATATGCATCCACCTTACCTTGGAGTTCTCTCCCTTATTTTTTATTATTTCAATTCCCTTGCATACGAAATTCTAGAGTAGGCTCAAATTTCATCTCCTCTTCATGTTTTATTACTAGAATAGGTTGTTCAGTTGGAAACACCTTTTTTTCTCCTTAGGTGGGGTGGTATATATGGATCTATAGTCTTGCCCTCTAGCTCAACTGTGGTGGCATTCCGCTTGAGGTTGTCAAGTGATGGTTCTTTTTTCTTTGAGAACAACTTGTTGAACAACTCCTCTAGTATCAATTTCTTGGGGTACTTTACTTATTCACCCTTCTTGTCAACTTGGTTGATGTAGATAGGATTCATGTACTCCCTACGGTTCACCTTAGTATTGCCCAAAATATCCCCTTCATTATAAGACCCCTAATGGCTGAAGATTTCTTACCTAACAAGTGCTTAGACCTTTTATTGAGTCTTCTTAGTCTTGGATAAGAGAGTGAGAATGTTTTCAAGGTGGTCATACATCTTGGATAGTCACCGGTGGTTGTCTTCATGTTGTTGACATAACTTGTTGTCCTTCCAGTTGAAATTTGAGGGGGTTTTGCATCATGAACTATAGGAATTTAAAAGGCATTGTTCCATAGATGCTTTCATAAAAAATTCACATGCTTATCACTAAATCTTGTCATAGAAGAACTATAGTCTACATTTTAGTTGGACCATTATAGAAGTTGCTGGGTTTTAGGGGAGGCAGAGAAGGCAGTAGAAACAAAAAAAATTCTCCTCCTTAAACCTAGAACAAGGAAACGTGTCAACGTCTATACAATAGGAAAGGATGGTTTGTGGAATCATACCTTGTCACGAGGCTTTCTTGGTGACAATACCTCCCGGCATGCGCAGTCTTCACCTCTAATCTTGGACGGTGTCTATGCATCTCATGGTCGCACCAGGACTGACGACTCCTGGTCTCACCGGGACTATCGGGATTGACAACTATCCTCCAAGCGGTAGAAATCTCCCGCCTCTGAAGTAGTCCACACAGACCATCTGGAACTCCAATCTCCTTGTCCCATAAGGAATTGGAAGGAGTCGCACCCTCCTGTCAGCGTACTAGTCACTGACACACTCTCCTACCACCAGTCACTTTCTGCATTTGTCTTTCCCTTGTTGTGCCTCCCTTATCGGGTAGCACTTGCTCGGGCTCTCTCGGTTACCAAAACCAGAGAGAACGACAACTTTACAGAGCAACTGGTTGCACTGAGTTGTTCTTTGAGAAGCCCCCAATACCCCTATATATAGGAGGGTCATGGGACAGGGTTCTCTATCTTAGGCAATGCGGGACTAAAGCAGGAGTAGAAGGGTTTGAGATATTCCACAAAAACAACCAACTGCGCAACCTGAACTGATCGTTTCATTTCTGAAACGGACGGTTGGGGACCTGAGCCGGTCGGTTGACACCTCAACCAATCAGTTGGAAACGGTCAATTCACTTCTGAACCGGTCGGTTCATGGTCCTGGTCAGTTCACGATTGACTTTCCCTCTTTTGTTTCTAATCGATACCGAATACCAATCCTTGTTCCAATCAAATTGGGCAAGTGAAACGAAAAGAAATTTCTCACCAATCCTACTTTCCCAACTTGCTCGGTTGCACCAGTTGAACCGTTCATAAATTGTTTCACCTTTTCTATGAGTTGATCGACTCACCACCTGAGCTGATTGGTTCACCAAGCTGAGCCGATCGATTCATCACATGAGTCGATTAGTTAAGAGTGTAGATTGTGCAGAATCAGTCAATTGCAGTTTCAATCAAACTAATACTCCAATCAATGTGTCCATCACCTTGAACATTATGACATTGAGCTATCAGTTAATTGAGTGTAATTGAACTACTAAACTCCTTTATTAATAAATCTAAACATTGTTTGTGGACAAAACTCCTTTTCCAGGTTAAATCCTATGTGTATGACCCTATAGGTCCATTTCACGTTAGCAGTGAAAGTCCATAACACTTATGACTTCACAAGCAAAGAGCGGTGCCTAGTCACACATCAGTGCTACCCAAGTGAAATAGAAAGTTGGAGAACAAATTTCAATCCTACAATCCGTGAATGGTGTTACAATGAACGTATAATTCCTTTTTCACTGATATCCCAAATGAACTTGAGGCATGGAACAATCATCCTATCAATGTTCATTCACTTTCTTGATCTCAGAGTAATTTGGAAGAGATATGTATGACATCAATATCACATATTGATTCACACATGCGTGCACGCCTTTCTCAATCCTACTCATCAAGTGGCCATGATTATCAAACTCCCTCAGGAGGGAAAAATCCCATATCTATCTCTCACCCCTCAAAAGCCCCATATGTCAAAGCCACCCAATCATCACCTTTATAGCAACCCATGTTTCAGGAATGTGTTTGATGATGTCAAAGTGTGCCCAATGACATGTGTTGAGTGTAGTGATTTCATGTAAAAGAATCACACTCACCACCATCACTGTGAGTACTGACTACGACTACCATGTCATGGTTCCATGTGTCAAACTCACGGTGGGTCTGTCTGGTACACTTGTTCTTTAACAAGTACCTATGTGTTTGGTTTGATATCTCTATATCATGACTAATGAGATTTTGTCATCAACCAACACCACAATCTAGTCTTGTGTGTCATTGTTGTCTATCTACCTTCCACAATGACATCTGACTAGGGACATAACAAGAATGTACAAACTCTTAACATCTGTATGATCTCATCGTTCAGGTCCTCAACCTGAAAGCATACGTCATTGAGTATTGTCATTCTCTACACATTCAATCTATTTTATCACTATCTCATATGAATGAACCAGAAAGAATTGGAAGCTTGCCTTTGATGTTTATCAAATCAATCTTAATGTATCCTACCAATCATCCCACGATTGGCTCTCAGGGTATACATACCAACAGACTCCCACTTGCACTGTGAGCCAATCACCCTTGAATCATATTCATAGTGATCTTCAAACATGTCCCACATGTTACTTTGCTCTAGTGCAAACATAGTGAGTTATGGCAACACCTTGCGACAGACAGTTTTTAACTGCATGTCTCTCATCTCTTCGTTATACGTCACACGTATGAGATGGAGTTGTCGTAATATGCGATCTAGTATTCCTTTGCTAACCTTTAGCCACATTGCATTATTAAGGATTCCATACTTGTCATCAATGAGCAGAATATCTATAAGTTCATCTCATGAAATTCCAGATCCATATAGTATCCACTGCTGTTCTCTAACGTATAGATACTCAACATTTCCTTTTAAATGGTTTATTGGAACACTTCCAATTATCAACAAACTTTCACTTTTATATATCATATATGTATTTTGTGATTAATTTTTCTGTTCTTTCAAAAGTTCACATCAGTGTAACTCTTTACATTGAACTCTTCATTATCTCCATAGAAATAGTACTTATTAAGTACTTATCAAGTTTGCATGGTATTCTAGTAACCCTTACTGGAAGTAGACAGACATCCACTCGTCATGTCTCACATACGAGTTATCAGGATGAGCACATCATATTGCCATCTCCTACATACAAGATGATGAATGCATTTTGTTCTTTCCATGTCGATACATGCAAGATAATGGGATGATTACATACATGATAGATCCATATCTATTCTTAGTGTTCCTATTTTTTCATAAGAATCGGATACTTGGCCTTGGGATACTAACTCCGTGTAACATGGACAAGTTTTCTCCCACTAAATCTGTGCATTGGAACCCTTCAGTACAGATTGCCAATGTATGCTTTCTCTTTTTAGGTCAAGAGGTTTTTGAGAACTATCTCTATAGATCTCTATTCCTATCACATACGAAACATATATGTCTTCCTTAAAGATAATTTCCACTTTTGGATTTCCATTCTAGAACATTTCATTTCACATCAACATGTGGAATGTGAACACGCTCCCACTAAGTCACCGATCCCTTCTTTATCTTTGACATATCAGTGAAACCCTTTGACTATATTATCAAAGTAAAGATCCATTTATGAGTCGCGTGTACTCAATCAATCACATTGATTAGTCCATTATAACTTATAGACTTCATTTTCATTAGTGGATTTATAAACCTTATAGGTTGTGTCACGTACACATCCTTGTTTTATTCCTCATATGAATGTGGTTTTAGTATCCATATGCCAAATGTCTTAGTCATTAAGTTGCAATCAACAAGCATCATCCTTCTCAAAATGTTATCCATGTGTCTTAACACTTAAGATTCATTTACACTTATGGATTTTACCCATTAGGTGCTACCATCAAGGTCATACCTTATGGTTCACATGGATGTCATTTAGGATGTAATGATCATAAACCATAATTCAAAATTTGGTTCCTCATATTCATCTAGATAGTTGACTCATCACATGAACAACTCATCACATAGATAAATGAGGTGTATATGTCAAGGATATAAGAACTTACAACTCCTTGTGCTAATTTGATTGTTTGAGTTATCAATAACTTTTAGGTATCATTTTATCTTATGCATGGAAACTAGAAATGAATTTCTCATGATTTATGCTAATTTGATTGTTTGAGTTATCAATAACTTTTAGGTATCATTTTATCTTATGCATATCAAATACCATAAGATAAATAAGGCATTGCCACAAAGATCATATCTTTAGAAATTGAAACATCTCTTTATTGATTGCCATCATTGTCATACAATATGCAAAAATAAAGTGTTTCTATCTATTGGCAAATATGAAATAGCAGTTCATAACTGTATTACATGCCTTTTAGGATGAAAATAAACTAAATTACTCCTATCTATGGCGGCAACACTTGCCTCAATTATTGAGTGTGTTACACTTACATCTTGGTATCATATACCTCAAAAGTGTTACAAGTTTACTTTCATGACACCTTTAAGTAGAGATGTTTGTCACCTCCTTCTTCTTTTGTTCTTCCAGATAGAGAGGAAAATTCATTTTCCAATGTCCTGGCTTTTGACAATGGTGGCAATTGCCTTTCTTGGTCACGCCTCCCTTGGCCTTGAGAGCTGAAGACGACTTGGGCTCCTGGCTAGCATCAGAACCTTTCTTAGCTTTTCCCTTGCCCTTGCCCTTATGCTTGGACTTGCCTTTATTGCTCATGATCACCATCACAGACTTAGGCTTGTCCTTCTTCATCTGTGTCTCGGCTATCCTCAACATGCCCAACAACTCTGACAGTGGCCTATCAAAGTTGTTCATGTTGTAGTTCATCACAAACTGACTGCAGGATTCTGGCAACGATTGCAGTATCACGTCAGTAGCCAACTCTTGGCTCAGTGGAAATCCCAGTCTTATCAGGTTCTCCACATACCCAATCATCTTGAGTGTGTGAGGACCAACTGGATCTCCTTCTATCATGACACACTTGAATAGTGCCCTTGAAACATCGTATCTCTCTTATCGTGCTTGATCTTCATACATGTTCCTGAGATGTTGAATCATCTCAATGACACCCATGTTCTCATGTTGTCTCTACAACTTGTGGTTCATAGAGAACAACATCAAGCACTTTGCATCAATGGCATCATCAAAATGCTTCCTGTAAGCATCCCTTTCAGCCTTTGGTGCATTAGGAGCAGGTTCCTCTGGAATTGGAGTATCCAGGACATAGAGCTTTCATTCTTGAGTGAGAACAATTCTCAACGGCCTATACCAGTCGTGGAAGTTTGTCCCATTTAGCTTGTCCTTTTCAAGGATTGATCACAAAGAAAAGTGATTTTTGTTTGTTGCCATTTGCACTACAAAAGGAAATATGCAATTTTAGTCCAAAAACTCATTTTTGACTTATTTGATTGTTTTAAAAAAAATTGACGATATAATTAGGCTTGTAATTAATTATCACTCCCACTATTTTAGTTCAAATTGATAGACTTCACCATCAATTCTCAAGATTGGAGCGTATAACCTTCTAGTGGGCAAGATCCATATTTCATCAAGTCATGAGTCAGCTTTGGCTGATCGCCCACAATCTTTACTATTTAGGTAGGCCATCATGCCAATTGCATCATATGCAATTCTTGATAAATGAACATGTGCAACACCTTGCCATGAACATTCCTTTCCTTTGGGCTTATACGCTCTAAGAATCACCAGTTAAGTCTAACCCAAAAGCCAACACGGTAAACTTGCACCCTGCTTTGGCAGAACCTACATGTCTACCTGTCACACTTCCACAAGATAGACGGCGTACCACGCTTTGGCGTGACCTACGCTTGGTCGATTGAGTTTTTCCTGTGTGCCGCTAATGGAAGGCATATAAGATATAATATTTTAATGAGGGATTTGGTTTTTATATACATATATATATCCAATCACCACAATACATAGTATGTATCATATACATGTTATATCCCACAGAAAACATGAAAAATGATAAAAGCGATGATTATGGCCATCCTAATGTGATTCCTCGAGCCAAGAGGAATCACGGTCATCTAGGTCTACATCACATGCAGCATGTACAAGATTAACTCCGTGCTTTGCCTTTCTGGGTTTGATCAACTCATCACATGACTGATCGGCTCGCCATCAGGTCGGTCGGCTGGGTGCCACCAGCCGATCGGTTGGCTCCTCCAACCGATTGGTTCGCCTGGACGTCGTGCATCTCATCATGTCCGCCACCCGCTCGTCTTGCTCCTCGAACCGGTCATCAACAGATCGGCTCACTCCTTGAACCGATCGTCTCGAACGTCAACCGATCGGTTCACACCTTGAACTGATCGTCTCAGCTGTCGTCAGGATGTCCTCGTTCTTTGACATAACAGGAAATAAAAATCTATCCTATTTTACATTTTAAAAAGAGAAACCTCGAGTTACATTCGAGGAGAGCAAAGGTAGGAAAGAAATCTCGAATTATATTGAGTTACATCAGGAATAGGAGAAAGGGAATCGGTGAGCAAATCGAGATGCAAGCAACCACATACAACCATACACAGATAGGGTTTATTGGCCATAACCACGCTATACATCCTTCACAAAACTCAATTAAGGGTGACGTGTATCGACTGCATTTATATTACATGTCATATATGTATATTAGGATTTGTGGATTTAGGATTGGACATGCATAAAGCCAATTTTATTCGCATCATATGCAATAAATAAAGGCGACAAACCAAAATTGATCATATTGATAATCCTAAAGTATAGAGAAGTTGACGTGGCTCTGATACCAATGTTGGGTTTTAGGGGAGGCAGAGAAGGTAGTGGGAACAAAAAAAATTCTCCTCCCCAAACCCAGAACAAAGAAACACGTCAACGTCTATACAACAGGAAAGGATGGTTTGTTGAATCATACCTTGTCCTGAGGCTTGCTCGGAGGCAATAACTTGTGGCTTGCGCGATGTTCACCTCCAATCTTGGATGGTGTTTGTGTAGCTCCTGGTCGCACCAGGACTGACGAATCCTGGTCTCACCGGGACTATCGTGATTGACAATTGTCCTCCAAGCGGCAGAAATCTCCCGCCTCTGAAGTAGTCCACACAGACCACCTGGAACTTCAATCTCCTTGTCCCACAAGGAATTAGAAGGAGTCGCACCCTCCTGTCAGTGTACTAGTCACTGACACACTCTCCTTCCACCAATCACTTTCTGTAGTTGTCTTTCCCTTATTGTGCCTCCCTTATCGGATAGCACTTGCTCGGGCTCTCTCGGTTACCAAAACTAGAAAGAACGACAACTTTACAGAGTAACTGGTTGCATTGAGTTATTATTTGAGAAGCCCCCAACATCCCTATATATAGGAGAGTCATGGGGTAGGGTTCTCTATCCCGAGCAATGCGGGACTAAAGCAGGAGTAGAAGGGTTCGAGATTTTCGAAAAAAACAACCAACTGCGCAACCTGAACCGATTGATTCATTTCTAAAACGGTCAGTTGGGGAACTGAGTCGATCAGTTGACACCTCAACCGATCGGTTGGGACCCATGAAATAGTCAGTTCACTTCTGAATCGGTCGGTTTGTAGTCCTGGTCAGTTCCCAATTGACTTCTCCTCTTTTGTTTCTAATTGGTACCAAATACCAATCCTTGTTCCAATCAAATCGGGCAAGTGAAACGAAAAGAAATTTCTTACCAATCCTACTTTCCCAACTTGCTCGGTTGCACCAGTTGAACTGATTGTTTCAACACTTGAAGCAATCATTTCACCTTGTCCATGATCCGGTCGACTCACCACCTGTGCCGATCGGTACATCAAGCTGAGCCGATCGGTTCATCACATGAGTCGATCAGTTGGGAGTGCAGATTGTGCAGAATCAGTCAATTGCAGTTTCCATCAATCTGATACTCCAATCAATGTCCAACACCTTAAACATTATGACATTGAGCTATCAATCAATTGAGTGTTTAATTGAACTACTAAACTCTTTTAGTAATCAATCTAAACATTATTTGTGGACAAAACTCCTTTTCCAGGTTAAATCCTATGTGTGTGACCCTACAGGTCCATTTCATGTTGGCAGTGAAAGTCCATAACACTTGTGACTTCACAAGCAAAGAGCGGTGCCTAGTCACACACCAGTGCTACCCAAGTGAAATAGAAAGTTGGAGAACAACTTTCAATCCTACAATCCATGAATGGTGTTACAGTGAATGTATAATTCCTTTGTCAGTGATATCTCGAATTAACTCGAGGCATGGAACAGTCATCCTGTCAACGTTCATTCACTTTCTTGATCTTAGAGTAGATTGGAAGAGATATGTATACATCAATATCACATACTGATTCACACATGCGTGCACGCCTTTCTTAATCCTACTCATCAAGTGGCCATGGATATCAAACTCCCTCAGGAGGGACAAATCCCATATCTATCACTCACCCCTCAAAAGCCCCATGTGTCAAAGCCACCCAATCATCACCTTTATAGCAACCCATGTTTTAGGACTGCGTTTGATGATGTCAAAGTGTGCCCAACGACATGTGTTGAGTGTAGTGATTTTAGGTCAAAGAATCACACTTACCACCATCACTATGAGTACTAACTGTGACTACCATGTCATGGTTCCATGTGTCAAACTCACGGTGGGTCTGTCTGGTACACTTGTTCTTTAACAAGTACCTATGTGTTTGGTTTGATATCTCTATATCATGACTAATGAGATTCTATCATCAACCAATACCACAATCTAGTCTTGTATGTCATTGTTGTCTATCTACCTTCCACAATGACATCCAACTAGGGACATAACAAGAATGTACAAACTCTTAGCATCTGTATGATCTCATCGTTCAGGTCATCAACCTGAAAGCATACGTCATTGAGTACTATCATTATCTAGACATTCAATCTGTTTTATCACTATCTCATATGATTGAACCATAAATAATTGGAAGCTTGCCTTTCATGTTTATCAAATCAATCTTAATGTATCCCACCAATCATCCCATGATTGGCTCTCAGGGCATACATACCAGCAAAAGTCACAAACCATTACCTCTTGTACCCAGTTTACACTTATGGAATTACATTTCTTGGTGAACTTTTCTAGGTTTACAATTGAGAGCTATGATTGCCTCAATGTCGACTTCTGCTTCCATTGATGCACCTTGAAGATTGATTTTCAGACATGATTTTAGTTAGATTCTTGCAAATACTAGCATTCTTAGTCAAGAAGCTTCCACTTACATCTTCATCAATAGTTGAGGTCACATGATATTGTAAAATCCTAGATCTCTTCTAGAGGATCTCACTTATCTTGTTTGGAGGAAAGAATTTATAAAAAGTTTTTAGTAAGGCATTCCATGTCTAGATAGACCCTTTTCCATGCCTTCTATCAACTATATGGCACAAGATCATAATAGAAAGGGGAAGAAACAAAGATACAGACTTACACCCATCACCACAAATTTTCACTATGCCAAATCTCAATGAAGTTCTCCACATGAAGATTTGTATCTTCATCATCCAAGCCTACACATTGGTCCAACTACAATGTATTGGATTAGGCTCGAGTCTAATTTGAAGAATGTGGCTTTCACATTAGGTTTTACTATTTCCAAACTCAATGTCTCATTAGGATGAGGTGAGATGCATTCAAGAAATGCCTTCTTAGTTGTCATTGTTTTAAGAAATGGAAAAAACCTTGGATCTATTTTGCCTCTTTATTCTAGCTCTTAGTTTCCTGTCAGTGAACACTACATCAAAGTTTTTAAGAATCTCATAATTAAAATCAAAACTAGACTAGTAATGAACCATGCATGGCATGTTCTGAGCAAAAGAAAGGAGTTTAGTCCTATAAGAATTTGTATTAAACATAAGAACTAAACATTATAGGAGATCAATCCTACATAATTACACAACTAACCAGAATTAAATCTAGTCAAATTAGCAAAGAAATTTGTCTTCTCGACAATGACACCAAAAAATGATATATGCATAAAGTTTCTATCAATCATAAAGAAAATGCCACTCTCAAAAGTAGTATGTGGTTGGGTCGAGCCCACCGATAAAAAAAGAAAATAAATGCAAGCAATTTTAATTACACACACAATTCAAAGAAGATAAATTCAATTGGTAATTAAGGTTCAAATTAACTAAAGTTTTTGGAAATGCCTTTCAAATGATCAAATCCAAGTAATACATCTAGAACCTACAGACCTGTTAATCATATGATGAATTGTAGAAAGAGGATATACTTGTCTCTCTTTTCTACATCTCATATGACATCATAATTAATATTTATCACTAATATTTACATATGTAGTCAGTTTTACTTATCTTTCAACAGTAAGCTAGTATTATACTTAATCTTAGTTAGATTATTCCAATAGAGTCATCAATACACCTTCATTTATTGAACCAGGAGACTACACCACATAAAATGTCTATTCACTTTCATGTTTCCCTAGTAAATTTATCTCTCTCTCAATGTATGAGTTTGGGGGCTCATAAAATCACTTCTCATGTGCAACTAACATAATTGAGAAATAAGAGAGAAAACTTATCGTATTATTGGTTAATGTTCCTCAAATGAATAGCAAGTGTCATTTAGGAACTAAATACAAGGGATATTACTCCATAATGATGGATGATGCCCCAACAAAGGTGAACACCACAACTTCAATAGTATGCATGGAGTAACTAAGAGAAAAAGACATTAAAGAAGGGAAGCAACATATAAATTATTCTAGAGGATCTATCCTCTACAAAGAAGCTATTTTAGTGCTTCCAACGGTTGGAGAGAGAGAGATTCACCTCCAAGAACTTATTTCTATTTCCTTTCAATCTCCTCTTCACTGGAGTTACCTCCTTTCCTTGCCCAAGTTAGAACAGATCCAAATGAGAGATATTTTCTTGAATATGTTCTCACTCTTTATATTTCTTCACTTATGCAAGGATGCATGTCATGAACCTTGACAGTTTCCAAGGTTAAGCTTGAAAACCATTTGGCGCATCATGTAGTGAAGGTGCATACCATGCATGAGATCATGGGGTGTAGTTATTGGTGAGATTTAATGTTGTGTC
Source organism: Alisma plantago-aquatica (assembly GCA_963693085.1). Taxonomy (NCBI): domain Eukaryota; kingdom Viridiplantae; phylum Streptophyta; class Magnoliopsida; order Alismatales; family Alismataceae; genus Alisma; species Alisma plantago-aquatica. Next base: position 953,059,328 of record OY856412.1, read on the forward strand.
ATTGACTGGCCATGTTGTGCATGGGAGAGATCACCAAGAGTGATGCTAATATAGTGGCATGCTTAAAGCTTAGATGATGCATCTCATGTGCATTAGAGTTGTTGTTACTAATAGCCATTGGAATCAAGCATGACGTGCACAAAAGTGCACACATTGTGCTGGTAACTTGGTGAAGTCAAGGAAGCTCCTCTATGAGTGCACACAGCACACCTAAGGGTGAACACCATGTAGCTACATGTCAAGTCTAGACTTGAACATTTTGGTATTTCTTTATTTGGGTGAGGGTGACCTAGTTCCATATAAACCACACTTTGTATAATATGCATTATACACCCTCAATAATTCTAAATGATAGAAAAGAAACTTATAATTATCTTAAGAAATGACAATATAATATTGTAACATAAGTATGTAAGTTAATTCATTTAATTCAGGAATATGGGGAATAAAAAGCAGTATGAAATATTACAGGCATATGGGGCAGCTTGATAAAAATAATTGTATGAATAGGTGACATAATCACTAGAGGAGAAGGAAGGTTATTAGGATCCAGGTTAGATGGGTAGGCAGATGTACATGAAAATTTCATGTTTGATATGAGCTAGGTGATCTCTTCGTGAAGGTGGGTAGTGTCTTGATAAAGATAGTCTATGACTTTCTAGAATAAGCACTCTTATTCATCATGTAACCCATAGTTTTTGAATTGACATATAAAATGAGTTATAGCTGGGCTAGATGACATGGGTTGTGGAGTAGTATGTGTAGGTTGGGTGGGAGGGTGCACAATAGGAGGGGGCACTAGGGGTAGAGGAGGAGGAGATACAAGTTTTAAAGATTGATTTGTTGATGTAAGTCTAACTAATCATTATCCCTCTATAAGTGTGTTTTAGCTCGGCTAGAGGGATTTATCTGTGTGATCATGAAATATTCCTAGATAAGAGTAGGGTAAGGTTGGTGGGTCTCATGAATATATAGATCCAAGTTATAAAATTCATTTGATGAAGGATGTATTGATTCCAATTCACATTGATATTGTTGAAAGGGCAATAGAGTATCACAATAATGTTTTTTAAAATGTCTATTGGATTGTTCTTCAGATGGACATTGTTGTTACTATCAAGTATATGATTCTTGTATTTAGGTTTAGCTTGAAAGATATGAAGTTTGACCTTTTGGCATGTGGATGACCTTGATTCTTGATGGCTACATGAACATGATGGATCGTAAAGGTTGGTCATATAGGTTGTAGAGGTTCTAATGACCAATTAGGTCAATTTCCTTTACATGGGTGGAATCCCATTTGTAACCTTATCAAATCATTTAAACAGGCTAGTGATACTATCTTGAACAACCTCAAAATGGTACTAAAAATCAAGGAGGAAAGAACAATTTGGGTGTCTTTTGGTGGGACCTTGGATTTGTAACTCCACACTAGATTGGCATAGAAATCATCCATTGCATTCTACTTCACTCATAATTTGGTAATTGGAAGAGTAAGTGCAAAGTGAATCAAGGTGTTGATCTCTAAAGATATTATAGATGTCAAACTACTTCAAACCCTAGTTGAACAAATACTCTAAAAGGAAAGGGGTTCCTAAGGAGGAGATCTTTGTACCTAGCCACAACCTAAGCATGAATGAAAGAGGTACCACCACAAGGAATAGTCATAGAGGAGGTAGGATGTGGGTTGACTTTTCTCTCATACCTAGGGTTAGTAGGGTGTTTCTTCCTCTCTTTAATTCCAACATATCAATCTAGGAAAATAAGGTTGAGAGAGGCAAGGGTAGAAGAGGTCAGGGTTTGGAAGGATTAGAGGTAGAGCATGAGGTAGAGAGTTGGAGCGAGACTCGGGTTTGAACTCTTTGAGAGGGTTTAAAACTTGAGTGACATACCCTTTCAACTTTGTGGCACAATGTCATCGTCCTAGTCTTTTAATGTGGAAAGTTATCCAACAATAGTGTTGGATTATCCCTAGATATCATGTTGGTCGATTTTATTGAGGAAAATATTAGTCAATTCCAATTGTTATACTAACTTAAAGAAACCAAATCTTGATTGAGAATCCTATTTAAATTGCAAACCCGAGCCTAATATATCAATATAGAAAATAACATTTTGATCCTTATAGGCCATTTTAGCATACTTTTAATGAAAGTAAATGTCTAACATGAACCAAAAAGCATATAGAGCAATGATACCAACTTGGAAATTTTAGCATAATAAGGAATTTGAATAACTATTCAATCAAGAATATAAGCAACATATAAGATATCTGGCTAGGGGATATAAAAGCATCACCAATATAAGTAATGAGAAATTGTCCAGAAAATTGTAGAATGAGGTAGTCACGACATGGGTTCTCCTCACAAAGGGTCTCGTTTTTTAATCCCCCCTAGAGGCACTACTTAGAAATGAATTTCCAATCATGTCATCTGGCTTCTGATGTGATTTGTTCAATACACTAGTGTGTAGGGAGCATGGGTCCCCGAAATTTACTTGCCATGGGGGTCACAAAGTGTCTTGTTCTGAGGAGGGGTCCAAGGTCATCAAAAAGTAATTCAAAATTTAAGAAATAATGAATTAAAATTATCCCTAGATAGGTGTCTCATGAAAGTTTCTACAAGTTTATTTTTCACATCCATATGTGGATATAAATTTATTCTTGGCAACTGGTTGCAAAAGAGATGATTGTGGGTCTCTATACTATGAGCTCTACAATTCAATATTGAATTATATGATAAATTAATGGTAGTAGTGTTGTTGCAATAGATAGGAAACATATAAAGGATATATTAATTTTGGAGAATTGATTTATCCATAGTAATTGGGGACAACAACTATTGTTTCTATGTATTTGATCACAGTCCTTGACAATGTCATTTCTCTTTGCTTCTTAGAAAACCAAGATACTAGTCATGATCCTAGCAGGGAGAAAGTTCCATATGTGAACTTCCTATCAATCAGGCACCCAACATAGTCCACATCACTATGAGAAGTTAAAGTATAGTCATTTGCCTTGTGAAGCCAGAGATCCTTTTCATGGTTATAAGATGATACTTTAGAGTAATATTGTAATTGAGCACACAATCTAGTGCTAGCGCAATATCTAGTTTAGATGTTGTTATCAAACTCTCAATCATAGCTTTTGTATATTATCATATATCTTTTCTCCTTCCTCATCCTTATCAAAACTTTGTGTGTTCTACATGGGAGTGTATAATGTGACGCCCCACACCACAAACCACAAGATAACTCAAAACTAACTTCAGAAACAAATCTAAATAAACATGTTACCGAAAAACACTGGAAATTAAAACCATTTTCATTAAGCTTCAAACAACAAAAACATTTACATATAAGTCCTTATAGGACAAAAGATACTTACATCAACATGTTCTTACCATGTATGCCATCAAACTATTGCAAGAGAACATGTTCCAAACTTATATACATGTCCATTATACCTTTACATAAAAAAGGCACACAAGCCAAAACCATGTATCGAAGGCATGTCTTTAAAACACAGCCAAAACTATTCCCAAAGACCTGAGTGTACAGGGATGACTCTAGGACTCTAACAACAAAACGACCACCAATAGACTTTCAACTTGGTCAACTACTATCCTTCTTGCTACTGCTCATCCTCTATTGTATGACCTCTACCTCCTCGTTCACATCCACCTAAAAAGATGTGGGAAACCCACAGGGTGAGATTCCAAATCTCAATGGGAGATATAACTCTCCATCAACACTATTATTGGCACAGATAAGGCAATTAAAGAACATAAGTAAATCCACAACTATGATAAGCATGTAATCATTATTAGTAGTATAAGAAATTTAAATTGGACTATGAAACATCTTATGATCATAAAAGGAACATGAATAACATGTATATTCACTACCAATTGTACTATACAAAAGCAAGCAAGGCCTCATCCAATGTGTTTGTATTGGAACCTAAGCAATATACTACACAAATTATTGCATATTTTATCATGCCCCGAGGATTTGAGTTGTACCACCCAAATCCAACCAACCACTTCTAAGTCAAAATTGGCGCCATACAAGGTCTATGGAAGAGTTAAAATCCATGGCCTCACCAAACCTCGTGGTCAGTACACGAGTACATAGTAGAGACATACCAGTCAACTGCAACATATGACATATAATGATCAACATTGAAAGTCCTAGCCCACCTTGGTACATTTCACGGAACTAGTGAAACTAAAATATGGCCCGCAGCCACACTCCTTCCAGGGTATAGCCCGCAACCAATCTTTTGAAACCTCATAAGCAACATATCACTGAGCTACAACCCACAACCGCACTCCCTCCAGGGTATGGCCTGCAGCCAATCTTGTGAATGCATATACTCAACAATATATGAATCCAAGATTCCTCTAAGGTAAAGCCTATTTCACCACCCAAAAAGTGTTGACATTGAGATGGATCTATGGCACAAGGAAAAACTATGTGATTAGGTCCCACATGATTAGTTAAGTCAATTAAGTGTCTTTTAGCATCAATCAAGTTACAAATTATAAAGTCATATCAAATTCTACAAATATAACGGCCTAGAACACATTCAACGGATGTAACCATATAGGGTGTGAGCTTGTCACACTATTACCATGTTATGTCTGTATTGTTTCCATTCACAATATAGTCAATAAAGCCACATAATGTGGGATATCAATCCCTCAACTTATCTCACATCAGGCCACATGTCACTGCTAGGTCAAAGGACCATTCACATCATTCATGTATCACAAGTGCCTCAACCTATCTCTCGAGGCTCATTTAACCTATATTATATCATAGTCACCATAGCATACATTAGCTATGATTATCAATCTCATTTTACATGCATGGTCAGAAGTTGATAAGCAAGAGAGAGATAACCACATAACATCATAATCTTTTCATGATAGGAAAACAAGCAAGTTCATTATTCACTATTAGGGTTAGGGTTTCCTCTTAACCGGTTAGAGATTACAAAACTAGGTACATCTATCCACTCTAGGAACATCACCCTCCATCATCTTGGGGTTTATGAGGGGTAGGAAACACCATTATGCTTGATTAGATAACATTACAAACAACACTATGTATGGCTTATGTATCATTCATATCTGATTATCATTAAGTGTTCACATGTATTTCTCATCCACCTACCATCACTCTATGTTAACCACATAACTACATAGGTAGCGACCACCCATCATGGTCCATGTCATGACCGCGACCCTCATGTGTCTTGACCATCCATAACATGTTGTGACCTTCACCCTCTAGGTCTTGTCACACCTGCGGCACTAGGGTTAGGGTTCCACCCAAACATCTTGACCAGAAGGTGTCCAGCCTTAAGGGTGTCTCAGCCTCAACCTATGTCACGACCCAAAGTCATCATGGTCGTGACCTTACTCTCTAGGGCATGTCTCAACCCAAACTGAGTAGGAACAAGATGCCAACATTGGGGGTAACTAGTCCATCACACACCAAGGTCTCAAACTATCATCACTAGGTCAAACTCAACTGAAAATGGAGCATCTCAACCAAGGCTATCAAGGTCGTGATTATCATGAGGAGAGTGTTGTGACCACCCTAGATGCACCATCTAGGTTGTTAAAATAGAACTAAAACAAAAGGTGAAACTATAGATTTCATGAAGAAAAGGTCACATAAAAACTGTCACTAAGACCCTAATTCATTGGTCAAGAGACTACCAAGGAGGAACCTTATCCAAGGAAGAGAAAACTATGCTTGAGATTTCCAAAACCAAACCTAGCATCCTCTCCAACTTCTAGGTATACAAACATCATGCATGAGAACAAGGTATACGGCAAGACATAAAGATAAACCTTCATAACATATTATCTACCAAATCGGGTACCAAGATTAAGGTTTCAGATTGATTTCAAACCAAGCAAGGAATATCCACCAAACAAGCTCTAGAGATTACCACTAGGCACAAGTATGGTGAGAAAGAAATTGAGAGGAAGATGATAGTAATAAAAAGCATAAAGATGTGCAATAATAGAGTAGGTTTAGTGTTGTATAACCCTCCTTAAGTTGATCACCACCAAGAGATCCAACTCTAAGATCAAGAACTCTAAGCACACGATCCAAGGGTTGAAGGAATTTTACCAAAAGCTCCACACTCAGCCACAAGACTACCTCAATAACAAGAAGACACCAAGGTCAAAGTGTTGGGTTTTAGGGGAGGCAGAGAAGGCAACGGAAACAAAAAAAATTCTCCTCCCCAAACCCAGAACAAGAAAACGTGTCAACATATATACATAGGAAAGGATGGTTTGTGGAATCATACCTTGTCTCGAGGCTTTCTTGATGACAATACCTTGCGGCTCCGGTCTTGGACAGTGTCTGTGTAGCTCCTGGTTGCTCCGAGACTGACGAATCCTGGTCTCATCGGGACTGTCGGGATTGACAGTTGTCCTCCGAGCGGCAGAAATCTCCCACCTATGAAGCAGTCCACACGGACCACCTAGAACTCCAATTTCCTTGTCCTACAAGGAATTAGAAGAAGTCACACCCTCCTGTCAGCATATTAGTCACTGATACACTCTCCTGACATCAGTCACTTTCTGCAGTTGTCTTTCCATTGTTGTGCCTCCCTTATTGGGTAGCACTTGTTCGGGATCTCTCAGTTACCAAAACCAGAGAGAACGACAACTTTACAGAGCAACTGGTTCCACTAATTTGTTCTTTGAGAAGCCCCCAAAACCCCTATATATAGGAGGGTCATGGGATAGGGTTCTCTATCTCGGGCAATGCGGGACTAAAGAAGGAGTTGAAGGTTCGAGATTTTCCACAAAAACAACCAACTGTGCAACCTGAACCGATCGTTTCATTTCTGAAACCGTCGGTTGGGGACCTGAGTCGGTCAGTTGACACCTCAAGCGATCGATTGAAACCCATGAAACGATCGGTTCACTTATGAACCGGTCGTTTTGTGGTCCTGATCAATTCATGATTGACTTTTCTTCTTTTGTTTCTAATTGGTACCAAATACCAATCCTTGTTCCAATCAAATTGGACAAGTGAAACGAAAAGAAATTTCTCACCAATCCTACTTTCCCAACTTGCTCAGTTGGACCATTTGAACCGATCGTTTCAACACTTGAAGCAATAGTTTCACCATGTCCATGAGCCAATCGACTCACCACCTGAGCCGATCGGTTCACCAAGCTGAGTCAATCGGTTCATCACATGAGCGGATCGGTTGGGAGTACAGATTGTGCAGAATTAGTCAATGCAGTTTCAATTAATCTGATACTCCAATCAATGTGTCTAACACCTTGAACATTATGACATTGAGATATCAATTAATTGAGTGTTTAATTGAACTACTAAACTCCTTTAGTAATCAGTCTAAACATTATTGTGGATAAAACTCCTTTTCCCGATTAAATCATATGTGTGTGACCCTGTAGGTCCATTTCATGTTGGCAATGAAAGTCCATAACACTTATGACTTCACAAGCAAAGAGTGGTGCCTAGTCACACATCAGTGCTACCCAAGTGAAATAGAAAGTTGGAGAACAACTTTCAATCCTACAATGTGTGAATGGTGTTATGGTGAATGTATAATTCCTTTGCCACTGATATCCCGAAAGAACTCGAGGCATGGAACAGTCATCGTGTCAACATTTATTCACTTTCTTGATCTCAGAGTAGATTAGAATAGATATGTATGACATCAATATCATATACGGATTCACACATGCGTGCACGCCTTTCTCAATCCTACTCACCAAGTGGCCATGGATATCAAACTCCCTCGGGAGGGACAAATCTCATATATATTACTCATCCATCAAAAGCCCCATGTGTAAAAGCCACCCAATAATCACCTTTATAACAACCCATGTTTTAGGATTGCGTTTGATGATGTCAAAGTGTGCCCAATGACATGTGTTGAGTGTAGTGATTTCAGGTCAAAGAATCACACTCACCACCATCACTGTGAGTACTGACTCAGACTACCATGTCATGATTCCATGTGTAAAACTCACGGTGGGTCTGTCTGGTACACTTGTTCTCTAACAAGTACCTATGTGTTTGGTTTGATATGTCTATATCATGACTAATGAGATTCTATCATCAACCAACACCACAATCTAGTCTTGTGTGTCATTGCTGTCTATCTACCTTCCATAATGACATCTGACTAGGGACATAACAAGAATGTACAAACTCTTAGCATCCGTATGATCTCATCGTTAAGGTCCTGAACCTGAAAGCATATGTCATTGAGTACTGTCATTCTCTAGACATTCAATATGTTCTATCACTATCTCATATGACTGAACCAGAAAGAATTGGAAGCTTGCCTTTGATGTTTATCAAATCATTCTTAATGTATCCCACCAATCATCCCATGATTGGCTCTCATGGCATACATACCCACACAAAGCTAGCTCAAGGAAATAAGCAAAAAATTCATCTGGCTGAACCAAAAAGGAAAGGAAGAAAGAGAAGAGAAATCATCTTCATACTTGGGTCTACCTTGTCAAGACATGGTCTATGACCCTTGGGATGAGGGATTTCTCAAAATGACCACCATAGAGGAACCATGATCTAGATCTGAGAAAAGAGAGTAAGATGAAGGTAGGATATCAAAAGAAACATCAACTTAGAAGACAAACACTTACCAAGGATGGAAGATGAGCTCAGATCACCACCACAACCACATGCAAGAGGAGATTGATTCCCCAAGTTCCAATGATGTACCTCCTTGCTCCATCATGCTCCAAGGAAATAAAAGAAGGATAAAGAAAATAATGGTCCTAAAGGGTTTCAAACAAGGAAATTTAAAGGGTTATATAGATTAAGGATGAGAGAGAGAAAAGGGTGAGGTGTCAACACAATAAGAACCCAAGGGACACTTGTCCTCACAAAAGACCAAATGCAGCCACATACAACCACTTAAAAATTTCATTCAAGACATGGTGATACACTATAGGTAGTGTCTCAACCACCATGTCATCCCCCTTGGTTGCGATTGTGACCATCCTAGGATGCACCTCCCATGGTCACGACACCGTCAACCAACACCACCTCTAGGTCGAGACAAGACACCTCCAAAACCCTAGGTCGGCCATCTCAACCCAAGACTACCCTAGACCTCCTAGGTCATGACTCAAACACATAGAGGAGGTGTCTCAACTATGACACCCTCCAAAACCAGTCTTGGTCATGACCCAAGGTCACAACAACACAACCAACTCACACATGGTCAAGGTACTCAACACTCACATCAACCCTAATCACCACCTAGGGTTATGTTCCTCAACTAAGGCTCAAGAAAGGCGCCCTCCTCTTTATATTTCCTATATATGATTCCAAGAAAGATAGGGAACACTCTAGAGGTGGAAAATTGCACATAAAACCCCCAAAACTGGGTAAATTGCAATTTGCACCAAAACTAGCACTGAAAGCGCAAACAACATCCAAACAAGATCAAACTAGAGACTTAAGCTCTCCACAAGCCCTAATTACATATTTGAAGATTACAACAAGGTTCTAAGTACATGATTAATCCAAAGAAAATAGGGTTATCCCAAAACTCAGGTAGGGTCCTTACATATAGTGTTGTGTACTTCTACATCCCATACCATTTGATGACTTCACCCATGTACTTTTTTTGTTGATGAAGTTCTGACATTTTTTCTACTTGATTTGTAATCCTAGAAGAAAATGACTTATACCATCGTGCTCATAATGAACTCATTCTTCATGAGTGAACTAAACTCTAGGTAAATCAAGACCAGTAGCTCCAAAAAATGATATCATCAACATATATTTGAAACACAAGAAGGTATTATAAGTAATATTTAAAAAGAGAGTAGAATTTAATTTTTCCAAATATAGTCATTATATACAGAGAAGATATTTAGTTTCTCATATAAAGCTTTATATTTTGTTTGAGACCATATATTATCTACAATAGGTAGAAATGATTGGTTAGCTTGTCACTGTAAAGCTAAGAGATTAAGCCAAAATGAATTTCTAATTTTATTTTATTAAAAATGCACTTCTAATATCCATTTGATAGAGATAAATATTCTTATGATTATAAAAGGCAAGAAACATGCAAATAGATTTTGGCCTAGATACCAGTGCATAAGTTTCATCAAAATCAATATCTTCTTGTTTAATGTAACCTTGTGCCACTAACCTTGCCCTGTTACTAACTACCTTGCCTTGTTTGTCAAGTTTCTTGTGGTTGACCCACTTGGCATGAGTGATATTTACATATTTTATTATTGGCAAAAGTGTTCACACTTGGTGTTTTCAAACTACTCTAGCTCTTATTGCATAACTAGGTACCAATCATTTATTTTGTATACATGTACTGAATTTGTGAAATGAATGCACTATTTTGTTGTCCTTGTAATAATACCTTGTATTTACCCTCTAAATGGGTCACCAATGATGACATACTTAGGACTATAATTTGGAAAACATGGAATTGTACCTTCTTCTCTTCATCTTGATGGGTTGCCTCTTGCATTTCTTGGACACCCTCCTTTTCTTGATCATTGTTTTTGATGTATGGTTCTTTTAGTTTGTTAATCACATCACCTATAACATCATCACAAATAAAATTATTGCCATTATGAGATCTAGTATCAATAAATTTAAAATTTATAGACTCTTCTACTTTAACAAGATTCTTGAAAAAGACATAGAATGTTGTACTAGAGATACTACAACAAACAAGATTTCTATCTAGTTTAGTGTAAAATTTATCAATAATGTTTGGTATTGAGAACAAAGAAATGGCATAAAAAATCATGAAAGAATCAAGTGAAATAAGTTCTAAAATTCCATAAAACATAGGAAGTTCCCTTTAAAAGTAAGTATGTAACTTTTTTCTTAAAACAAGTGGTGTATATGGCTTCAACCCAAAATTTATTTCTTATGTTAGACTCCAAATGCACAGTCCTTGTCATATCTTCATAGATGTATTCATTGATGTGTACGAGGGTAGTAAAATTTATGTACATAACTCAAATCATAGCAAACAATTCAAGCATAAAATTTCCAAACTCCCCCCATGGTCACTACAGTGAGATTGGATGTGGAAATTATATTTGTTCTCAAAATTTATGAAAAAATATATGAAAGTTTTAATTATATCCTTCCTTTCAACAAGAAAGAAAGTCCAAGTATAAAAATATCAATAGTTTCTATGAAATATTTACCACCTATAATTGAATGCATGCACATTACTCCAAATGAACCACTATGAAGAAGTTAAATATATATCTTAGTTCTAGGAACCTCCTTTGAATTGAAAGAAGTCTTACTTAGATTTCCTTGTATTCAAGGTTGACATAATTCATATTTAATAAAAAATGAAATTTAGGGAGTCCCATGACTAAGTATATTTTGCTCAACCTTTCCCATTTTCCATATTGCATGTCCAAATTGTGTATGCCAAAGAGAAATTTTGTTCTTATCAACTACCAAAAATTGACCAAGGGTATGCTTTAAAGAACTAAGAACAATAACGTAAATATTATCACTCCTATTTTGATTATATATGACTTTGTAGGTGAGAGAATATAGTTATAAACATTCAGGAGGAGTAAATATCACAAGTTAGATAATACTTGTAAGAGTTCTATGTAGACCATCCACAAGAAGTAAACTATTGATGCAATAAATTTGTATCATCATAACCTATCACTTTACCTTACCATTATCCCGAAAGTGACATACCACATTCATTCTTCTTGAGAGTTGTGAAATGATTTTGGTCTCATGTCACGTGCTTGAAGAAACCAGTATGTACAACATATCTATCACTGACAAAAAAAAGAAGAAAAGTTAATTCCCCGTGTAAACCTCTAGGTCTGGGGTTATATTGGTAGTCAAAATGTTGTTCTTCTTGGTTTTCTTATTTTTATAAGGATAATAGGAAGACTTGTGATACAATTTATAACACAAATTGCAAATTGTCTTAGCCTTGGAAGTAGATAATTCTTAATGGAAGATTGGAGGTCATTTTCCTCCTGTTCATTAGTTTTCCATGATATCCAATACCATTTTTACCCATTTTTGGGGTAGAATCACAAATTGTATCATTTCGAGTATTCTTGCCCTTAATAAACCTCTATAAAGAATCTCTAAGAAAATTCTTAACTTTAGTAAGAGAGGTTATGGTAAAAGAAAATCATGAATATCATCATATCATGAAAAATATATGCCTATAAACATAGGGCTTTATTTATATAGGAATATTTCTCAACATTATGAGCAACAAATTCTTTCTCTCTACCAGAAAATAGGTCTATATTTTAAATCATTAACCTTATCAAGTAATCTAGCATTCTAGATCTAAGAGTAGTAAGCTCATCAACATAGATTCTATTTTCATCCTTATAAGGATAAATGTTCTTAAGGTAAATGTTCTACTTAATTTAAAAATCATTGTATCTCATATCTAAACCTATATCGAGTTTCATCAGCTCATAAATGTTCATATAAAGTCCATCAACAATTTTAGCAAGTTTCTGTCCCGTAGACTTGCATGAATCAAGATAGGCACGAGTAGAATGAATGATGTAAATTATATCTTCTTGAGAAAATTTATGAAAATTTACCTCACTTATTTCTTCACTTGTTCTATCCATGAGGGCTATGTTTCATTCATCTTCCTTGATTGGCATTGAACCAGTAGAAGATAAAAAAGAGGAGTCCCGAGAAGCATGTTGAGCAACTTCATTGTTCTTGTTTTCCTTCTTGTCTCTTATCTTGAGCTTTTCAAACCTATTGTATAAGTCATATCTTTTCTTGTACCTTTTTTTGAGGTGATTATGCTTCTTCGTATTTGGGATAATTCTTTAAAATCCCCTTTTAACCACACTCATTGCACTTGGTGGCGGAGTTAGGTATTCTTTTGAATGGATTGCCCTTTGCATAAATGGATTCTTCCTCACTTGGGGGGTAGTATTCACTTGCTTATGGCTCTTGCAATTTAAAGTAAAATTCCTTCTTATTCTAGGATTATTCCTCCTTTTCATATTCAACCAATTGTGTTTAACCTCACCTTATGATTTTTAGGTTTCCAATGACGTCTTCCACAAGAAGATTGGATAGTTTTGTATTTTTTCCAGTAGATGTCACCTTCTATTACCAATGACTAGTAAGAGAGAAGAGGACATTAGCATACACATACTAGGATTATTTTGCTTTATAATAGAAGAAAGACCATTTATGTGAGTTGAGAATCTTGATACATATCCCCTATGGTCTTTGTCTATCTCATGTGGAAGAGCTCCAATTAGTGAGTGATTATGTTGATCTTTGATTTGTTTACTATATTACATCCTATGTAACATAGAGCCTCTTTTACGCCACTTAAACTTTCCCATAAGAACAGATTTAGTTGAATTAAGAGGTACAAAGAGAATATTAAAAGATTCTAATAGATTTTGTAAATACTTGCACCTTCTTCAATGATTCTTCACTCATGTAGTCATCTCACCAACTAATAGTGTGTATGGTAGAGATAAAATCTTCCACATACTATTTGAAGTATTTTATTTAAAACTACATCCTTTTTTTAATATTGAGCCATCAAATACCATAAGTGTGGTGGAGAAGCCTCCCTTGAGGTTAAGAAAGCTTTCACCCATCTTCTTTTACTTATGGGAATAGTTTCTTGTAGAAGACCTACATTTGATACCACTTGTTGGATCTATGGTATAAAGATAGTGGTGGTGGATTGAGCTATTTAAAACTTAAACCGAATATATAAGGCCTTCAAACTATATATCAAAATAATGACTACAAATGATAAAAGTAAAGGAAAAAGATTGCAAAAAAACACAAGTTCAAGGCAAGAAATATAGAGTCATTCATATCAAAGGACATATCTTCAAAACCTAGAGGGGTAAACCCCTAGGATTTCTAAAAGTTGAGTATGACATCTTATTCCACCATAGGATACACCAATAGACGTCCCTTTTCAGATCAAGGTCTAACTAGCTTCCCTTTTCCTAGCAAGTGAGCCAACAACCGTATAGTGGACTCACCTTCCTTTCCTTGAACCAACTTCCCTTTACCTTCACCTTCACCATCCTTACACAACCAATAACTTCAACCCATGTATTTTGGTAGAGAGACATTCAGAGAGGAGATATTCACAAAGAACAAGTGGGACTAGCTCTTTAGCAATGAGCTATTCACTCTAATAAAATATAAGGTGATTAAGATATAATAGTGGTTAGGGGGATCTAGTGTCACAATCTCTCAAATAGATCTAGGAGCATGGGAGGTTACCTTAGAATGCAATCCAATAGGTCTCTTTCATAGTTTTGAGTGCCTAATATTCCATAGAGATATCTAGAATTTCTAACCATTTTGGGGGATAGATGGGATGTCCACTAGATATATTTCCCCTTTTTAATCTCCTCTAATGGCTATATTCCACTTTGTATAATGAAACAACTACATTACCATTGATTAAGGTTCAGGTGTCAAAACTCAGCAAATGGCACTAATTGACAAAAAGTATGTTGATCAATCGATCAAGTTTTATATCCAAAGTTGTAGATGATGGACATGTTGAATTTTGGTGTTTTGTTCATTGTATAAGTTTTGTGATAGTAAAAATTGGTTGATGTGAATTAATTGGAAACTCAACCCAATGTTTTCAACATATATTCAATTTTTGGTTGCATATTTTGTCATTAATTACAAATACAACTCTATTTTGTTTTAATTATCTTTTTTTACACAATTTTGATCTTAATTACAAGTCATCCTATAATTATAAATGATTTATAACAAAGTTATACAGAAAATCTAGCTATTCTTAAATCTTTGAGCTTTGAGCTTGTATGACTTGATTTTATCCAATCTTGGGTTTGAAACTATGATCAATTAGTGTGTGTCTATAAATATGAAATGATGTCAATAGAAATGTTAGGCACATATGAATGGAATCATGAAGTCATCATTAAAACATGGGTAATGTAAATTATGCACTCAACACAATGTAACTGTCATAAAAATATGACTTCCTCCAACAAACATGTCATTTTAACACCATCTATATCAGATTACAAGCTTCTTGATATTCAAAATTAACTGACTAACAACATGATCTCAACTCATGAACCATAACTCACATCTTGAGGCTTTTGGTGTTACAATCCCAGATATAACATCCAAATCAACCAAAATCTTTTCTCATTCTTTCAACATATTGATCAATCCTAATCCAAGGGATTATTAGATTAATCAAAAATCTATATGATAGCTTGTTGGTATATTCTTTTTCATTGGCTACAAATCATCATACTTCTGTCCTATGACCTTAAAGTAGATAATTTTTTTCTATGATCTTAAACTAGTCCAAATAAGCATTTAACTTCTAGAACATGACAATTAACTAGACCAATCGAGAGTTTTTTTCAAATCTATCTGCTATCAAAGAAGAGTGACATTAACAAATAACTCTTTATAAGAAAGGGACCCACTCATATCACTCTTCTTGAACCAACATACACCTAGATACATATGATCTTTTACAAAAAAAAACTATCAAGATAGCCCCTTAAACCATACATTCTAATCTCCTCCAAGATCAAGTATCCATTTCAATACAAGGGGCAATATTCACTCATAGTTTCTAATGAATGGACATCCTTTCTATGAAAGGGGAAAAGTTTTCATTCAACTTATCTCAAACATATCTCAATTGTGGGTTAGATTCCATAAGCTATCCCCTATCCCTTATCCATATGCAAGTGTTGGAATAAATTATTAATATCTTTTGTGACAAGGGACCATCCAAGACCTTTATTTTTTATACATATGGACAAAATTTCATGTCTCAAATATGTTTATATAATCCGATTGTAAAGATGGGATCTTCTAAAATTCCATACAATCTTTTATGTAGGAATCACTTGCTTGATGTATGTGTCTAACCAAAGTAAGAAGCTCAATGACACATTCATTTGGAGCTCCTATAGTGACATCTCCAATGACATGACAAAGTTACATGTTCGAAGGTAAACAAGGAGGATCCACATGTCCTGAAGATGTTTGTAATGGAACTCAAAATAAATTTTGAAAACCCCTTGACTAGTTCTTTAATGATAGCTACATGCCTCCTTTGTGATTTAACAACTATACTATAATATATCAAATAGAACTGTTAGCACATGGGTGTACACCCACTAGGAAGCCACGAAAACCATAAACATTTAAGTTTTAGAACTCATTTCTACATGAACCAGTGTTGTACCAATACCCATTACACACATTCACTAATGCATCATACAAAACACGCCACCATATTATACAACCCCATTGGTCATACTTGTTGGGAACAAAGATGATACCACTACTAAAGAGATAAGGAATTTAAGTGTCGACTGATCTAAGAAGCAAGGTAGAAAATTCAAGGTCCATATAGTCATCCACTAACAACTCACAAATGAGAGAAGAGAAACATAAGAAACTTCACATTCTATTATCTTTCACACTTTTGGTACAATCCCTACATGGGAGGTCCCTATGTATATCCTCATTCAGCATATTCATCTCATTGTTATTGCATTTTTAGACCAGATTTACCAAATTTTGCTTTTCTTATTTCCCATTTTCAGCTTGTATTAGTCTAGATTGCCTTTATTCACAAATTTACATTTATAATGGAAATGCTAGCTCTTTTACAGGGAAATACACTCATATGATCTAAAGGACTCATCTTGACACATACAACATCTCACCTTTCACATTTTAAGTGATCAATGGCTTAAAGGAAACAATAGACAACATTCAGAAGGTCATTCGATCAGCTGGACTCATAGTTGATTAGTTGTATGAGCAACAAATGAGTACCTCAAGTAGTATTTTAGTTGATCAACTCGTCAAGTGAACCAATCGACCAGTTGGGACAAAACATCATAGAATTTATTGACTTCTCTATGACCCATGGTACAATCTACTAGACACTCCAATCACCTGACTCAACATAAGCATATTTCCACCAAGCTGAAGCTAATCGACTGACTAGCCAACTAGGTCGACTGACTAGGAAATCTACAAAGACACTCATCAATAACCAACCAATGCTTGGCCATGTTATGTAAAGTCTGTTGATCAACATTTTGATTAGGAGCAAGTAAGAAAAAACTAGATGATTGGCAAATGTAGTGAGTCAGTCGACCACAACTCAAACTGCATAGCCACTTGAAGGCCGATCAATTAACAAAAAATACCATGTGACTGATAGGTGTGACATAAATTATTTTGGAAAGGCACAAGTGGCCCGTCAAAAGTTAGATTTAGTGGGACCAGAGGTGTCTGTATATAAGGGAATTGTAGCTTAATGACAAGGGGACAATTTCTCTTTAATTAATCCATTTTCTAGATAAACGATTTGAAAGGAGAGTAGAAACATCACCTTATTTGTGGAGATCGCCAAACCTGTTACTACCAAAGTGAATCTATTTCTAGATATCACTGGCCTTATTTCCCTCTGTCTTTTGTGACATAATTCTCTCTTATTTCCTTGTATTTGTGTTATTCCCATGAACATGAGCAAGTAGTTCCCTCCATGGGGCACGATGAGTAGTGTTATATCCCATGCTTCATTCTTCTTGTTATCGAAATTGTCTCTTTATGGATATCAAGATTGCTTCACAATCATTTATTGCTTGTTCTTTGAATTCACATGCTTAATATGATTTTAGACATGAAGATCCCACTATCTATGATTATATTATTGAATAGTACATTGAACCTCGATGAAATCAATGAATAGGTTCTCATGATATGTGAGTAACAAGACCTCAAGCCCATAAGAAATTTGATCCTTGTGCAATGTGTATCCCAAAATGGTAATACTTCACATGGTCCTAAATATAGAGAGAGAATTGAGCAAGTTGTAATGATTACATAGATTACATAGGTGTTGGTGGTGAAATCCATGTGTCATTGTGTCTTATATTTTTTGTTCATTCACCTATATTGAACTTTTATTCCTTTGCAATTAGTTTGATTCACCAATCAACCAAGAAACAAACACCAAACATTAATCTCATTCTCTTGGACTTGATAAACACTTCTTGAAAATATTTTCTCTTAAGTTTGACACTATAAGTTATACTATAATAAGACTCGCCACTATTGGGGGTAATATTACATATAGAAATAGGTTATACTCAAATCTAATCATCTTGGGACAATTTCTTGTGAAGTAAAACCACACATTAAATTTTGGCTTCAGTGTCAGGGACAACAAAATAGTTTTTGGATCCATATTTAATATGTATTAGGATGTCTTTTCAATTGATATTCACTCACATATACTTAATATTTTTCTTTCTCACATACTATCTTGATCATTCTCATTTCATGTACTATGTAGTGCATATGACACTCCACACACGTTGATTTTTCACCTCTTGACCTCGATCCTAATATCGACATGATATTCCATCATCTATACCAAGCAAGTAGGAACAAAATGGACAAGTAAGAAATCAACCACTGGTGAACATGGTTGTTAAAGCTCATATGGAGGCACTAATCCAAGAAATAAGAGTCACTTTGGTAGGAGAGAACATGGCCATATAGGTCGGTATTCTTGAAGCTAAATGGAAAAAGTAACTTAGGGATTTCTCTTTTTCTCTCTAAATCCACTAATGAGCACCACCGTCTACTTTCTCTAGCAATCACAACCTCACATTTTGAGATACATTCATAGTGGGTCACAATGATGCAAAGTAATGCCTTCTTCAGTAACAAAGGCAATGATTTCTAAGACTGCTTGCACTAATTTGTGGTTCTATGTGCTTTGAACAAGCAAGCATAAGTGTCATAAGATGATATCAAACTTATGTTGTTGTACTACTCTATAATATAAAAGGTTAGGATTTGTTACAATTCTATGGAGGGAGAGAATATAATGGATTGGGAAGGTATTTGAACCAAGCATATGGAGAAAGACTACCCTCATATCTCAGCTATTAGATATGGCACCAGATCACATAGTTCTCTATGGTCCCAGATGAGTCCCTTACTGAGGCTTGGGAACGGTTCAAGTAGCTCCTTCGTCGATGCCTACATTATGTCATCCTACATGTTTAGTTGGTAGAAACTTTATACAAGGGTGTTGGTATTGACACCGATAAGTTGTTGAATTCCTCATCGGGAGAGAATTTTATGATCTAAAATTTTGACAGATCTTGGGAGGTTGCCAAGAGAGGTTCTGAAAATAAATCCCACTCAAGAAGAGTCCCATTGTCTTCTCAAGGTAACCAAGGAAATGAATATTAAGAACTCAAATCTATAGTTAAGTCTTTGAAGAAGTTTCTAAAGTAGGATAATCTAGAATCTTATTTTAATGCCTATGATAGAGGAGGATGGCCACATCATATGCAACAAGAAGCTAAATCTACAAATCTTTTCTATGAATCATGGGCACGATCATCCCACTCTAAGTTGCAACTTCTTTTTGACTTCATGGTCAACAATGCACGATCTCAAGGCAATGATGGTCAAGATCCACATTCTATCTACAACATCTAGGGCTAAAACTATTATAACCCCAACCAGATCAAAATCATCTATTGCTCCTATATGGAAATCTGACGGGTGTTGAAAATTCTACACAATTGAGAGGTGGACAAGTGAACAACTAAATTCAAGGTCCTCTTGGGTTTCAAAACAATTAGCAAAATTTTAGGAACCAAGGGAATAACTAAGGAAACTTTTAAATTGTGGATACAATCAGGGTATCATTTCTAGAATCTGACTCAACTACTACATATGCAATAAGTGAGTATGCATTCCTCTCATGAAGATAAATTTTTTATCACAGAGAAGATTCATCAATCACATCAGTCCATGATTGTTGGTCAGAAAATGATAATATCAAACCAGCAAGCCTATCATATTTTTTTATTCATAGTTGGCTCAATTTTTTGCATCTCTATGCCCCTTATATGTACTTTTGCAGGACAATCATAAAGCAATCCCAAGCACCCTAAGTAGATGAACGCCATCACCACACATCTGGAATGTGTATTCAGTCCCACCAATGTAACCTATAGCACCTATTTTTATTCCTATATATGGTAACTATGCTGGTATAATTACACGTAGAGAGGCAGGGGTAAGGAGGCTTATGGAGAAGTATAGACAAAGCAAAAGAGATCTTCATATGGTGTTTATCGATCTAGAGAAGGCTTATGATCGAGTACCCAGAGAAGTGTTATGGATGGTTTTGAAGAAAAAGGGTGTGCCTATCCAATACATTGACTTGATCAAAGACATGTATGATAGCTCTACTGCAAGTGTGAAGACTCCTGGAGGAGAGACACCAACTTTTCCTATTACAGTTGGGGTACACCAAGGATCCACACTCAGCCCATATCTATTCGTTCTGGTTATGGATGAGTTAACAAAGAATGTTCAGGATGATATTCCTTGGTGTATGTTATTTGCTGATGATATTGTTTTGATTGACGAAACAAAAGATGGATTGAATGATAAAATTGAATGTTGGAGAAAGGCATTAGAATCAAATGGATTGATGATTAGCAGGAGCAAAACTGAGTATATGCATTGCAATTTCAGCCAATCTCGCAGTGTGAATGATGGAGCCAAGTTGGACGGAGTAGATATACCAAAATGTGACAAATTTCGTTACTTAGGTTCTATTATTCAAATAGACGGGGAGGTCCAAAATGATGTTTGTCACCGGATCACTGCAGGATGGTTGAAATGGAGGAGTGCAACTGGAGTTTTATGCGATCAGAAGATCCCTCTCAGGTTAAAAAGTAAGTTTTATAGAACAGCTATACGACCAGCCATGCTCTATGGGAGTGAATGTTGGGCGGTGAAGAAACAAGGTCTCAACAAGATGAACGTGGCCGAAATGCGTATGCTGAGATGGATGTGTGGGAAGACAAGAAAAGATCGTTTGAGAAATGACTATATCAGGAATAAAGTGGGGGTGGCGAGCATTGAGGACAAGTTGCGTGAGGGCCGACTCAGATGGTACGGACATGTGCAACGCAGACCTACTAGTGCGCCTATACGAAGCAATGCTATTGAGCCAAACACTATAAATAGAAGAAGAGGAAGGCCTAAATTAACATGGGATGAGCTTATAAAGAGAGATTTTGAATCTCTACATCTCAATCAGAATATGACCCATGATAGAGCTGAATGGAAACGAAGGATCCATGTAGCCGACCCCAACATAGTTGGGATTGAGGCTTAGATGATGATGATGATGATGAGAGAGGCAGGGGTAAAAGGGACCCTTGATGACACTACCATTGCATGCAAGGTTTATGACAAAGGGAAAGAACCAATTCAAACTTTCCAATCTAAAATCCCAATTTACAAGTGAAGGCCCATATCAAAATTGCTTGAAGCAGACAAGGTTTGATACCAGGTTCCATAAATTCAAGGAGTCTATGAAGAAGATCCATGTAGACATCCCATTATTGTATTCTTTATCAGATATCCTTGCATGAAACAAATATCTAAAGGCTCTTCTAAACAAGACTTACACCACTGATGAATATGAGATGGTTAAGCTTGTTGTGACAACCTCAAACCTTATCCTACAAGATGTTGAAGAAACATAAGGATCTCAATTACCTTGGGATAGGCTTATATATTGGAGACCATACTTGTATCAAGGGACTAGATGATCTAGGATCTAGAATTTACATCATGCCATATAGCTTTTGCCATAGGTCGGGTATCATATATATAATTCCTATGGTTGTGATAATTTATCTAAGTGGATTCTTTTATGATGAAAATGATGGACGTTATTAATGATGTGAAAATCAAGGTTGGCAAGGATTCCTACATGCCTTGTGAATTTATAGTCATGGACATAAAGGAGGATCATATATCTCCTCTCATATTCAGCAATCCATTCTTAGCCACAGTCTATGTCTTGATAGGTGTAGAGGAGGGCACTCTTCAAATTGAGGTTAGGGAAGGAGACCATGGAGTTTTATGTGTTTGATAGTCTAAAGGGGCCTAGTATTCATGAGGAAGTTTTTGTGCTTGACATTATTGTTAAGTTATATCAAATCAAGCAAGATAGTGAGACATATGAAGACCCCTTATAGGTATCTTGTACTTGCTTCAACCATTCAGATTTCAAGGACAATATATTGAATAGTGATGGGTACATGTGGATACTTATATAGACGAACATGAGGATGCAGTTGAAGATTTTTTTTTGTTGAGAGTGATACTCTAGAACCCACTTCAGTCTCTTATTGGACCTCCATGGAGGTCAATGATGATGAGACTAGGCCTCCTCCACCAACCACGAAAAGTTGCACCAAGTGGCATATTTCTGACATTGTAGGCCCGTTTGGCCCCTTTGGCTTCCACAATATAAACCATCACTGGGATCACATAGAGGATAGCCAGACTCGCATGGAGAGGAGAAGTAAAGGTAGGGACTTGGCTCAACCACATACATCTGATGCAATGAACACATGAGAAGGGCATGTTGTCAGGGTGACTATAGATACACAACATCACACTACTAGGATCATGACACCAGTCGATCATACCCCCTACCCACTTATCATTATTTGGAGTAGCAATACATATAAGTTGCTCAATATGATGCTTCTCTAACAACATCAATAAACCAAGACTGGTTCGATCATCCATCATGGGGGTCCTTTTAATAGTAATATTAGGATTACTCTTGTCGAGTCAACATGGTGGGTGGTGGCAATTCTAGTCTGCTTTTTCCTCTCTACTCTGAATTTATGGTTTGTTCAAATATTAGAAATTTTCTAAGATTGGGGTGGATAATGGGTGGTATATCCCTATTACACCCACTATATCTTTGTTTTGTTATGGTTTATATGGATAAACTTTGGTTGTCATGCATCTTTAGCATTCATGCATTTTTGCTTAATTTTGAAACTTTTTCATGTCACAATTTCATGTTAATTGACCATTTTTTGTCAGACTAGATTCACTTTCATATTTTGCATTCATTTAGCATGTATTCCATCATTTACCCTATTTAATGGAGCAAATTCCTATATGACATAATTTTAATAAAATGCCAGTATAGAACATATCATGTCATCAAGGACCTCAATGAATATCACTCTTGCAAATGATTGCAAGGCATATGGGATTGATTGAGATCAAATGAAATGTGTCCCTTAATGATTAGTCTAGCATTTAGTTGAAATGTCATTATTTTGTAAGCTATATGATATGATACTTTTTATCAGTAGACTATTCTTATGTGTTGAATTCTAACATATGAGTTGCACAAGATTAGCTTCTTCTACACTTCTTCCATAATCATCTTACTCCATCTACCAAAACAATCAAAATCCAAAAAAAATCCAATCTCTAAGTCAGGTGGAACCATCCCCCACACTCTCACTTCTTCCATACCTCTCCTATGTAATAGGGGTGTGCCGCCAATATAGGAAAAATGCCAATGTGTATAAGAAAAAAATGGAATCAATGAACTACAACATTGAAAAGAAATTTTGACTCAAAAAGAGGAGAGATTTGTAAATTCTTCATTCCATACCTCGATACACTTCCTCTTCACTAGGGGAAGATGAAATTTCACAATTACAACTTTCCACATCTAAACCATGTTCCTGTATTGAATCTCATGGGAATATGCTAATTGATATGAAGCATCAACGACATCACATATGTCATGTCATAGGTTTTGACATGAAAGTATGATTGTGAAGAAAATTAAGGACACAAAATATGAAAAGTTCCATTATATGATTTCAAGGAATTAAGGTTTTTTGGTGTAACACCCAAATTTTCATATCACATTCGTGGAAGCTAATTTTTATTTTCTTCTCAACTTGGGAGTGTCACAAATATGATACTCGTCATAATAAGAATAGAAAGAAACCAACATATATGAGTGCTTAAAACACATTATCACAAATTCTTAGGAAAAGAACTTGGTACATCAAACTTTATAAGAAATCCTTAATAAATGCTACACTCTATCTTAATATATTGGATTGTGTAGATGCTCCTCACCAAGAAAACCTCTTAAAATTGTAGATGTATCTTCTATCTTGACTGTTGTTCCTGAATATTAGTACCTACAAACATCTCATCCCCATCCATGCACAAATAGGAATACTATAGTTAGAGTAAGTGGCATTGAATTTCTCATAATATAAAGATGGATATACTATACTTGAAAGCTAAAATTGAAAAATGAAAAATGAACTGAAGACTAAAAGTTGTACACATATTGAATTATGGTATCTTTTATTTATGACTTTTATCTAATTTTTGGCCACAATTATACAACAATTCCTATCTAAATTGACATGACTACACCTTTGTATTGGTACCAAGGTAACTCTAAATCAGCACTACGTGCCTACGAATGACATCGAGGTGTATTTGAGTTGGTACTCAAGTACCTATGAATTGGAGTAAACTCTCCTATGAATTTGAACTGCATGCCTCAGAATTGTTTCGGGACTAAGGGAATGAGTTCTTATCCTATAATGTTTTATTTGAAGGTTCTGATTTAATTATCTTAAATATAAACTTATTGAATTTTGAATCTGAACTTATCTTATACTGAAACTGAATATTGATAATTGAACACGTACTAAATTCTGAATCTAAATTCAAATCTCTAATATTAAATTCTGAATTGAATTTAAATATGAATATTAATATGTATCTCAATCACTTAATGATTTAGACTAGGTCTAAAACTCTTATTATGTATATGGAACTAATTTATGACTACTCAAAACATGAGTAATCTAGATCTAAATTTTGAAATCTAATATGTTAATTATCTAGATAAATCTTAGTCTAAACCTATGGTTTAATAGGATGCCTTAAGTTAATTCTCATATTAGATAGATGAAATCTGAGTCTAAAGGCTTGAGAAAACCAATTAAATTGAATAGATGACTTCTGAGTCTAAAGGCTTGAGAAAATCAAATAAACTGAACATAGAAATACAAAGCATCTAAAAGTAAGTTAAGCATCAAATGTATGATATATGATGTTCATACAAGATAATTCAATCTATATTAAGTCTCATTTCTCACAACTTCATTTGATATGAAATAAACATGATATGTTGAATGTGTGGAAGTAACTTAATCTCTAATTTACTCTATAACAATGTTTTAAGATGAAATTTAATGGCCATTGCCCACTTACCTTTGTACTGAGTCTATCCTTATTGTAGTCTCAATTTCTCGTCCCATGACCCAATCACCTAAGCATAATTAAAATTTCATAACTTCATGTGCATATCTTTCTGACATGTATAGAATCCTATCTCACATAAGATAATCACCTGACACATAATAACCCTAATTGATGACCACTTTTAACTCTAGGTATCAATTGAAAGGCAAAAGTATCCAATATATTGCATCTATATACTTATATACTCATATGGACCAAATTAATCATATTATATTCTAATATACGAGTATGTACATTATTAACACAGGGGAAAACTTCAAAAATACTCACATATACTAAGAACATTGACTCTATTATGAATCTAAAGGAAATTGTGAATCATATTACATGCCAAAAATGCATACACATGTTTATTTTATCATCAATATCCTTAGTTATTTTACATAATGGCAAGTTAGGCCCAAAAATTCAAATACTAATATAATTATATTTGAAGCTCCTCTAGAACTTTGCAAACAATAGTCATAGTGTATATTAGTATTTACATAAAAATACCAGACCATTTCAATATCAAATAATGGGAAAATATCCAAAATTCCCATATTAGGATTTGCATCAAAATCCTTGGTAATAAGAAAGAACAAACTTGAGAATCATTTGAAAAATATCAGAATATGAGTATACTAAATTCTTCACTAATTTCTAAAGTTTTTTTATATCTGTAATATGTAAATAAATGAATCATATAGGTTACAGTGAATAGAATATATTAATTTTTAAACTTCAGAATTATGTCTGCAAACAAGTTTTAGAACATAGTAAATTAAAAAACCTTTACATTGATACCTTATTTGTCAACATATGACATGTAACTTAGTAGGTATAAATTTTACAACATTATACCTTATATGGTCTGACCGCATCCCTTCACTTCAAACTTAGCAGTCTAGTTATGGGATGTAGTTTCCTTCTCTTTTCTCAGGGCACATAGATCTTTAGTAGAATTTAGTTTAGTCATTCTCTAGATCTTCCTAAAGGTTTGTGCCCCTCTTATCCTTCTTCACTTTGAGCCCGTTTGGGGACTTTACTTTCTCTAAGAAAGAGATTGTCGTGACCAATGCCGACATCTATAGTCGGACACATCAAGAAGTAGGGGGAAGAGCAACTAGGGATCTTTTGAGTCATGTCTCAAGCCTTCCCCTCTTAGTGCCTTTTACTAGGCTCTTCTCAGACAAAATATCATGGTGTTAGCGCAACAGTGAGAAAAGGGGGTACGAGAAAAGGGACATCTGATCCCCCCTCAAAATAAAGTGCGTACAACAGTGAGAAAAGAGGGTAGGAGAAAGGGGACATCTGATCCCCCCTCAAATGAAGTGCACCTTCCATTTCTATATCAGCTTGGATCCAACCTTCCTCAATTGCAGTTAAAGGGTGAAGAGTCCCCTTAGTTCTAGTAAATCTTCCATTTCCATACTGCCTTCTTATCCCAACATGGCTTGGATGTCTATTGTTACAACCCCAATTATTGGGTTCATATGGTGGAAAATACAATTTTCTAAATAATTGTATGATTATGGGAATTATAGGAACTATATGTGTATTGAATGGCTTTCTTTGATAATGATCCTTTTATATGAATGTTTCGTGGGCCTTACTGTGTAACAAAGCCTAATATGTTTAAAAGAGGATAATGATGGATATAAATCTAATAATAAAAATAAATTGGATTAATACTAAGAATCATCTTATAGAAGACTAAGCGTTTTTCTTTATAGAGTGGATTTCGAATCCACGTGCATTCTTGAATAAAAGGGGTTTCCAATAAGGAAATAAAAGTCAATGCAAGAGAAAATAAGGATGCAATTAAATTGCATAAAAAGGAAAGACCTTTATCTTTTTGGGAACCCAAGCATGGTATACGAGTAGATAATACCAATGCAAGGTTCTTCCCCTTTGTTTGATAAGGAAAGTGAGTTCACAAAAGAGAAGGGTTTGGAGAGCTTTTTGGAAGAAAAAAAGGGATAAGTTATCTAATATATGTGTTCTCTTATTGTTTCTTGTATGCGTAAGATGGGGGATGTAATGACTTTCCTTAACTCTGTATTTGGACTGCAGCCAAATGCTTATTTCCTATTGTTATGGGGGTAAGAGATAGGACATTACACATGCTATACACCAAGGATAAGAGATGATGTAGGTTGAAACGTCGCCACGAGAAATAGGGATAGAGGAGATAACCTACCCTGGTAAAGTGAATGATACATGGATGGTTTGTAAACACTAAGAGGAATGAGGTAGTTCCCTTATGAGGATGTTTTTAGCATGAGCTATGTGGAACTTACAAGTTATACCAGGTTGAGTTTGATCACATGATGATGGAATCAGAGAGTGTTCTTATGAAGATAGACATAGAGTTGGAGGTAATATGATAAGTGAAATGCATGGAAGTGTATGTCTTCAATGTTACCTAATACCTAAGGATGTGAGGTGGTAATGGATGCTCTAGTTGAGATACATCTGACTTGTTTAATTAGAATCTAGAAGAGGTTGTTTGGCTAAACCTAAGTTTGAAAAGGAGAGGTATTTGGATAACACTCAGATATAATAAGATACGTTGAAAGGTTAAGAGTTGTTTGGTTAGCCCGTCTAGTCCTGGATGCAATGAAAGGATGGTGGTAAAAACCTCAGGTGCACTTCTTTGGAAGAGAAGGTGACGAAACCCCGACTAGAGTGGTTTAGGGTTTCAGAGAATTTGATCTTGAAAGAATCATGACATACAAGAAATCATGGTTGAAGATCACCATACACCATGGAAAATGGCAATAGCACTTTAAATGCTTAAGATGAAGTTGCATGTGGTTTATGACCATGCAAGCCAGGAGGTAAAGGACGAACCCCAGTAACCCAGTGCATCGATATAGAGGACAAAAGAATCCCTGAGAGGGAATGAGAGCTCAACACTATGGATGTGGTGATAGGTCTTCCCTGGGTCAAAGAAGGTCGAGATGCGATATGGGTTATGGTAAGTCACCTTACCTGAATGACATGAGAAAGAAAGAGTTCTGTTAAGGGACAGATCTAGTCGAACTACCCATGAGGAAGATGGTTCAATTACACCCTGAAGCAAGTTCGAAGGATTCTTGAGTTTGACCTAAAGGTTCGCTTCCATAAAGTGGAAGTAGGTACATGAAAAACTCAATGATAGTATAGTTTATCACCCCTCACTATGGTTAGTATGATCCAGACTAAAGGGTCTGATGAGGGCATGTGTGCTCGTTCAGGGTGATATCTAGAGACAGTTCTTGTCCTATGAAAGATATGACAATGACCACCATAGCCAGTATCGGGTTTTATATTAAGCTCTGTAAGGGAGGTTGTGTCGGTCACCACTTCAGTAAGGTGATGTTGGTGAAAGGACCACATGATGGTTAGAAAAGGGCCACAGTGTGTGTAAATGATGTCGCTTTAATCGTGCAATGGCTGAAAGGAGCCTAGAGACGACGAGATTTGTGAGTAGATACAAAGTAGACTAACATGCAATGCACTGTGGGAGAATAAAATATGAGAATCCGACCCCTCTGAGCTGCAGTTGAGAAAGCGGAGTCCTCGATACTTGGGTCCATTAGAGATGGATGGGTGGAGATGGTTAGGTTTTAACCCTACCCCTCAGGATAAAGTATTGTGGGATGTTTTCCATGTGTCTAAATTTAGAGCACTATGTGAGGTACCCCGACCATGTGCTGAACAATGAACCTAGTGAGCCCCAAGGGAGGCTGAAATGGCCTGAGTCACCTGTGTAGTTTATAGATGCCAGGATGAAAGAACTCAGAGGAAAGAATATGTGATGATAAAGGTTCTTTGGATGCACCATGAATACGGTAAAGCCACATAGGGGCCAATGATGGACATGGAAAAGTCTTATCCTAAATTGTTTGATTGCTTGATAGAATTTTGAGGACGAAATTCCTATAAGAGGGGAAGGATGTTACAACCCCAATTATTGGGTTCATATGGTGGAAAATACAATTTTCTAAATAATTGTATGATTATGGGAATTATAGGAACTATATGTGTATTGAATGGCTTTCTTTGATAATGATCCTTTTATATGAATGTTTCGTGGGCCTTACTGTGTAACAAAGCCTAATATGTTTAAAAGAGGATAATGATGGATATAAATATAATAATAAAAATAAATTGGATTAATACTAAGAATCATCTTATAGAAGACTAAGCGTTTTTCTTTATAGAGTGGATTTCGAATCCACGTGCATTCTTGAATAAAAGGGGTTTCCAATAAGGAAATAAAAGTCAATGCAAGAGAAAATAAGGATGCAATTAAATTGCATAAAAAGGAAAGACCTTTATCTTTTTGGGAACCCAAGCATGGTATACGAGTAGATAATACCAATGCAAGGTTCTTCCCCTTTGTTTGATAAGGAAAGTGAGTTCACAAAAGAGAAGGGTTTGGAGAGCTTTTTGGAAGAAGAAAAGGGATAAGTTATCTAATATATGTGTTCTCTTATTGTTTCTTGTATGCGTAAGATGGGGGATGTAATGACTTTCCTTAACACTCGTGTGTATCCATTAGGCAGGTTTTGAGTAATATCATCGTGAAAGAGAAATTGACATACAAGGAAAAGAGGGAATCTTTGGATTAAGCCATAAGTTGGTTTGCTTAGCAAGGAACGATGGGGCTTGGAAAGTGTTTAAGAGGAGGGAAGGATAAAAGTCGTATACACATGACCTAGGGGAAGAGTTTGATCGGAGGAAAAGAGAAGCAGGCAGGAGCCACATTATTCCTCCTCCCTTCTTGACTCTTCTAGTTTTATCCAGAGCACTCTCCATGGTATATCTATATATATAGATCCCATATAACTCTCACATATATAAAGGAGACACCAACATCGTTCATGTCCATCCGATCCTCATCATCACTTACTCCATGCCCTAGACGAACCCTGGTTCGAGGCAAGTTGATGACAGGTCCAGATCCCTGGTTCTTCATCCACCTGGGAACGCCAGGGGAGTATCTCACGCAGCCCCCTTATCGTGCTGTTGTAGATGAACCCCACACTCTAGAAGGGTGGCGCGGAGGTGCAGGAAGTGCCCAAACCCTCCCTGGCACTTGCAGGCCTCGAGGGTCTGGGGAGGAGACTCGTCGGTTGAGTTGCAGGCCGCCGCTAGGGTTGCTCATGAGGTGGAAGATGAGTGATTTCTTTTCATGGCCCAAGGCCTGCAGAGGTGATCATCCAGCGCCAGAGGGGCCTGATCCGTAGTGCCCCTCTCCTACAAACCCGTGGTGTGAGGCCAAGGACAGTGAGTCGCCGCCCAAGAAGTCTGCAGCATGTCGCGGGCTAGGGGAGCGGATCGTTGGCGAGGTTGGCTGCGATCTGGGCACCCATGGGTGCGCAGCATGGAGGCAGAGGTATATGCACCCTCCTCGGTGGCCAACAGGGCCGAAGGAAGTAAGGAGGAGCCGTGCTTTAGCGGCTAGGGCAACGACAGACGGAGGCGCAAGGAATAAGAAAGGCAAGGGGGCGTTGGACGATATTGCCCCTCCGGGCTTTGCAAGACCAAGGAGTCGCGCGAGGGTAAAGTGGGAATTTGGTTATGTTTTTAAAACAGCCGAGTCATGCAGCTCAATTGCATGGAGAAGGACATGTGGCACCCTTCCATTGGCCAAGAGGAACTATGTGATGATTGAATTACTTGCTTGGATCTGTTGATTGACTTGATTGTATACACATGAAGTATATGTTGAATAATCTGCATGACTCTTCAAATCAGGTATGTGGTTACGCTTATGACTATACCAAATAGTTTCCCGAGGATTTTATCGACGTTTCCCTCAATGCATGAATTAACTGTTAGATGTCTATTTATTTCATGCAATTATAAAGTGACTATGATTATCACTATAAATGAATATATATAACTGGCTAGATCCGAGTCCACCTCTGTTACATTGAAAAGGCTAAAAAGGGGGTAATCCTAGAGCAAGGTCTAGGTTATCGAGAGTTAGAAATTGAGCTACCTACGTGTAGTGCCATGCGACTCATTAGCCTGCCATGAGTTAAGGAGTGGGCTACTTACGAGTAGTGCCATGTGACTCAACCCTAGAAACTGGTTCACTTATAGGTGGGACCATGAGGGGTTTAATGGGGATCTACCATAAGGAAGATAGGATCCAGGTCCACTGCAGGGATAGTACAGAGGATAGGGTACTCGTGGATCGCGGATGTTATATGTAAAATGTAATCTTGACTGATTAATGATTAATTGAATGATTACATGGTTATCATAGTTGCAAGATTATTGTTTCCCCCACATACCAGCTACGGCTGACCGACGTTTTGTTTGTCGGCGTTTTAGGTACAAGCCAAAAGGACAAATAGTAAATCATCACATTGTGAAATACGTGAAGAAAAATACAAGGAGGATTAGTTAGCGTAGAATCTTTATGTGGATAGAAGTTAGAAATCCAAAATTTCAAAAGGTATGCAAAGTTTATTTTCTTACAGCTTTTCAGTTTAGTATGTTAAAATTTGATAATTATTCTTGGTTAATTGCCGAACCTTTGATCCCGAAGTCATGGGTGCGGCTTCGACCTCTCGGTCTCCCTTAATTGGGGGTTATCGGGAGATGGGGTCATAACATTTGGTATCAGAGCGTAGGTTCCTCATTTAACCATTAATAATTATTAAATTTTACAAACTCCATAGAACCCAAGGGAGTTATTAGAGGAGTATCCAAAAGATGGAGGTGTCTAGAAAGGGATCACGACCGGGGGCTGGCAAGATTTTCCTCCGCACCGCTAGTCGGAATACGAGGACTCCCGGACCCGTGTGACCGCCTGGACAAAGTCTTAGGGTATGAATCGAAATAAGATACCTTTAGGACTTCTCATCTCATTCATCCCTTCTCATCATAAAATTCTGATAAGGACCTAAAGGATTAGGGTTTCCTTTCTTCTCCTCACCCTCTTGAGTTATGGGTAAGTTTAATAAGGTTTAAGGAATCCTCCACTAAATTAATGAAAAGCATGTAAATAAGATGTCATGGACATAAGCTTAATAGGTTAAGCGCAAAATAAATAATGGATACATGCTTAGGTCGTATGACATAAGTTTTCAGGTCCTCAGAAGAGACCTGAGGCTAGACCTTCTTGTCAGGAGGGTAAGTTAGTTTTGGAGATAGAGATCTCCATTACGATTAGAGACCCGGCACATCCTCTGAGGATGATGCTAACCCTAACCCTAAGTGAAGGTTAGAGAGAGATGAGTTGGACCGGGTGTTTGAAGGGACATGCCTTTGGGATGCCATACGATCCATGGGTGACCTAGCACCTTTGGCAACCCAACCCTGGGAAGGATCGTGCATGTTAGGGTAAAGGATAGCTCCTTAGGTGATGATGTTAGTGAAGGACCATAGAAACCCTATGGGCTTGTACAAGTAGGGTATAACTGACACCTAGGGCATGTCATAGTGCTGACAATAGGATGAAACCCTGGATAAGGAATCATGATGGAGCATAAAGGGTTATGGATGATCTTGAGCAACCATAAGTTCAAACCTAGGCTTCACCCATGTAGAGCATGCCTTTAAGGTTGAATCTTCATAAAGAGAGGACCTCTAATGGTGAGGTTGGAAGTAGGGTTAGCTCTAGAGAGAGCAGGAAACCCAGCAAGAAGGTAGGAAGCCTAAAACCCTGAACAATGGATGATAGTGGTTGCCTCGTGATCGATCCCTGAAAGTTGATGATATCTTGGTTGCCTTTAGAGGGACCAAACCCTAAAGATAGAAGATGAAGCTTGTGGTACATATGGGCCTACGGAAAAGGTGTTTACCCTCCGAGGTAGGAAGAAGAGTTCCTTAGATCTAGAAAGGCTTAGTAGCAGGTTATGAGGCCTTGTACCTTGTTGGTTGTCCTTAGGGAGGACCCAACTCTAAGTGTTGCTTGAGTTGAAGGATGACAAGGAGTGCATGTCATGTTGGGTTCGTAGTTAAGAGACAGAGCATGCAGTGAACCTAGGGTTCCTAGGCCTAAGAGGGGAAGTGGTGTACCTAAGGCTCATGATGAGAAGTTGAGTTTCTATAGAAGTGAGCATGGTACTCCTCATGTATAGAGGAAAAGAGAAGCCCCTTAAGTTTAAGGTATGTTTGATAAATCCCTCACAATAAAGTTGATGACACAATCTTGATCTAAGGTTGAGAAATGAGAACCCAGATGACCTAGCATGGTACAGTAGATGAGTTAATGGCTTGCTAAGGTTAAGTAGGCTCGGGTGGATGTAAACCCTAGACCTAAGAGTTTTTGTGACCTTATTGTCAAGAGATAGTTTTCCTCCCATCCTGGGAGATGGACCCCTTTTTTGAAAGGGTGTATATCAGTTTTGTTAGTTTAGGGTAACCTAAAGAGGTCACATAGGATCTTGAGAAGTACATGGTATGAGAATAAATCTACAGACCTATAGATATCCATCTCTATTGCATGTGAATGTGTTACCATGGAGGTAACCAGTATGGGGCTCGACCAAGGTAGGCAGGTTGCCATGATCCTGGTGAAAGGATGAAAGTCAGCCCATGAATGCAAAAAGAGAGATGATGAAGACTTGGGTAAGGTTCTAAGTGAACATGTGCTATAATGGAGAATCCTATGTCTATCCTAGGGACAGGTAGGAATAAGACCGATGAAAGTTGGAGTTGCCTAATTCCCCAGTTGCACATGACCATAGGGTCGGGAGGTAACAACTATCATTGTCTGAGGGCCATGGGTTAGGATATTGATCACCTTCATGAACTCATGGGACCCAAGAGGAAGATGAGTAGGGCACTCTCTTGATGCACGAAGGAAGAAGGATGACCCTAAAAGAGTCGGTACCCTATAGACCTAGAGGAGATGACCAAGGATATAAACCTCAGTAGGTTCAAGACTAGTATGATATCATGATGTTTGTGATAAAGAGACATATGTGGCACGTTGCAACTTAGATTTAAAGGTGTACTGGCAAGTTGGGATGTACCATCTCTACTCTTGGAATAGGAGGAACTCTGTATTTGGACTGCAGCCAAATGCTTATTTCCTCTTATTATGGGGGTAAGAGATAGGACATTACACATGCTATACACCAAGGATAAGAGATGATGTAGGTTGAAACGTCACCATGAGAAATAGGGGTAGAGGAGATAACCTACCCTGGTAAAGTGAATGATACATGGATGGTTTGTAAACACTAAGAGGAATGAGGTAGTTCCCTTATGAGGATGTTTTTAGCATGAGCTATGTGGAACTTACAAGTTATACCAGGTTGAGTTTGATCACATGATGATGGAATCAGAGAGTGTTCTTATGAAGATAGACATAGAGTTGGAGGTAATATGATAAGTGAAATGCATGGAAGTGTATGTCTTCAATGTTACCTAATACCTAAGGATGTGAGGTGGTAATGGATGCTCTAGTTGAGATACATATGACTTGTTTAATTAGAATCTAGAAGAGGTTGTTTGGCTAAACCTAAGTTTGAAAAGGAGAGGTATTTGGATAACACTCAGATATAATAAGATACGTTGAAAGGTTAAGAGTTGTTTGGTTAGCCCGTCTAGTCCTGGATGCAATGAAAGGATGGTGGTAAAAACCTCAGGTGCACTTCTTTGGAAGAGAAGGTGACGAAACCCCGACTAGAGTGGTTTAGGGTTTCAGAGAATTTGATCTTGAAAGAATCATGACATACAAGAAATCATGGTTGAAGATCACCATACACCATGGAAAATGGCAATAGCACTTTAAATGCTTAAGATGAAGTTGCATGTGGTTTATGACCATGCAAGCCAGGAGGTAAAGGACGAACCCCAGTAACCCAGTGCATCGATATAGAGGACAAAAGAATCCCTGAGAGGGAATGAGATCTCAACACTATGGATGTGGTGATAGGTCTTCCCTGGGTCAAAGAAGGTCGAGATGCGATATGGGTTATGGTAAGTCGCCTTACCTGAATGACATGAGAAAGAAAGAGTTCTGTTAAGGGACAGATCTAGTCGAACTACCCATGAGGAAGATGGTTCAATTACACCCTGAAGCAAGTTCGAAGGATTCTTGAGTTTGACCTAAAGGTTCGCTTCCATAAAGTGGAAGTAGGTACATGAAAAACTCAATGATAGTATAGTTTATCACCCCTCACTATGGTTAGTATGATCCAGACTAAAGGGTCTGATGAGGGCATGTGTGCTCGTTCAGGGTGATATCTAGAGACAGTTCTTGTCCTATGAAAGATATGACAATGACCACCATAGCCAGTATCGGGTTTTATATTAAGCTCTGTAAGGGAGGTTGTGTCGGTCACCACTTCAGTAAGGTGATGTTGGTGAAAGGACCACATGATGGTTAGAAAAGGGCCACAGTGTGTGTAAATGATGTCGCTTTAATCGTGCAATGGCTGAAAGGAGCCTAGAGACGACGAGAGTCGTGAGTAGATACAAAGTAGACTAACATGCAATGCACTGTGGGAGAATATAATATGAGAATCCGACCCCTCTGAGCTGCAGTTGAGAAAGCGGAGTCCTCGATACTTGGGTCCATTAGAGATGGATGGGTGGAGATGGTTAGGTTTAAACCCTACCCCTCAGGATAAAGTATTGTGGGATGTTTTCCATGTGTCTAAATTTAGAGCACTATGTGAGGTACCCCGACCATGTGCTGAACAATGAACCTAGTGAGCCCCAAGGGAGGCTGAAATGGCCTGAGTCACCTGTGTAGTTTATAGATGCCAGGATGAAAGAACTCAGAGGAAAGAATATGTGATGATAAAGGTTCTTTGGATGCGCCATGAATACGGTAAAGCCACATAGGGGCCAATGATGGACATGGAAAAGTCTTATCCTAAATTGTTTGATTGCTTGATAGAATTTTGAGGACAAAATTCCTATAAGAGGGGAAGGATGTTACAACCCCAATTATTGGGTTCATATGGTGGAAAATACAATTTTCTAAATAATTGTATGATTATGGGAATTATAGGAACTATATGTGTATTGAATGGCTTTCTTTGATAATGATCCTTTTATATGAATGTTTCGTGGGTCTTACTGTGTAACAAAGCCTAATATGTTTAAAAGAGGATAATGATGGATATAAATCTAATAATAAAAATAAATTGGATTAATACTCAGAATTGTCTTATAGAAGACTAAGCGTTTTTCTTTATAGAGTGGATTTCGAATCCACGTGTATTCTTGAATAAAAGGGGTTTGCAATAAGGAAATAAAAGTCAATGCAAGAGAAAATAAGGATGCAATTAAATTGCATAAAAAGGAAAGACCTTTATCTTTTTGGGAACCCAAGCATGGTATACGAGTAGATAATACCAATGCAAGGTTCTTCCCCTTTGTTTGATAAGGAAAGTGAGTTCACAAAAGAGAAGGGTTTGGAGAGCTTTTTGGAAGAAGAAAAGGGATAAGTTATCTAATATATGTGTTCTCTTATTGTTTCTTGTATGCGTAAGATGGGGGATGTAATGACTTTCCTTAACACTCGTGTGTATCCATTAGGCAGGTTTTGAGTAATATCATCGTGAAAGAGAAATTGACATACAAGGAAAAGAGGGAATCTTTGGTTTAAGCCATAAGTTGGTTTGCTTAGCAAGGAACGATGGGGCTTGGAAAGTGTTTAAGAGGAGGGAAGGATAAAAGTCATATACACATGACCTAGGGGAAGAGTTTGATCGGAGGAAAAG
Source organism: Alisma plantago-aquatica (assembly GCA_963693085.1). Classification (NCBI taxonomy): domain Eukaryota; kingdom Viridiplantae; phylum Streptophyta; class Magnoliopsida; order Alismatales; family Alismataceae; genus Alisma; species Alisma plantago-aquatica. Next base: position 953,096,296 of record OY856412.1, read on the forward strand.
AGAAGCAGGCAGGAGCCACGTTATTCCTCCTCCCTTCTTGACTCTTCTAGTTTTATCCAGAGCACTCTCCATGGTATATCTATATATATAGATCCCATATAACCCTCACGTATATAAAGGAGACACCAACATCGTTCATGGCCATCCGATCCTCATCATCACTTACTCCATGCCCTAGACAAACCCTGGTTCGAGGCAAGTTGATGACCGGTCCAGATCCCTGGTTCTTCGTCCACCTGGGAACGCCAGGGGAGTATCTCACGCAGCCCCCTTCTCGTGCTGCTGTAGATGAACCCCACACTCTAGAAGGGTGGCGCGGAGGTGCAGGAAGTGCCCAAACCCTCCCTGGCACTTGCAGGCCTCGAGGGTCTGGGGAGGAGACTCGTCGGCTGAGTTGCAGGCCGTCGCTAGGGTTGCTCGTGAGGTGGAAGACGAGTGATTTCTTTTCATGGCCCAAGGCCTGCAGAGGTGATCATCCAGCACCAGAGGGGCCTGATCCGTAGTGCCCCTCTCCTACAAACCCGTGGTGTGAGGCCAAGGACAGTGAGCCGCCGCCCAAGAAGTCTACAGCATGTCGTGGGCTAGGGGAGCGGATCGTTGGCGAGGTTGGCTGCGATCTGGGCACCCATGGGTGCACAGCATGGAGGCGGAGGCGTAGGCACCCTCCTCGGTGGCCAACAGGGCCGAAGGAAGCAAGGAGGAGCCGTGCTTTAGCGGCTAGGGCAACGACAGACGGAGGCGCAAGGAAGAAGAAAGGCAAGGGGGCGTTGGACGATATTGCCCCTCCGGGCTTTGCAAGACCAAGGAGTCGCGCGAGGGTAAAGTGGGAATTTGGTTATGTTTTTAAAACAGCCGAGTCATGCAGCTCAATTGCATGGAGAAGGACACGTGGCACCCTTCCATTGGCCAAGAGGAACTATGTGATGATTGAATTACTTGCTTGGATCTGTTGATTGACTTGATTGTATACACATGAAGTATATGTTGAATAATCTGCATGACTCTTCAAATCAGGTATGTGGTTACGCTTATGACTATACCGAATAGTTTCCCGAGGATTTTATCGACGTTTCCCTCAATGCATGAATTAACTGTTGGATGTCTATTTATTTCATGCAATTATAAAGTGACTATGATTATCACTATAAATGAATATATATAACTGGCTAGATCTGAGTCCACCTCTGTTACATTGAAAAGGCTAAAAAGGGGGTAATCCTAGAGCAAGGTCTAGGTTATCGAGAGTTAGAAATTGAGCTACCTACGTGTAGTGCCATGCGACTCATTAGCCTGCCATGAGTTAAGGAGTGGGCTACTTACGAGTAGTGCCATGTGACTCAACCCTAGAAACTGGTTCACTTATAGGTGGGACCATGAGGGGTTTAATGGGGATCTACCATAAGGAAGATAGGATCCAGGTCCACTGCAGGGATAGTACAGAGGATAGGGTACTCGTGGATCGTGGATGTTATATGTAAAATGTAATCTTGACTGATTAATGATTAATTGAATGATTACATGGTTATCATAGTTTCAAGATTATTGTTTCCCCCACATACCAGCTACGGCTGACCGACGTTTTGTTTGTCGGCGTTTTAGGTACAAGCCAAAAGGACAAATAGTAAATCGTCACATTGTGAAATACATGAAGAAAAATACAAGGAGGATTAGTTAGCGTAGAATCTTTATGTGGATAGAAGTTAGAAATCCAAAATTTCAAAAGGTATGCAAAGTTTATTTTCTTACAGCTTTTCAGTTTAGTATGTTAAAATTTGATAATTATTCTTGGTTAATTGTCGAACCTTTGATCCCGAAGTCATGGGTGCGGCTTCGACCTCTCGGTCTCCCTTAATTGGGGGTTATCGGGAGATGGGGTCGTAACATCTATGGTGGCTCTATCCCCAATGCCCTTCTTGGGTCCTCCATGTGACCATTGATGATGAACATAATGAAGGGAGTGTCATCGTCCATCCCATGGTAACGGTGAAGCCCTTTCAATGGGTCTATATCTTCATTTTACTGTGGGGATCAAAATGTAGAAGTCTCAACACATTTTGGTGTCCTCATTCCACTAAGAATCAATGGCATTGGGATCTCGTTATCAACTCTGATGTAAATCGAGGTTCAAGAGGACTCTCAATCTATTAGGTTTGGGGATCTCAACCAATGACTGGTGTTGCCTCATGAAGCCACACCACATAATGTTTTATATTGGTTAGGATGAGATGTGAAAAAAGATTGATCTTCTTGGATAAAAACTCATCCATATAAAGAACATGAGTTCATTATCTTAAAAACGCCATATCTTCTGCTTTGATAATTAAAATTCCTTGAGGTTCTATCCATGAATTTACTATCAATAAATATATCTTACTATGACTTCAAGCTCCTCTTACCCATTAACTCATTAATCAAAATGGTTTTTTATCATGACTAAATTCTATGATTTCTAATATTCAAAACCCATCCATTCCATTATCAAAAATTTGTATTTCTTTATACATGTTAAAGGAATGGGTATATTCACATAATTTGGAAAAACATACCTCAATGTGCAAATCATTTAACATACACTTGTATACTAGATCAATTTATATACAATACTAAATTGTACTTTAATATCACATTCATGTACTAATCGATGTACATGATCGGTTACTAGACCATATTTCATGAATATCCATCAATTGTTCATTGAAATCAACATGCTTCCCTTACCCTAGCGTTCCAAGGTTCCTTAGTCATATCACGTCACCCTCATCTAGGGTTTTGACAATCACGAGGTATGTTGATCCATGTCAACTCCATTGGGTCGTGAATTACTAGATTATGAGGATGTTAAATTCTACCCACCTTATGAGAATTTCCTTTGCAAATTTCAAGTAGGCTAACTGTGAGGCTACCCACCATAGGTTTGTAGTGATACCTTGAAATTCAACTTATTAATCTATTGAAGGTTACTTGAATTAAACACATTCTAAGATTTTGATAAGTATGCAATTAGGTTTAGGTGACCACCTACCTCAAACTTTTAGTGTCAATTCTTTTTTTGTCACCTTCTAATATATTCTAGAGGTCATATGTCTAAAGATGACATGTTATCTCATATTTGTCTCACCTAGAAATACACATGTCGCATACCATATGCAATAGAAAGAGTGACACATGCATAATAAGTACATAACTATGCAAATAGCATCCCCTCTACAAGCCCCATAAGCTTGTGTCTCATACCACAACCATAAGGGAAAAAGAGAAAATATGCTAGAAACAAATATAAAGTGAATTAAAATTTCAAATTAGCTAGGCCTTTAACCATAATTCATATCTCAACTTTCATTTCCTAGATTACCATATACATTGATTCTAATAGCTTTCACTCACATCTTCTATAGTTGGGGACACTAAACATATTTCTAGATTAGTACTCTAGTCTGACCTAGACTCTACAGAAAAATCTAAACAAAGAATAAGATTTTTGTCGTCTACATTATTTCTTTGATATACTATATTTCAACACCCCAATTTTCTAATCACATGCTTGGAAGCTATTTTTTTCTCAATTTGAGAGTGTCAAAAACATGATTCTCATCACAATAATAATTGAAAGAAACCAACACATACTAGTGTTTAGAATAAATTCTCATAGATTCTTAGGAAAGAAAGTTGGATACATCAAAATTTTTAAGAAATCCTAAAAACATGATGCAAAAGCATGCACTCTGTCTTAATATCTTGGATCGTGTAGATGGTACCCCACCAAGAAGCCTCTTAAAATTTTAGATGTATCATCTATCTTGACCTTTGTTCCTTAAGATTAGTACATACGAGCATCTCATCCCCAACCATGCAAAGAAGGAAGGCTACAATTAGAGTAAGTGGAATTAAACATGAAATAATCTAATTATTTATATACTATACTTGAAAGCTATAATTGAAATTGAAAAAAAGTTGAAGGTTGTACACATATATTGAATTATGGTATCTTTTATTCATGACTTTTATCTGATTTGTGGCCACTATTATGGGGTAAGTCCTCTCTCAATTGATGTGACTATGACTCTGAATTCATACCAAGATACATCTGAATTGGCACCATGTGCCTCTGAATTACACTAAGGTGTCTATGAGTTGGAGTGAATACTGCTCTAGTTTGTCTTGGGACTAATTGAATGGGGACTTATCCTATAATGTCTTATGTGGAGGTTCTAACTTAATTATATTAAATCTAAACTTATTGAATTATGAATCTAGACTTGTCTAAAACCAAATACTGATATTTGAACATTACTAAATTTGAATCTAAATTTGAATTTTCTCTTAACTTCTTAATGAAATCTAAATTAGAATATGAATATGAACCTCAATTATCAAATAATTGAAATTGAGTCTAAAACTCTTATTATGTATATGGATCTAATTTTTGACTACTCACAAAATGAGTAATCTAGATCTGAATTTTAAAATCTAATATCCTTATTTTCTATATAATCTTATTCCGAAGATATGGTTTAATAGTATGCCTTAATTTAATATTGATATTATACAAATGACATTTTTGTCTAAAGCTTTGAGAAAATTAACTGAATTTAACTTAGAAATATTGAGTATCTAAAAGTAGCTTAAGTATTAGATGTCTAAAATATGGTGTTCTGACAAGAAAACACAATCTCTATAAAGTCTCACTACTCACATCATCATTGGATATGAAATAAATGTGATATATTGAATGTCTAAAAATAACGTAATCTCTATGTTTTTGTAAGAATGTTTATAAGTTCAAACATAATAATATTATTTTAAATGGACATTGCCCACTTTTTATTGAGGATATCCTTATTGTACTCTCAATTGATGGTCCATAACCTATTTCAATTTAAATTTCGATCTTTATTCATTCAAATATATCAAAGGCATTACAATGGTCATATTGCTAAAAGAGTTAGAAACAATTTGCTCTCTATCAAAATTCACATGCTGAATTGGCTAACCAATGTGCAACATTGTTGCTAGTTCTAGGAACAAAGAAGAAAATTGAAAGAAAGGGATATATTGGACATGAAACCTATTCTTCTAACCAGAAGGTCTTCATAACCAGTATGATAGCCTCCCTTCTTGACAACTTCTAGTAGTAGCTTGTAGTTGACTTCAATGTAGATTACCTTTGCACATCTTTCCTTGGCCAGTGTAAGAGATTATATCACTTCCAAAGCCTTCACCCACAATATTGATTGGCATATAGAGGATTTCTTTTAGAAGGTCAGGAGAAATGTTCCTGCATGGTCGCACCACACCACTTCTGATCCTACAACCTGTCCATGCTTCCACCCCACATCTATATTGATCTTAACCATTCTCGGGTGAGGGAGCCTCCATATGGATGGTCCATTATGTTTCCTCTTTTGTTGATTATTGGGAGACATGTGGTATTTTCGGTAGTTGTAGACTAAGCTCCTCAAACCAACAACCATTGTTGGTACATAAAATTGTTGCTGGTAGAAAAGTTTCTTATTTGTAGTTGTCCATGCAATTCAAAGGAGCATTGTTGCTTCATCTACCAGATTGTCATCTTTAAGGTTGAGGACTTGGCCTAATAGCTCTTCTATTTGATGCACTATCTGACCATGGGAGCGATAGCTGAATTAGTGCAAGCCCAAACCCTTGTCACATGATCACAAGTAACTAATGCATGGAGGGCGTTCTCTCTTTCTCTTCTACATCTTTGGTAAGCATCATCATCGACTATTGTTGTTTCTTTGAGTATGTCCCTGGTAGATAATATGTCCTTCATGGATCTCTAAGAGAAATGAGTAAGCTTGGGTAGTCAAACAGTTTTCCAAAACCTAGTCCACTCCTTTACTCCCCAAAATTCCCATGGATCCCATATGATTTTAGGCACTTGTAAGTTGTCTTCACTATGAAATCTCCTTTCCCATATGGCATTTAGCATAGTCCATCCTTGATCCCCATATCATCAAGAGGGATTTTAATGACTTTGTTTTGCAATGTGCCTGGGGAAGAGGTTGTAAATCACTGGATGGTCCCATGATTTGGCTTCATGTTAATGAGTTGCTCGACTCTAGTTAGGTCCTCTAGAGATAGGTGAAGATGGGATGCCAATGTAATACTCATTATGGTATCCATCTATCCTCTAGGATGTCTTTTTCTCTTCCTCTTCCAACTTTCCACCTAAAGTAAGGCTTGCATGTTTGAGTAGCTCCCGGTATACTCCTCTAGGTATAGCTCGGAGAACCCCCAACTTTGCAGTGAAGAAGACTTTATTTGTGAAAATATTTTATACTCAAAATTTTGTTGGCAATTGTGTCTGGCTTCATAGTAAGTATCCATCATTGTTTAGCCAGCATAGTCTAGTTGAACAACCTCAGGTGCTTCAATCCTAGACCATCACTACTATAGAAACAACGTTCAACATCGCTTTTTGGGGCGTCAATTTTTTAAAGAAACTGACGCTGATAAACATTACACGTCGGCTATTAAGGAAAACAGACGTCCATATTTGAAGAGCATCTAGACACGGGTATCGTCTTTTATTCAGCGTCGACTGAAGAAAAGAAATTGATGATTAAAATAGCCTATGAAATCCAATTTTTTCAAGCGAAAAGAATTGCCCCCAAAGTGTAACATATAGCATCGGTGTTTTACCTAATAACCGACGCCTAAAAAAGATAAAAAATGCACGCAATGTTTACCATATGGGTGTCAGTTGTCATGGGATAACTGACGCTGATAAGGGTTCGTGCGCCCTCCCCACCAAAAATTTTAGGGTAAAGGATTGTCCAATTGGCGTCAATCGTTATATTCATCTGACGCTTATTCTATTTAGGTGTCGGTTGTTAAGATAATTGATGCCTTTTATTAACTTAATAGCCCTCGCGAGAGGCAGACTCTTTCACTTTCTTCTATTTCATTGTGAAAACATACTCTCCCTTTCTCCTCCCGACACTACCACCACCACGCTTTCTTCCTGTTGTGTCGTTGTCGCCGCCTACTGTTGCTACTACTTCTCTGCTCGTCGCAGCCGCCACCTAATGTTGTTGTTGCTTCTCTACTCGCCATTGATGTTGCCTCCTTCTCCTGCTGCTTCTCTACTCAGTGTCGTTGCTCCTCACACTACCGCCACTGTCGATAGGGACGAAGCTCGTCTCCACACTTCTGGTTGCTCGACAAGTAGGCCCTCCTCTTCTTCCTCCATGCCTCTCTTCTTCTTCCTTCTTCCTCCTTACCAACAGCAAGCACAACCGTGTGGGCTGTCCACAATTGTGGTTGTGTTGTCCGACCACGGCCGTGCTCAATCAACACAGCCACAGTCGTGGCCAGCCCACATGGTCATGCTTACTGTTGGTAAGGAGGGAGAAGGAAGAAAAGAGGGCAGATATTCTAATGAAATCAATTATGAATTTGTGATGAAATCAATTATATGATTAAATCAATTATGTTCAAATTAATTATGTTTAATTATATGATGAAATCAATTATGTTCAAATTCACTATGTTCAATTATATGATGAAATCAATTATGTTCAAATCTTGTGATGAAATCAATTATGATGAAATCAATTGTGATGAAATCAATTGTGATGAAATCCTAACATCTACATGAATCCATATTGCATGATGAAACCCTAACATCTACATACTCTATATGATACCTAAAATTGTGATGAAACCCGAACATCAATTGTGATGAAAGCCTAACATCTACATATCTATCTAAGATGATGAACATGCATGGACACTCAAAATGTTGAAATCAATGTTATAGAATATGATACATAGATTAAATGATGTTACATGAAACCTAGGATATGAATGATGAAACTAGGATTGTAGGTATTGGAATGACAACATACATGTATTTGTTGGCCTAGAAACCTATCCAAGATTTACTCATTAGGAGTAAATCTTGGATAGTCCCCGATTTGGGACTGTTCTTGAACGCCTAATCTCACTTAGGATGTAAGTGTATAATGTGTATTGGATTTTCAATAAAACTTTGTTAGCATTTCCCCGTTTGTTCTCTAAGTACATATGTACTTGGAGAACAGCGAGGAAATGCTGCTGAAATTTTCTTGAAACCCCAATACACATTATACACTTACTAGTGAGATTAGGTGTTCAGGGATGGGATAGGTGGCACATGTACATTTATTATATATAAGAATGACATCACATGTATTTGATAACCCTAGACCCTAATCATGTCCTAATATATACTTGTTTTCTCTTTGATCATAGAATGGATAGATCACGGATGTCCATTCACAATCGCTACACCCCAGAGTTTATATTTGGTCTTGATTTGTTTATTAGATTTTCTGAGGAACATAGGAAACAACTTGGAGATAGGTTCTACTATCCATGTAGGAATTACGATAACAACTTGAAAGTTAGCATTGATGATGAAATCAAAAGTCATGTCATGTGTAACGAGATTGTACAAGGCTATACAGAATGGCACTAGCATGGAGAGATTTCAAACCCGAAACCAATAGATGTCGATAGCAGTGCTTGAGTGGAAGAAGAAATTGTCTCCGATGACGTAGATGTGAACGAACCAGTTCCAATACACATCATTGATGCGATGCTGGATAGTTGTGGGGTAGAGCACACCAATCCACCTCCCATCTTTAGAAACATTGTGCATGATATTGAGATACCATTATACACATGTTGTACTAAGTTTAAAAAGCTTAGCGATGTGTTTCGATTGTATAAGTTGAAATCTAACAATAGATGGAGTGACAAAAGCTTCACTTCATTATTGAATTTGTTGAAAGAAATGCTTCCTGAAGGAAACGAACTACCAATCTTAACATACCGGGTAAAGATATTGTTATACCCAATGGGAATGGAGGCCAAGAAGATGCACACATGCCCAAATGATTGTGTATTATTTCAAAAAGACTATGTGGATTTAAAAGATTGTCCAAAATGTGGTGCGTCACGGTATAAATTGACGACTTCGGGGGGATTCAAAACTGGTTCTCCTGCCAAGGTGATGTGGTATCTACCTATAATATCACAGTTTCAATGCTTATTTGAAAATCCAATAGATGCGAAGAATTTTAGGTGGCATGCAGATGTTAAGAAAAATAATGATGGGATCCTACGACATGAGTTTGATTCCCCACCGTGGAAGAAGATTGATATATTGTACCACAAATTTGGTGAAGAAGACAAGAATATAAGACTTGGGCTTTGTACAGATGGGATGAATCCATACGGGACACTGAGCATCCAACATAGCACTTGGCCAGTCATGCTTGTTATATACAATCTTCCTCCCTGGTTGTGTATGAAAAATAAGTATGTTATACTATCGTTGTTGATATCGGGCCCTAAACAACCTAGAAATGATATCGATATTTATCTTGAATCTCTGATTGATGACTTAAGGAAACTCTGGGGTGAAGGTGTGATGACCTATGATGCTTCACAAAGAGAGACATTTCATTTGCACACTATGTTGTTTTGTACTATTAATGACTTTTCAGCATACGAGAATTTGTCTGGATATAGTGTCAAAGGAGCTAAAAGCATGTCCTATATGTGAAGAGAACACTGATTCAATAAGAATAAAACATGGCGGCAAGACTTTATATCTTGGTCATCAAAGGTTTCTTTCAAAATTCCATCCGTATTGTAGGAAGTGTAAAGCATTCAATGGATGGAATGAGGAAAGGAGTGCACCTAAACCTATACTAGGGGATGTTTTTATGAAAGAGTAAAAGACATTGTCAATGAATTTGGTAAGAGATCACAATGTACTATGGCCACACGGAGTAACAATTCTTCATTCAAGAATAAGTCAATATTTTCATATATTCCTTATTTGAGTTCTTTGATAGTCAGGCATTGTATCGATATCATGCATGTTGAGAAAAATATATGTGATAGCATCAGTGGTACTCTGTTGAATATACCAGGTAAGACTAAAGATGGGACAAAATCTAGATTGGACCTACAAAATGGGAATAAGGTCAGAATTAACAGAATTACATGAAATGGGTCATAAAAGAACATACTTACCTCTCGCTTATTACACGTTGTCTAGAAAGGAGAAGAAAGCTTTGTGTGAATGCTTGGCAAATGTTAAGGTGCCACATGGTTACTCATCCAACATCCGTAGATTGGTATCAATGAAAGATCTAAAGTTGATAGGTTTTAAATCTCATGTATTCACACTCTAATGCAACAAATATTGTCTGTGGCAATTCAATCTATATTGTCAAAGCATGTAAGGTTTGCAATCACCAGACTTTGTTTCTTTTTCAGTAGTCTGTGCACCACAGTTATTGACCCTGATACTCTCGATAATTTGCAAAGAGAAGTGGTTGTTACCCTATGTCATCCTGAGATGTATTTCCCTCCTTCATTCTTTGATATCATGGTACATCTTGTTGTCCACTTGACTAGGAAAGTGAAAATGTTGGGCCTAGTTTTCTTGCATTGGATGTATCCCTTTGAACAATACATGAGCATTTTTATAGGTGATGTTTGAAATCGTTATCGGTCTGAAGGGAGTATTATTGAGGGTTATGTGGTGAGAGAGGTTATAGATTTTTGCAATGACTTTCTGAGTGGTAATGAAACTCCCATTAATGGAAAGAATATTGAGGAGGGCAAAGGATTGTTGGGATCACAGGTGAAAGTAATCAACCGTGAGCAGTTGGAACAAGGTCACTTGTATATTTTACACAACATGCATGAAGTGAGTGTTTATATCGGGGAACGTACCAATTTAATCCTCGAGCCAGTTCATTGTGGCTTGCTAGAGAGCATAACAAGACTTTTACTAAGTGGTTTGAAGATAAAGTCTTACATCAACTATCTCAAACACCAGATGATATTACGGAAACTATCAAATGCCTTGCCTTTAAACTAAAATCGAATGTTATGTCTTACGAATGGTTTGACATGAATGGGTTCATGTATTACACTAAGCGCCAAGATGATAAGAGTGTCATCCAAAATAGTGGGGTCACCCTTCAAGCGCCGAGTATGTATTTTGCAAGTGCAAAGGATAAGAGTCCACACACTACTACAGAACAGGCCTTTAGTGTCGGCTAATTAAGGGATTTTAGTGTCGGTTTCCATGTGACATCCAAGTGGGCGCCGCTAAAGGTGGACCCCTTCGGCGTCGGTTCCCAACCGACACCAAAACGCTTCCCGCCACCGAAAATGCGCTAGCAAAAGAACTATGGGCATCGGTTGTTTACGAAAACCGACACTATAGAATTGTTACAGATGTCGATTATTAAAAGAAGTCAAAATACTTCCTGTCATTGAAAAATATGCTCACAAAGGGCCTATGGGTGTCAGTTTTGAAATATAACCGACGCCATATCATCTAAACCAATGTTGGTTTTGTACTAATAACCGACGCCATATCCTCTACCTGCCACCGCGGTCGTGCTTCCTAGTACGGCCGTGGTACCTGGCCATATCATCTAAAATGACATCGGCTTTGTGCTAATAACCAACGCATATCCCCTACATGCCACCACGGCCATGCTTCCCAGTACGACGGTGGTACCTGGTCACATAGACATCGGTTTTAGGTCAAAAATTGCCACTGTATGTCTTAGGTCGTGGTTTTGTTCAATTAACTGACACCATATCCCCTTCCTGCCACCATGGTCGTGCTTCCCAGCACGACCGTGGTACCAAGTCACATAGACGTCAGTTTTAGGTCAAAAATCATCGTCGTATGTCTTTGGTGTTGGTTTTGATCAAATAACCGACGCCTATGTTATGATTTTTTTTTCTTATCAGTTTACACGTCTGTTGTATGGCTGGTCAGCAGGCTGAGAACCTGCAGTTCAGTTCTGAACTGTAGGTTTACGACATCTATTCATATCATCCAACAACATGCCACAAACCTACAAAATTAATAAGATGGACAATATTATATATGTGATTCACACACATGTATAAGCACATTTAACTCATATTATTTTCACCATACACATGTAGAAACCAGTAGAAACCTGCACTTCCATTCATTTCATCTCTTTTCACATTCAGACACATGTAGAAACATTTATGTAGTGATCATCTTCACACACATATGACAATTCATAAAAAATCATTCATATTCACACAAAAATAATTATGAGAACAAAGTTATTCTTTATTTATCATTGTCATCATTGTCAACAAAATTATATCTAAAAATTCCCACTCTTTGTATCTCTTTTGCCCATTCTTCTCTTACATCATCTAATTCATCTGTCGTATAGGGAGCATGTACATCGAAACGCTTTCCACCTGTGCTGAAGTCAGTAGTTTTAAAGACCTGCAAAGAGAATGACGTATATATATAATTAATAATATATAATAAGATTGATATATTTCATATTATCTAATGAGAGTATGTATAATACCTATTGTGTCTTATCGATTTCCATTATGACATGTTTGATGATTAGGTTCATAAATAGCATCACATAGTAGGCACATGCCCAGTCGTTGTCTTGTGTAGCACACTATAAAGTGAAACATACAAAATATTCAAAAATACAAATAAGCACAGTTCACATAAATAATATATACATTAGAGTCAGGAATTTTTTTTCACATTCTTCCAAATTAGTGATAGATCCTTTTTCTTGGGGACCTTTCCTCCAACTTTTTTGTACTCTTATAAATCCCTACGTATGTTAATGTAACACATTAAATTTCATAATGAAATAGTAACATATGTTAATAGATATAAAAAATGAAATATTTCTCGTGAGAATAATGGCCTTTTAATTGCATGTCCATATAATTTATCCAACTCATTCCCCATAGGATCTAGATAATAGACCGTGAACATTTTGAGGACAATAACTAGTAACTCTCAATGCTTACCACTACAGGTAAGAAAGTAGAAAATTAATAACTCAAAATCCACAATAAAAATGTTATTTGCTTAAGTCCAAATTATAAGCAAAGTAAACTTACTCGACATTGAATGGAGATATTATCACCATCTTATTATTTTTACCAAAATATTGAAAGGAATCATAGTAGTATGAAGTAACTGAATATGGGTTTGCATCTACAAGACTAATCAAAGATGAAACCAAAAATCCCACATGGGAAAACCCAAAATATGTACATATCTTTTGTAAGCGACTGCACAAGATGTATTATATATGCATTAATATATAAGAAACTAGATCACCGTATATAAAATAAGGTATTTTGTTTTGTAAATAAGATCTCACCATATCCACAGCTCTATCATGGATGTGTTCATCCATTCATAATTAAACAATCCCAAAATATCTTGTATAAATATCTTGTTTTTGTATGATTGACCTGCATTAATACCTATGCATTAAAATCTATGTATGCAGAACTTGTATTACGTATATGTATGCTAAAGGTGTATAAATAGAGTGTTATTGTATGATTTACCTGTAGCATCCTCTGGAATAGTAAAAATTATAGGGCAATTTGTATCATGTTTGTCGATCCATACTGCCACACCTCTACAGTTAGGACCTATCGAGGCATGTAGGTCCCTTGGACGCCAACTTGATAGTCGAGGAGGTAGAGGTCGAGATGTAGCAGGTCTCATCTTTTTTACCTGTATATATAATTTCAGATCAATTGACTCATATATACACACTAAAAAATTAAAGTAATAGAAATTTATCATACAATATCAGTATAGAGGACATCCGCTTTGGGCCACAATATCACTCCACCTACTGCCTCACTAAGTGTTTCAGCATCTGGGTGTGCATGAGGCAGTGTAAGATCCATCCAGTTGGGGAGTACATGTATCGGGCTCACATGTACCATACCATCTGGTACTGGATACCCATGAAACATGCACCCTTTAAGGGGTGGGTAAGCCGACGCCTCTACAACGATATATTATTGACTTTTTAGTCGGCATGGCTTCAACCCCTACAAATTTACGTAAAGAATGCTATATGCATATATACACAAATATATCCTCTTGAACAGACTAACTATTATGTCATAAAAATACTTACAGAGGGTGTGCTAGGTGGTGGGTCTATAGGATTACTCCCAACCTCTACAGCACGAGCAATAGGAGAAGAGTGGCCCACCACAGGTACTATCTTAGTGGTAGTTTGAGACGCATGTCACTTGCTAATTGCTTCATGGAGTCTCTGATCAAGTACTTCCTCGACTTTCCTATTAATTAACGAATCTGTCTATACATGGATAAAAGAAACGCTAGCTTCTAATTATTGAATTTCCTTTTGTAATAACATTCTAAAATAAGTGAATAGGTTATCTCATCTTGTGAAAGTCCCGCTTTTAGGACAGGTTTGTGCTGGGATGGCCTAAAGAACACTTTGATACCCATACCTGCACCTGCACCCCTAACACGTCTAGGATGCTATGGGTTACCCAGAGAAACTGTCAGTTCATCCCTTGTACCCTGAGGGATGAACTTGCCTTCCTTCCTCTGCTCTTGCAGCTCCCGCTAATCACCATCAACAAAAATTAGTAAGTAATTAAACATAACAATAATCAATATTGATCGATTGCTTTAATAGTTGATGTTTATCATTTTTGCATCCGCCTCAGCAGCTGTGGGCTTTGGTATGTCTCCCTTCTTGTTTTGCCTCCTAGCTATCCACATAGCACGGTGAGGTAGAAGTCCGGGAGCAGTAGTAGAGGACTCTGCAGTCTCCTGAGTAGCAGTAGGCTGAGCAGACTCATCCTGCAGTAGTCTTTGGTGAATGCCTGCATATCCTCTTAGACCCATTGTGTGGTCGTGCACATTCAGTGCACACCTTGCTCGTTGAGCATCGCTTAATACCTAAAGGTTAATTTTAAATAGGTGAATACATAAAAATGTATATTAATTAAATTGGGAGTGGCGCTTAATACCTTGAATTCATCTATTGTTCTTTAGGTAACAAACGCCTCCCAGTCTTTGGGGTCCAGGTAGTTCCATTGCTTTGTGGCTTCCTTCTTCCTAAAATTATTTTTTAAAGAGAATACAAACAAAAATTATTAGTGTAGAGTTAGTGAAATAGTGATCAATGTCTAGAATTGAAAATCAATCAAGAACCTCTTATCAACCTTGCATATGTAATCTCAGGTGAGATTGGTCCTATAGTTCCTTAGGACCCTCCCACAACATTGCATCACACATTTGGGATGCAGCTTTTCATCCAGATCAAATATGCTCTGCAAATTAAATAGAATTGCTATTAACTAGTATCCTAAAAATTAGTAACTAACACAAATAGAATTTCGAATAATAATAACTCACACATAGTTCCTTCCATATGTTGTCTTTCTTCCCCTTAGGAACTTTATGCTAGGATTCTAGGATAGGACTGTAATGGCTGCGAATAAGAAACCCAAGATATGAAACAAATGAGTTGTGATTCACTCCATATGTATTTCCTACATGATCAAAATCCACAACCAATTTGGGTCCATTGCCCCTTTGCTGTATTAACTTGTTTATCATTGTGATACCCATCACTTTCTCAATTTTCTTTTGCTGCTCATCAAGTGTTGTAATTTCTTTAAAGGTACATCACCAACCTAAAATTTAATAAAAAAACACACTTACATGATATAATTATAAATGAACATATAGATAGAAACCTCAGGGATATATTCTTAAAATTTACATTGTCAGGCGGCGCAAGCACGTCCTCATGCTCACAGTGATCATCAGCGCGGTCATCATGGGAATGCTCATCCATCTAAAAGTTCACATTCAAATTATAAATTTCACATTGTAAAGTAGCAGTAATTGTAAAGTTCACATTGTAATGTACACATTCACATTGTAAAGTAATTCACATTGTAAAGTTCGCATTCACATTGTAAAGTTCACATTCACATTATAAAGTGATTCACATTGTAAAGTTCACATTCACATTATAAAGTAATTCACATTGTAAAGTTCACATTCACATTATAATGTTCACATTCCCATTGTAAAGTAATTCACATTGTAAAGTCAACATTCACATTGTAAAGTTCACATTCAGAAAAATAAAACATAAAAAATATAAACATTCATGCCTCTAATATTGTGATCTTTTATTAATTAAAAATCCTTCATTGTGATCCCCACAAACATACAAGTCATTGTGATCCCCAGCTTCAATGTTTGATGGTGTTGGCAACCCAACTAAGAATGGACTAGAGTCATCATACTTATCATAGTACTCTTCTTCATCTGTAGGGTCTTCAATGAACTATCTTTTACCATGAAAAACAACCGACCATTTATCATTTGTAGGATCATTGATATAAAATACTTGTTTCGCCTGTGATGCCAATATAAATGGTTCACCCTTCTCGTCGATCTTTTCAAAGTTCACTAACGTGAAACCCAATTCATTCACTATAACTCCTTTATTGTTGTCAACCCAATTACATTTAAAGAGAGGAATTCTAAAATCTACATAGTGAAACTCCCATATGTTTCAATGACACCGTAATAAAGACTTGTCACTCCATGTGTCCATCATATAATGTGATCTCTTACCAAATTCATTGGTGATGTCTTTTACTCTTTCATAAACATCCACCCCTGATATAGGTTTAGGTGCACTTTGTTCCTCATTCCGCCCATTGAATGCTTTGTGCAACCAACGATACAGATGAAATTTTGGAAGAAAACTTCGATGACCAAGATATACAGTCTTACCGTCGTATTTTAGTCATATTGAATCAGTGTTCTCTTCACATATAGGACACACTTTAGATCCTTTGACACTATATCCAGACAAATTCCCATACGCTGGAAAGTCATTCACAGTGCAAAACAACATAGTGTGCAAATGAAATGTCTCTCTTCGTGAAGCATCATAAGTCATCACACCTTCACCCTAGAGCTTCTTCAAGTCATCAATCATAGATTCAAGATAAACGTCAATATCATTTCCAGGTTGTTTAGGGCCCGATATCAAAGATGAAAACCTAACATACTTATTTTTCATACACAATGAGGGAGGAAGATTGTATATAATAAGCATAATTGGTCAAGTGCTATGTTAGCTGCTCAATGTCCTATACGAATTCATCCCATCTATACCAAGCCCAAGTCTTAGATTCCTATCTTCTTCACCGAATTTAGGGTATAATAAATCAATCTTCTTCCACTGTGGGGAATCAGACGCATTACGTAGGATCTCATCATTATTTTTCTTAACATCTACATGCCACCTCAAATTCTTTGCATCTATAGGATTGGCAAACAAGCATTGAAACTGTGGTATTATAGGTAGATACTACATCACCTTGGCAGGAGAACCCATTTTGGACTCCCCCATAGTCATCAATTTATACCTTGACATACCACATTTCGGACAATCTTTCAAATCTACATAGTCCTTTTGAAATAATACACAATCATTTGAGTATGTGTGTATCTTCTTGGCCTTCATTCCTATTGGGTACAACAATTTCTTTAATCGATATGTTGAGATTGGCAGCTCGTTGCCTTCAGGAAGAATTTCTTTCAATAAAGACAACAATGACATGAAGCTTTTATTGCTCCATCGATTGTTAGCTTTCAGTTTATACAATCTCAACACAGCGCTAAGCTTTGTATACTTACAACCTATGTATAGCGGTATCTCAACATCATGCATAATGTTTCTAAACATGGGAGGCGGATCGGTGTGCTCTACCCCACAACTATCCAACATCGCATCAACGATGTCTACTGGAACTGGTCCATTCACATCTACATCGTCGAAGGCAATTTCTTCTTCCACATAAGCACTACTATCAACATCCACTGATTTCAGGTTTGAAATCTCTCCATGATAGTGCCATTCTGTATAGCCTTGTACAATCTCATTGCACATGACATGACTTTTGATTTCATCGTCAGTGCTGACTTTCAAGTTGTTACTGCAATGCCTACATGGACAGTAGAACCTATTTCTAGGTTATTTCCTATGTTCCTCAGCAAATCTAATAAATTGGTCAAGACCAGAAACAAACTCGGGGGTGCAACGATTTGGAATGGACATCCATGATCTATCCATTCTATGATCAAAGAGAAAACAAGTATATATTAGAACAAGATTAGGGTCTTGGGTTAAAATATTAGGGTTTATGCTTAAAACTTTAGGGTTTAAGGTCTTATATATAATTAATGGTTAAAACACCATAAGTGAGATTAGGTGTTAAAAAACAATCCCAAACTAGGGACTATCCAAGATTTACTCCTAATGAGTAAATCTTAGACGGGTTTCTAGGCCAACAAATACATGTGTTGTCATTCTTATACATAATAAATGTGTACCACCTATCCCATTCTTGAAAACCTAATCTCACTAGTAAGTGTATAATGTGTATTGTGTTTTTAAGAAAATTTTGACAGCATTTCCCCGTTGTTCTCTAAGTACATATGTACTTAGAGAAAAAATGGGGAAATGCTACTGTAATTTTCTTGAAACCCCAATACACATTATACATTTACATCCTAAGTGAGCTTAGGTGTTCAAGAACAGTCCCAAATCGGGGACTATCCAAGATTTACTCCTACTGAGTAAATCGGGGACTATCCAAGATTTACTCCTACTGAGTAAATCATGGACGGGTTTCTAGGCTAATGAGTATCTATTTTCTCACTTACATTGCATCACTTACAATTAGAGCATTATTAAATAATAAATCAAGAATTCAATAGTTTCAAATATGCAATAATTCAGAATTAGAACGAAAAGATTCATTTTTTTACAAACATACATGGCATAATTCAAGCACAATAGCAGGTGTGGTCATTGACCCAATTCAACATGATAAGAATAATTTTAGAACAGTAATAATATTTCCCAATTGAGAGTATATGAATTGTACAACAATTGGAACAAGAGCAAGGTATTGTAAAAATTGTCTCATTATCAGAAAAAATAGTCATAATAATGCCCAATCATGTTTAAATCAAACAAAATATCACATGGGTTTGAGCAAAAATTAATATCTCAAAGATTGATATTACTTATGCATGAGATTATTATATAGTTAATAGTATGTCTTCTGCAGTCATTTAATCTAAAAAATCACTCCCTTTAAAAAATCCTACTATTTCGATGAGCACACTCATATACATATCTGATCTATTGTGGTTTAAGGATTGAATTAATAAATGAATTTGCTCACACCCTATCACTGTCAACATCACAATAATAAGAAATAGTAGCAACAACAGTGACACAACAAAAATGCTCCCCACCACCGTCAAGTCAGCTCACCACCACGAGGGAGAAGAGGAGGAAGAATGTACCTCGAGCGGCAGCGGAAACCAGTAGGTGCGAGAGCAGTTAGCAGTGAGCAGGCGAGGAGCTCCAGAGAGCGGTGGCGTTGACCAGTAGGTGTAGAGCAAGCGCCGCGAGCAAAGAGGGGGATGAGCAGAGAGTGTTGGTATATGTATGCCCGTAGAGCCATCCCAAGCAATTGCATGGAGTTGGATATTAATTAATCAATTAATGTGATTATTTGGTTAATTAATGAATTCTAGAATATTCTAATTAATCCACGAACGTTTTAACTAACGCAAGTTTCTGTTTACTGATGGGTTTAGGAAACCCTACTTCCCTTCGTATCCTATTTAAAGGAGGATTGACGACCGATATCTATATAAGATAGAGAGAGGTTTTTCCATTTACGCTCATGTACGTAAACCTAGCCGTCACCGTCCTTAGGAGAGAAAGGAGAGCAACGCGCCACTAGCACGCCGCCGCAGAGACAAGCTCCTTCCCGCCGGCTTGAGAAGTGCGACGTGGAGTTCCGTCCATCCACGTGGACGAAGTAGAGACGCAGACGCCTTGACGCCTGTGTTTGGAGGACGTCGACAACCACTTGTACGTGTTGCAAACAACTTACGTCACCGCCGCAAAGGAGCACCGCCGGATCAACCTGCCACAACGAACGGGAGAGAAGATCCGTCCGTGTTTGGCAAGCAGCGTTGCACCGTCGTGCAGCGGGACATCGCCGGACTTGCTCTGCGATAAGGTATATCCCGCAAACCTGTTTCCGAATACGCTGTTATCGACGGGATCCTGTCACGGGTTGTGTGGATTTAGTTGCTTCCGCCGCGCATGTTTTCTCCACAAAGCCCAACAGTGGTATCAGAGCAGCATCGATCTACGGCGTATTTGGATTAGTTTCGATATGATCGAATAGATGTATATTGTTTTTATGTTGCATACGATGCGAAACCTGCTAATGTGCAAATCTAAACCTAATTCCACATACACCGTAGGATTCTGTTTTTGACGTTTTGGATGGGGTTGACTATGGAAAATATTGATTTTCCTAAGTGCACGGAAGTGAAATTCACAGGGGCGATGCCCCTGTGTACCCCGCATTGTCTGCGTGGGAGTCAAAAATTATTTAATGGGGAATGTCCCGCATTAAAAGTACTGCAATTTTAAATATGTATATACGTATATGTAGATATACCTATGATAGCATACACGTCGTCTTTAAAATATGTTTTATGTGGTGATTGCATACACTGTTATGGCCAAGTATCCCCTTTTGTGAATGTTGTGAATGAATGTGGATGTCGATCATGTGGATATGTTTGTTTGTGAATTCTATGGATGTATAATGGTTACATATGGATTTTTTGTATAAAGTATTCGGCTTGCATGTCGAGCCTCATCTCTTACTTCAAAGTGTAATTAATTCTTTCCTTTTATGTTTGTACTCATTTGATGTAATCGAGATAGGATTAGTTTTAGTCTTTGTAAACTTGATGTAAGGAGGCCACTTGAAGATCCAACTCCAAGGAGAGTCCATGGAGAAGCACCATGAAGATCTAATTCCAAGAAGCAACCTGAAGATCCAACTCCAAGGAGCGTCCATGGAGAAGCAACAAGATGATCCCATTCCAAGAAGCAACTTGAAGTTCCAACCTCACGAAGCATACATGAAGTTGTTCATTATAATGTTGATCATTACATGCTTATAGGTTGATTCACAGGTGTTGCATGAGATGTATAAGACCATAGGTGGACCGTAATCCTTTTTTGCTCCAAAGGATTATAATATTATGGCCATAACCGATGTATTTGTGTTTGTGATTGCATGTCTATCATTTGTGGTTGTGGATATAGTAGTATATGATACGTACTATAAGTATGTGGTGTTTGGATATGTATATGTATTAATAAAACCCCTCAATTAATAATATTAAGTTTTAGTTGCCTTCCATAAAGCAGCACACATGAAAAGCTTGATCGATTATGTGTGGGCACGCCTCCGCGTGGTACATTGTCTATCTCGTGGAAGTGTGATGGTGGGTGTGTGGGTCTGCCTCCGCAAGGTGCACACTAATCATGTTGGCTTATGGGTTGGACTTGACTAGGGAACCTTGATAGGATCAAGTACCTAGAGGCACATAGATGCATCATGGCAAGGAGTTTTACATGATCATCTATCCAAGAGTTGCATATGATGCAATTGGCAAAAGTTTCCTACCTTAGTATTTGGTCTTTGACGTCGGCGTTGGCTGGGCATTGATCCATTTATTTTGGGTCTTGGCTCACTAGAAGGTTGTGTGTTGCAATCTTCCGAGTTGATAGTGGGGGCTATCAATTTGAATAAAATAGTGGGAGCGTAATTAATTAAAGGCCTAATTAATCCTGTTTATTAAATCTTTACAAGTCAAAATGTTTTGGACTAAATGCAAAATTTTCTTTTGTAGCAATCAAATGGCAACCAACACCCACACTTTCTCATTGCGATCGGTCCTTGAGAAGGACAAACTTATCGGAACCAACTTTCAAAACTGGTTTAGGACGTTGAGAATTGTTCTCACACATGAGCGTAAGCTCTATGTCCTTGAAACACCAGAGCCAGAGGAGCCCGCCATAAATGTGCCCAAGGCTGAAAAGGATGCTTACAAGAAGCACCTTGATGATGTCATGGATGTCAAGTGCCTAATGTTGTGCTCAATGAACTATGAGTTGCAAGAGCAACATGAGAACATGAATGTCATGGAGATGGTAACACATCTCAAGAACATGTATCAACATCAAGCAAGACAGGAGAGATATGATGTCTCAAAGGCATTGTTCAAAAGCAAGATGAAAGAGGGAGACTCAGTTGGCACCCATATACTCACCTTGATTGGGTACGTGGAAAGCCTATTCAAGTTGGGATTTCCTCTAGGTCAAGAGTTGGCCACTGATGTGATTCTACAATCGTTGCCTAAGTCATATAATCATTTTGTCATGAACTACAACATGAACAATTTTGACAAGCCGTTGTCAGAATTGTTGGGCATGTTGAGGACAGCTAAAGCTCTGATGAAGAAAGACAAGCCCAAGTCTATGATGATGATCAGCAAGACAAAACGGAAAGTCAAAAGGCAAAGGCAAAGGTAAGGCTAAGAAAAGTTCTAAAGTCGGGCAGAAGACAAAGTCGTCTGCGCTCAAAGCTAAAGGTGGGATCTCCAAAGAAGGCAGTTGTCACCATTGTCACCAGCCTGGACATTGGAAAAGAAAATGTCCTCTCTACCTGGAGGAACTGGGGAAGAAGAAGCAGGGGATAGAGATCTCACTTCATGTATATACGTTATTGAGATAAACTTAAATACTTCTTCATCATGGATACTGGATACCGGATGTGGATCTCACATATGTTCTAATATGCAGGATCTGATAAGAAGTAAGCCTTTACGAAAGGGCCAAGTCGAGCTGTGGGTTGCTAATGGAGCAAGAGTTGCTATCACCACAGTTGGAGTTATTAGTTTATCTTTGCCTACGGGCCTTAATAGAAATATTATTTCTGTATCTTGTATGGACAAGAGTGGATTTGAATTTCACATTAAGAATGGAATTATTTCTATATCCAAGATGAGATCTTTTATGGAAATGCCCCTATGTCTTATGGTATCTACTTGTTAGAACTTGAGACTAGCATATATAATGTAAATACTAAAAGGTTAAAACTTGACAACTCAAACAAAACATTCTTATGGCATTGTCGTCTTGGGCACATAAACTAGAAGCGCATATCTAGACTCCATAAGGATGGTTATCTAGACTCTTTTGATTTTGAATCATTAGAGACATGTGAGGCATGTTTATTAGGGAAGATGACCAAAACTCCTTTCATTGGACACAATGAGAGAGCCAGTGATTTGCTAGGGCTCATACATACTGATGTATGTGGACCTTTTAGATCAAATGCTAGAGGAGGCTATCGATACTTCATTACCTTCACTGATGACCTCAGTAGGTATGGTTGTGTATATCTTATGAAACACAAGTCAGAAACTCTTGAAATGTTCAAGACTTTCATGAATGAAGTAGAGAAGCAACTTGGTAAGAGTATTAAAGCACTCCGTTCAGATCGAGGTGGCGAATACTTAAGCCAAGAGTTTGACCTTCTGAGAGACCGTGGTATTGTATCACAATGGACTCCACCTGGTACACCACAACATAATGGTGTGTCGGAAATAAGGAATCGTACATTATTAGACATGGTACGATCAATGATGAGTTTAGCCGAACTTCCAATATCGTTCTGGGGATATGCTCTTGAAACTGCAGCGTTTACACTTAACCGTATACCTTCCAAATCAGTTCAAAAGATACCATATGAGATATGGAATGGGAGTCATCCCAATTTGTCTATGTTAAAGATTTGGGGATGTGAAGCTTATGTTAGGAAACAATTTCCTGAAAAGCTTGGACTCAAATCGGAAAAATGATATTTTGTTGGATACCCCAAGGAAACTCGGGGATGCTACTTCTACACACCAACTGACAACAAAGTGTTTGTTGCTAGGACTGTTGTATTTCTTGAAAAGGAATTTATTTCCAAAGGAATTAGTGGGAGGAATGTAGAGCTCGAAGAAGTTTGAGACCAACAAGAAAGCAGAGAATCTGAGGAGGTACATAAGGAACATGAAGACTCACAAGTTGTTGTGGAATTTCAAGTTCCAAATGTAACACAAGAACCTCGTAGGTCTAGTAGGACACGACTTGAGCCTGAGAGATTTGGATTTCTCGTGACTCAAGATAGTGACGAATTGGGCATAGAAGATGAGCCAAATTCCTATCTATAAGCTACTAAGGGACCAGAATCTGAGAAATGGCTCAAAGCCATGAGATCTGAGATGGAATCCATGTACACCAACAAGGTATGGACCTTGGTGGATCCACCCGAAGGGGTAAGACCCATAGGGTGCAAGTGGGTCTTTAAGAAGAAGACTGACATGGATGTAAATGTTCAAACCTATAAAGGTAGATTGGTTGCGAAAGGATTCCGTCAAATTCAAGGTGTTGATTATGACGAGACCTTCTCACCGGTTGCCATGGTTAAATCCATCAGAATCATGCTTGCCATTGCAGCTTATCATGACTATGAGATTTGGCAGATGGATGTTAAAACAGCATTCCTTAATGGGAATTTACTCGAGGATGTGTACATGACACAACCTGAGGGTTTTATTGATCCAAAGGAAGCTAATAAAGTCTGTAAGCTACAAAGTTCAATCTATGGATTGAAGCAAGCATCTCGGAGGTGGAATCTACGTTTTGATGAAGTAGTCAAAAAGTTTGGCTTTAGTCAAAATGAAGATGAACCTTGTGTTTACAAAAGGGTTAGTGGGAGGACAGTCGTATTTCTCATATTGTATGTGGATGACATACTATTGATGGGAAATGACATCCCTACTCTTCAGACAGTAAAAGGTTGGCTAGGGAAGACTTTCTCTATGAAGGATTTAGGTGAAGCACCCTATATACTTGGGATTAAGATCTATAGAGATAGATCTAGAAGGCTTCTAGGCCTAAGCCAGAGCACATACATTGACAAGGTGCTAAAGAGGTTTAGCATGGAGGGTTCTAAGAGAGGTAACTTGCCCATGTCCCATGGGGTTATAATCTCTAAAGCCCAATGTCCTAGTTCATGTGATGAACGGGCACACATGTAAGATTCCATATGCATCAGCAATTGGATCTATCATGTATGCAATGTTATGTACTCATCCTGATGTGTCGTATGCTTTGAGCATGACGAGCCGGTATCAGTCAGATCCAGGTGAATGTCACTGGACAGCTGTAAAGAACATCCTAAAGTACTTGAGAAGAACTAAGGATCAATTCTTGGTATACGGTGGTGAGGAAGAGCTCGTGGTAAAGGGTTACACTGATGCTAGCTTCCAAACTGACAAAGATGACTACAGATCGCAATCTGGATTTGTGTTTTGCATGAATAACGGAGTTGTGAGCTGGAAGAGTTCCAAGAAAGAGACGGTTGTGGATTCTACAATAGAGGCTGAATATATTGCCGCATCTAATGCTACAAAGGAAGCTGTGTGGATTAAGAAGTTCATTTCTGAACTTGGAGTGGTTCCAAGTGCTATTAATGCAATTGAGTTGTTTTGCGGCAACAATGGAGCAATTTCACAGGCTAAAGAACCAAGATCGCACCAACGTTCCAAACATATTCTACGGCGGTTCCATCTCATATGAGAGGTCGTACAATGAGGAGATGTGAAGATTTGCAGAGTACCTACCAAAAGCAATGTGGCTGACCCGCTCACAAAAGCACTTTCACAGTAGAAACATGACGGACATGTTCGATCACTTGGATTGAAATTCATGAATGATTGGGTATAAGTGTAAGTGGGAATCTTTTGGTATGTATTCCCATAGAGACTATCATTCGATGATTGTAATGGGATACTATGTAAACGATTTGTAATACTACATTGATCATATCAATAAAGGCAAGTTTTCAATCTATATGTTTGTGTTTTATATTGTGAGATGACCATAAAACTAATAGATGTCTATAGAATAATATACTCAACGACATATGTCTTTGGGTTGATAACCTGAACAGTAAGATCATATGTATGCTAAGAGTATGTATTCTTGTTTTGTCCCTAATCAGTTGTTATTGTGGAAATATCCATAGACATCAATAACACATAAGATTAGAATGTATGTTGGTTGATGGAAGAATCTCATAATCCATGATATGGAGATATCAAACCAAATACATAGATACTTGTTAGAGAATAGTGTATCGGATAGACCCACCTTGAGAGTGACACATGGATACCATGATTGGTAGTTAGAGTCATATCTCATAATGATGGTGGTGATTGTGGTTCTTAGACTTGAAGTCACTACACTTATCACATGTCGTTCGGTGTACTTTGACATCATCCACCGTGATCCTGAATAAGGATTTCTATAAAGATGGTGCTTGGGTGCACTGTGACACATGGGGATGACTGTGAGTGATGTAGATGGAATTTGTCCTTCCTACGGGAGTTTGATATTCCAGCCACTTGATAAGCGAGACTGAGAAATGCATGGCCATGCTGATGTGAATCAATATGTGATATTGAGCTTACATATATCTCAGACAGTCTGCTCTAGTTCAAGGAACATGGATTGAACGTTGAAAAGGATAACAATTCCATGACTTGAGTTCAATCCGGATATCGGCGACAAAGGAACTGTACAATCACTGTAACACTAGTCATGTATGATAGGTTAAGTTGTTCTCCAAATTCTCCAATTACTTGGGTAATAATGAAGTCTTGCTAGATACCAACCATTCTTTGTGAAATCATAATATGATTATGGATATCACTGCCAATGTAATTTGGAGCCTACCGGGTCACACGCATAGGATGTATTGGAATAGGAGTATAATTGTGGATTTGATTGGAATTGCTCCAAATCACATTGATTACTAAAATGTTTATGTAATGGATTAGAATAATATTGGAGTGACTGGCTCTGAGTGCAAGTGGGAGTCTGTTGGTATATATATGCCCGTAGAGCCATCCCAAGCGATTGCATGGAGTCGGATATTAATTAATCAATTAGTGTGATTATTTGGTTAATTAATGAATTCCAGAATATTCTAATTAATCCACGAGCATTTTAATTAACGCAACGTTTCTGTTTACGGATGGGTTTAGGAAACCCTACTTCCCTTCGTATCCTATTTAAAGGAGGATTGACGTCCGATATCTATATAAGATAGAGAGAGGTTTTTCCATTTACGCTCACGTACGTAAACCTAGCTGTCTCCTTCCTTAGGAGAGAAAGGAGAGCAACGCGCTGCTAGCACGCCGCCGTAGAGACAAGCTCCTTCCCGCCAGCTTGAGAAACATGACGTGGAGTTCCGTCCATCCGCGTGGATGAAGTAGAGGCACAGACGCCTTGACTCCTGCGTTCGGAGGACGTCGACGACCACTTGTACGTGTTGCGAACAGCTTACGTCACCGCCGCAAAGGAGCGCCGCCGGATCAACCTACCGCAGCGAACGGGAGAGAAGATCCGTCCGTGTTTGGCAAGCAGCGTTCCACCGTCGTGCAGCGGGACATCGCCGGACTTGCTCCGCGATAAGGTATATCCCGCAAACCTATTTCTGAATACGCTGTTATCGATGGGATCCTGTCACGGGTTGCGTAGATTTAGTTGCTTCCGTCGCACATGTTTTCTCCACAAAACCCAACAGAGAGGGCGGGCGAGTAGAGATGGAGAGTTAGGGTGGTGGTCGGCAAGTAAAGAGGGCCTTCGTGGCGGCGGCTGGCTTGGAGAGCAGCGGCTGGAGCACCAGTAAATGAAGGTGGTGGAGGCGAGCAGTGGCACAGGAACAACAAGCGGAGGTGAGTAGAGTAATCGTCGCCAGACCTAAAACCCTCAATCAAGATAAATGAAATAAAGAAAGGGGAAGAGTTTGGCTCGTGCGGGTGTTGTTAAGTTAACAATAAATGTCGGTTATTAGAAACAACCGATGCTTAAAACTCTAGGCATCAGTTACCAACAAAAAAATGACACTTCTATTCGCTTGTAGTCATCGGTTCAAATAAGAAAAACTGACGTGTGTATATATATATATATATATATATATATATATATATATATATATATATATATATATATATATGCTGACAAATATAAATGTTCTCAAATTAAGACCATAGTCGTCGATTTCCATATAAAAACCGATGTTATATGGTGGTGAAAATGTTCACGGTTAAACGTGTGAAAACACATCGGCGTCGGTTACTGTAAGACAACCGACGATAAAAATTGGTCAAATTTCTATTTTGTAGAAAACCTTTAGTCGTCGATTTCTTGATTAATAACGGACGTTGTATGTTAAATTTTGGAGGTAATTTTTTTCACACGAAATATTAGATTTGGCGGTCAATTTTTAGCGTCGGTTTCTTATTTGGGAACCAATGCTAAATAAAAAGTGATACCCGTGTCTGGTCACCCTTCACAGATAGATGTCGGTTTCATTATTTACCTGACGATGTATTGTTTAGGTGTCAGTTTTTGTATACAACTGATGCCTTTAAATGTGATGTTATAAGCCATTTTTGTAGTAGTGACATGAAGCTAAAATTTCATATTACGGTGTCATTGAAGACATATGGGAGTTAGACTACATAGATTTTAGAATTTTGCTCTTCAAATGTAATTGGGTTGATAACACCAAAGGAGTTATAGTGGATGAATTGGGATTCACTTTAGTAAACTTTGAAAATATTGGCAAGAAGGGTGAACCATTCACATTGGCATCATAGGAGAAACAAGTATTTTATATCGATGATCCTATAAATGATAAATGGTCAATTGTTCTTCATGGTAAAAGACAGTTCATTGAAGATCTTATAGATGAAGAAGAGTACTATGATAAGTATGATGACTCCGGTTCTTTCTCAGTTGGGTTGCCAACTCCACAAAATATTGAAGCTAATGATGACTTATATATGCACAAAGATCACAATGAAGGATTGTTAGCTAATAAACAATCACAATTTTAGAGGCATGCATGTTTATATTTTTTATATGTTTCATTTTTATATGTGAACTATATAAAATGCTAAATGTTTATTTTTTAATATCAATATCATTTTTAGATATAATGCTTCATTATCTTCTAGTTAATACATATGTTAAATGTTTGCCTTTTTAATGACATTTTCAAATGGCTGACCATGGGCATGATGATCGTGATGTCCATGATGAGCATGATGTCCATGATGAGCATGATGTCCATGACGATCATGGTGAGGATACCAATGTAAGTTTTAAAAACATATCCTATATTTCTATAGAAATTCATTATCTTCTAGTTATGTCATATTCCTATATTTCTATATTGGGCTAATTTAATGTGTTTATTTTGTCAAATTTAGGTTGATGATGCACATGTACCCTCTAAAGGACTAGAGGCACTTGATGCGCAACACCAAAAAGTTAACAAGAAAAGGGGAATCACTCTGCTGAAGAAGTTAACAACACTAAGGGGCAGTGGATCCAGATTGTATGTGAAGTTTGATAATGCAGAAAATGCAATTGGAGTGAATCGTAATAATTTTGTAAACTATCTTGGGTTTGTCACTCAAAGCCATTGTGGTGTTAAGTATGATAATTGGCATAAAGCTCCTCAGGAAAAGAAAGACTTGATATGGAAGGATTTATGTGTGATTTATTATTATTTGCAATTCTATTTTGTAGATTACAAATTCTATTATTTACAATTCTATTTTTGGATACTAGTTAATAGCAATTCTATATTACAGAATCTGTTTACATTGGATGATAAGCTGTATCGTAAAAGCATGATGCAATGCACTAGAAAGATTCTAAGGAACTATATGACATATCTCAACAGAGAATACATAAAAGATGGTGATAAGAAGAAGAAGTCAGCCCTTGAATAGTGGAACTTCCTGGACAAAGCAGATTGGGACACGCTTGTTGCTTCAAAATAAAATGAAGAATTCAAGGTATTAAGCATCACTCCCAATTTAATTAATATACGTTGTATTCACCTATTCAAGATTAACCTTTAGTGTTACTAACCAAATCAATGTGCATACTAACTAGGCGTTCAGTGAGGCGCAAAGAGCAAGGCATGCATCGAATGTGCATGAGCACACAATGGGTCCAAAGGGCTATGCAGGCATTTGCCGAAGACTACATGCAGAGTCTGCTGCTACTCAGGAGTTCTCTACTACATGTACCACACCCATGCCTTGCCATGATGTCTGGATAGCTGGGAGGCAAAACAAGAAGGGTGAAATAATGAATCTCGTAACTGCTGAGGTGGCTACGAAAACGGTAAAATACAACTCTTAGAGATCGTTTGAGTATTGATTATTTGTGGTGTTTACTTACCAATTTCTGTTGATGGTGATTAGCGAGAGCTGCACGAGCAGAGGAAACAGGGCACGTTCATCCCTCAGGGCACAAGGGATGAATTAACAGTTTCTCTGGGTAACCCAGAGCATCCTGGACGTGTTAGGGATGCAGGCGCTGGTGTGGGCATCAAAGCATTCTTTGGGCCATCCCAGCACAAACTTGTCACAAGAGCGGGACTTATACAAGAAGAGGTAACTCTGTTTTTTTTAGAATGTTACTGCAAAATGGAATTCAATAATAAGAAGTTAATGTTTCTTTTATCCATGTATAGGAGAATAAGAGAGTTGAGGATATAGTTGCTAAGAAGTTCAAGGAAGAAATGTTGTGGTGGCAGGCATCTCAGGCTTCCAATCAGCCTATGGTAACCCACTCTTCTCCTGATGCACATGCTGCGAGTAATCTTGTAGACCCACCACCTATCAAGTCTATTGTAAGTATTATTTATGACATAGTAGCTAGTCTTTTCAAGATGATATGTCTATATGTATAACATTCTTTTCGCAAATTTGTAGGCGTTGAAGCCATGCTGCTTAAGAATTAAAGAATATATTGTTGCAGAGGCATAGGCTTACCCGTCCCTTCCTGGGCAATGATTCATGTAACTCCAATACCACAGGGTTACCTTTGTGTGAGTCCGATACGTGTATTCCCCGACTGGAGGGAAGTTGCATTGCCATATGCCCACACGGATATTGATACACTTGCTGAGGCAGAAGGTGGGGTGATATTATGGTCTAAAGTGGATGTCGTCTACACTACTAAAATTGTAAGATAAATTTACATTACTTTAAATTGTTAATGTGTATATATGAGTTCAATTGATCTAAAATTATATATACATGTTAAAAAGAAGACACCGGGAGCATCTAGGCCTCCACCTCCACTTCCTACATTACCGAGTTGGGTTCCAACTGGCCTAAAATTCCCTTTAGGTCTTACTTGTAAGGGAATGGCAGTTGGCTACGTGCACATAATATACATTTTCCTATAGTTGTTTCTTTACAAGTGGATTATGCATGTCAATCATACGAAAGCTCTCTATTTATACAAGATATTATTGAGTTGTTTATCTATGATTGTCTGAATACATCAATGATAGAGGCATGGATAAGGTGAGATCTTATTTATACATCCATATACCTTGTGTAGGATCCTATGATCTGGTTTCTTATATATTAGTGCATATGTAATACATGTTTTGCATCTACTTAGTCGAAATTCAATATAAACAATTTGGATTTGAACATGTAGGATTTTATATTCCATCATTTATTAGTCTGGTAGTTAAAGACCCTAATAGCATTCAACAATACTGTTGTGACGCTTTTACAATTTTAGTCAAAAAAAGAAGACAATAATAATAGCTCCATTCAATGGGAAATAAGTTTAGTTTGCTTATAATTTGGACTTCAGAAAATTACATTTTTATTGTGGATTTTGAGTTATTACTTTTTAACCTTTTTACCTCTAGCGCTAAGCATTAGGAGTTACTAGTTATTCTCTCTGAGACGTTCACTGTCTATTATCTAGATCCTTCGAAGAGTACATTGAATCCAAAAATTGGACATGTAATGAGAATGGCATTATTCTAGTGAGAAATATTTTATTTTTGTATATGTTAACATCTGTTATTACATTACTATTTAATTATGCAATTTACTGTGTTACATTAACATGTAGGGGTTTAGATGCATTCAAAAAGGTTGGAGGAAAGGTCCCCAATAAAAAGAACCAGCCAATAATTTGGGAGAACGTGAAAGGAAGTTCCCAACTCCAATGTATATGTTATTTATGTGAACTATGCTTATTTGTATTTTATAATATTTTGTATCCATTTTATAGTATGCTATACAAGACAACGACTGAGCATGTGCATACTATGTGATGCGGTTTATGGACATGATTATCAAACAAGCAGATGAAATCAATGCCATGCCTAAGGTATTATATATAGTCTCATTAGATAATATGAAATATATCAATCTTATTT
Source organism: Alisma plantago-aquatica (assembly GCA_963693085.1). NCBI lineage: Eukaryota > Viridiplantae > Streptophyta > Magnoliopsida > Alismatales > Alismataceae > Alisma > Alisma plantago-aquatica. Next base: position 953,128,474 of record OY856412.1, read on the forward strand.
ATATATTATTACTTATATATACACATCATTCTCTTTGTAGGTGTCAAAACTGACCCCACTACAGGTGTAGCCTTAAAAGATGTACATGCTCCATATACGATGGAAGTATTAAATGACGTAAGAGAAGAATGGGCAAGAGCCATACAAGTAGTGGGGACTGTAAGATATAATTGGGATGCTGAAAGCGATGATGAATGATATTTTGTAAATGAATGTTTATACATGTGTTTCTACATGTCAGAATATTTCTACATATATTTGAATGTTTCTACATGTGTGAATGTGAAAATTGAATTGATGTTTGAATGTATCTACCTATGTTTGAATGTGTGAAAAGAATATTTGTTGATTTTGTAGGTTTGTGGCTTGTTTATTAGCAGATATCAATGGATGTCGTAAACCTATAGTTCAGAACTGAACTGCATGTTTCTACATCCTATTGACTAGTCACAGCAGGCCTACAAATAGATATGAAAAAAAATCAAACCATAGGCGTTAGTTATTTGTCTAAAACTAACTAAAAAGGCTTACAGCGTTAGTTAATAGCAAAAAACTGCCACCTAATGTTGCCAGACAGCACGGTCGTGCTGGCTAGCACAACCGTGGTGGCAAGTGATATGGCATCAGTTACATCGTCAGTTAATAGAAAAAAATTGTCGCCTAATGTTGCCAGACAGAACGGTCGTGTTGGCCAGTACGGTCGTGGCGGCAGGTGATATGACATCGGTTATTAGTAGAAAACCGACACTGATAGTGTCCTAGATGGTGCCCCTTTTGTGGCACGGATGATTATAGTGTCAATTTAATTACATATAACCAACACCGATGGGGGCCTTGCTGGCGCATTTTCAGTGGCGTGAAGCATTTTGGCGTCGGTTGGAAAACCGACGCTGAAAGGGTTCGACTTTTAGTGGCGCCCACATAGGCGTCGCTTGGAAACCGTCGCAAAAAGGGCTTAAATAACCAACACCGAAGGACAGATCTGTAGTAGTGCACCATCTACCTTAGAGACACATAATTTCTCCCAACTTATCCAATAGATTTTCCAATTTCCTTCTTTTGAACCCCACTAAATCTATGCAATCATGATGTTAATGACCTCAATCAGTATGTATGGTAGCTTAAAATGCTCATGAAATCTTCAAGTATTGCTTGAATGACTGCCTTGATCCAGACTTACTTGGTAGATCTTGACATGAGATTTTCCTTCCCCCCTTGGAGTTTCTTCCAGGAAATATCTTTAATTGAGGCAAAGATTAACTTCTTAGACCTACCCACGATAGTGGGAAGGCCCACATATTTTTCAAGATTGTCTACCTCAGCCACCTACAAGAATGTGGTAGTAACCCTCATCTCTCACTCACATTTTTGTTGAAAGAGACTTTTGACTTATCATTATTAATCTTCAACCCATACACACTCTCATATTGGCTGAGAATATTAGCTAAAATTGGACATTCTTCAATAGTGGCACGTGAGAACATAGTACTATCATTGGAGAAAAAAAGGTTGGAGACTCTAGGGGCATTTTTGCTCACCCACACCATGATTTTCCTATCTTGCATAGCTCTAGAAATAGAAAAGGAAATTGCTTTAGTACAAAAAAGGAAAATTTTGGGAGATATTGAGTCACCTTGATGCAACCCTCTAGTAAGATCTATAAACCCCTTCGTGACCCCCATTGACAATGAATGAGTGTGATACACTAAATATGCATTCTCTCACTTCTTTCTCCATATACACAGAAGCCCCATCTTGTCCAACACACTGATTTGGAAGTCCCATTCAATTCTATCATATACCTTGC